>JAWNMX010000289.1:0-23363 GCA_035043575.1 Drosophila seclusa | reverse complement strand
AAAATATATCCACATTTGAGTTTCCATAGCTACCCATTTCTATAGCCCAGCAATGAAATGTTAGCGCAGCAAAAGAAAAACAATTGTAAGCTTGTGAGGAATATTTTAATTTAATACACATTTTTGAGGAAATGCTTTAATTGCAAAATCAATTAATAGCGATAAAGTTTTTCTTGCTACATTATAAAATATAGATTTTAACTTGATTCCCCTTGACCATTTCAGACAAACGGTTTTTTTTCTTTGAGTGTAGCTGCCACAGCAATCTTGAGCGGCTACTCTTTAATTTTCCATTAAATTTCTTACACATAATTAAATTCGCCTCGCCATTTAAATACACATCTCCAAAGCGCAACAATTGCATTTAAAGCTAGTTTTCATTTCTCTTCTTGTTTTGCTGTTCATTTTTATGTCGTTTGCGTGTGATCCAGAGATAGATCCGGGAAGCAGACTGAGCCCGTAGCGCACTTGTCCCACGCAACTCTCAGATGCTTAGATACTCAGATACTCGAGTCACTCACGCAGCTCGCAAGTCCAAATATAATTTATGTATCGGTCAAATAATGTTTTTAGCATTTTCAAATTATGTTTTTTTTTTTTTTGTGGAAGACATTGGTGAATCTTGTTGAATGATCTTGATCTAGTCTCTCGCTTTCTTTCTATTCCCAATACAATTTTTGAATAAGTAAATTTTTGAGTTATAAAGTGCATATTTGTCTCTCATCAACAAATCTCAATTGCTGCATAGAAAAGCTCACAAAGTCGCTTTATAGATTCACTTAAAATCCAACAGATAAATGTTGCAAGTGCCACAAAACAGGTTTCTAATTAAATTGTGTGAAATGTGTAAAAGTCACATAAAATGAATTATCTACGAATATATTACCTAAATGTTTCTGTTGTAAATCAGATTTTTCGAATTGATTGTCAAAATTTTGCTTTTACGCACTCGGTAAAAAAAATATTACAATGATTTTAGGTCAATTAAAAATTGCAGAAAAATGCCAAGAACTTAACACCCGAATCCAGGATGTTAGTTAGTTTACTACTCAATCATGCCGCAATGCGTAAGTGTTGCATTGGCTGTGTGGCATGTCGAGTAACGCGGGGTGCAAGATCAAGTGATCCACCTTTGAACTGTCGACAGGTGCACGACAGCAAATGGAAGCGCCAAAATGCATTGAACGAACAGCGAAAGATCATACCAAAGTTGGTATATCTGCACAATCCGTGGAAGTATCTGGTAACCAAGTTCAATTTGTGGAGGCTCAAGTGGCTGTGGGATTATGGGTTCTGTGAGGCGGAGTTTCTTGAGGGTTCCAAGCAGGCAGCCATTGTGATGACGGACATAATACGGCAACAGGGTGCGGAACAGCTCAGCGAGCTTACAACTCCGGTGGGCTTCCAGCAGATCACACGCGACATGCTGCTCTCCCGCAACGATACGCGACTGCGGCTGGTGCGCTTCGAGAAGGAGCACATCCGAAGGGCCATTCCCATGAAGGTGGCGACACGTAAGAATTTTGGACGCAAATATGCATTCATTGACATGCTGTTCGTTGGCCTACGCAATACAAAGGACTTTGACTCATCCACCGAGCTGGCGGAGATCAACGATCTGTTGCGTCGCATGGATATTGAGTTGAAGACGCCACACGAGATTATGTCGGTGCCGCATCGCATTGTTTTTGCCGAGATTTTTATACGCTTTCGTCGCGATTACACGGCTGAGTGGAGAAGCAAACAGGATAGCTCCCAATACCCGAGCAGCGATTCGAGTCTCAAACAAAACGATGCTCATTCCTTGGAGCAAACCAAATCCTCATCATCAGCAGAGAACCTGCTGATGGGACGCATCTTGTCACGCCTAAACGATCCGGGCTGGTCGGTGTCCTTTTACAAGATTCTCACCTTCGATGTGCTCAACTTTGATCCGAAGCCCAATCGGCGCTTTTGACAGAATTTCTGCTAAATTATTTTGAATAAAATTTTGCGTGGTATTTTTTTGATTTTTTATTTTTATTTTTTTGTCGTCAATTCAACGAGATGATCTTGCAGCTGCCCGCATCATATAATTTATTATGTTAAAGTACGCTCACACCTTAAAATGCAAGCTATTGTTGTTTCTGAACAAAATGATGTTGTAATGAGCCCCATTACACGATTTGATGTTGTTAGCTCTTATCATTGTTATTATTGTTGTTGTAGTTGTTCGCCCTGCTTACATTTGTCGCTTTCGGCTCTAATTAGTTTCCAAACATGGGTTCGGCCTTGCCGTGTTCCAATCACAGTCCGTTAATCAAAAGAGTTGGTTGGAAAAAAGAGAAAAAAGAAATCAACAAATGTCATTATCTGTACATATTTGTGTTCATGCTTTACACATTTTTGCATAATTTGAACAACATGCTAAACATCTTTTCCACATTATGTAAACTGTTGTAGGTCCCGTGACTTTTTTCGACATTTTACACGCTTTTCATTTCAATTGAAATCGATGCTTTAATGAATGCTGTTTAAGCATGAATAGAAAATATGTCGAAATGATTGGAATGCTAATGAAAACACAATATAAAAAAGTTACTTTTCAGTTCTCACAAATGTGTCAAGTACCAAAGCAACATATTTTAAATAAATCTTGATATTCCATGGGTAATTTTCTTTTATTGTTTTTTTTTTGAGCAGCCAGAAATTCGTCTTTAATTCGAAATTTTTAATCTGTATATTTTTAGTGCTTGTAAGCCTCACTCCAAAAGACCCATCCAATTACGTCTGAAATGTTTTTGCATGTTGCATTATTGGAAAGTTAAGAGTTTTGAGTGACTTTGCCACTGAAAGCTATTTGCTCACGTTAAATAAGGAGAAAAACCTAAATCCCAGTAGCTAAGTCGGACGAAGAGACTGGGAAAGAATAAATAACAACATGTCAAAAGGGAGAAATAATTTAAATAAGAAAACACAAACAGCTGTTGCAGTTCTGAAATCCGGCCGGAGATGAAAATGTGCCAGACACAAACACACACACACACACACACGCACACACAAATCCTTATACAATAACACGCAGTTACAGTTACAAGCAAAAGGGATAATCTCATTATAATGAAACGCAAGTTATGCACGCGCAGTCGGCAGCCGCTAGATGGCGCCAGCGAGGCGTCAGTCAAGTGTCGCCCGCTCTCAGCTTAGAAGCAAATGAAGGAGTAGGCGAACAACAACAACAACAATGAGAACAACAACAAAGTCGCAGCTGCCAAGGCAGAATATGGCACCCAGCTATATTCCTACATCCCCTCAGCTCGTTATCCTGCTCCATCGCTTGAGCTGACATGCAAAACACGCTGGCATAAATAAAAAAGGAAACGGAATTAAAATAATTTATGTAAATATTTTGCCCTTGCCGGACAATTCAATCTGCGGCATGCTGTCTACTGCTTTATCTATCCAAGTTCTTTTTTGAATAGAGCACAGTGGTTACTCAGCTAATTGTGACAAGTGGGATTTGAGAAAAATTTGGCAAACAAAAAAATAGAACTAATGAATATAGCGGAAAAGTTCAGTGAAAAATATGATCTAATTGTGCCAGCTTCTTGAGAAAAGTACATGATAAAGAAACCTTAAACATGCTATTTAGCTTTGTTTATTGTTTCCATTTTTTTTTTTAACGCGCAGCGAAACTGTTTGTCGAACTTGCAAATAAATTTAGAAAAATATTTACTTATTCAACATAAAATGAGGATGCTTACAGCGGAAGCTGGACAAATATAATGATTCGTTCCGCTTTGGGAACGCACATTGGACGAGGTCTCTGAAAAAGACATTAGTGTCATTGGAAAGGTGAAAGTCATAAGTGATATGAACCGGAAAGAGTGCAAGGTACTTCACCTTGACCAAGAAATAATGATATTAATAATAATACCTAGAAGCAAGTTGTATTGCTCTTTATAAATACAGCAGCTGGAGGTTTAGCTTCTTTAGATGCGTATGACTTGTGTTTATTTAAATACTTTCATATACGTATATATTAAATACAAAATGTTGGATACAATTTTGCACTATATTTTTATTAAATATATTTGTACTCAAATGTGGATCAGGGAGAACGGTCACAATTGTGCTGAAGCGCGTACTGTCGCTCGGTGGTACATCTAATGTCAACACAGCTACTATATATCTACGTCCTAAATTAATGAGCAATCTTATTTTAATACGTGATCATATTCCACAGCAATCTGATGGGAAAATATAAAGACAACACCCTCATAAAGGCGTTAATTGGTATTAAATGACGGGTTACGAGACATCATTAAAACGTGTTCACATCATAATGAGGCCGTGAAAGAGTTGAAATTGTAGTTTATTATCTTTGCGTAGCTTTTGTTTCTTCACACAAAACAATTTGTAAGTTTTACTAAACTCTAAAAAAAAACTGCTGCTAAAATAATGAAGAATCTAATTTTTATATAATCTAAAATTTTTTAAATTATATCTTATTGGTTTCTCTTTTTCAAACCAATGTGTAGCCCCGTGTGCTATGTATCCATGGGTAGTGGATCCCTTACCTTAAGTATAACAAGCAGCTTAATTTAAAAAGAATCAAAAACCCTACACAAAGACGGATTCAAAAAGTATTTCCATAAAGTTTTTCTATACATACATTGTTTTTTTTCTTTGAGCTTTTCCTTTTAAAGATTAATTACAAGCCTTACGTAATGAGCGGATTTGCGTTACGTTCTCCTCGTACATCTTGCGTTTAATAAAAATTGAATGAAATTTATGAATTATTTGCGCGCAACGCATAGAAATGCGGCCACCCACAAAACGACTAACCGGAAAGGTACAACGAGCACCGCCTGCAGTTTACGTCTGGAATCTCGGCAGCAACGTCTTCGCCGTCCGCCAATCGTTGATCTTCATTAGCGCCGGGTGCCCGGGCGCCGACGACGAAGACGATGGCGACGACGTCTTCATAGACATTGTTGCCTCCCCTGCTCTAAAGCCTGAAATTTATGGCAACGCATTTGCGGTGCGCACACTTACGGCCAACAACAACAAATTAGAGTCGAGAGTGCTCGACTTGAAGATGCCCCTTACTCAGCTCTAACTTCTAATGTCGTAGCTGCAAGCTGTGTCGGCTAGGCAATCACTTTGTCTCTCAATTTTAAATATTATTATTATTTATTACAAATATACAGAATAAATCAGAATAAGTGTAAAATACGCTCGTAAACTATTAGACAACATATGCATCATTCGTGGATCTAAAATTAATTCGATTTTGATTTTCGGGCAGCTAATTTGAAGTATTAAAATAAATAATCTTAATTTATGTAAGATAATTCTTATACACGCTAAGATCAGCGCTCTCATCCAGACAGACGAACTTATTCTAGTCCAGATTGTCTCATATATATACTTAATGGAGTCGAAGAAGTTTTCTGCACTTAAATCACTTCATGATAGCCTTCTTAGCCATATTTAATGGATACAGGGTATAACAACAACAAAAACAACAACAAGGTCTAGCTAATAAAGCGTCGGCGTCGTTGTCATGGCTGTCCTTTATTAGTTCATTGCTTGGCTGTCTCTTTGCTTTTGGCGTTACTCGGCTCTGGGTTCGCGGTTCTTGGCTCTTGGTTCTCGTATCCATTTACACTTGGATATTTATCGTCTCGACCTCCCGTGCCGCGACACGCCGTCAAATGGAGTTGTCCCATAATTTTGAGCCGTGAACAAGCTAAATACGCCATTTAACACAACATTTAAAATGCATATCGATCGTATATCACAAGCTCGTTTCATTTTCATTACCTAATCACAGCCAGCCAGCCAGTGTGTGTGTGTGTGTGTGTGTTTGGGTGGGTGTGTGTATAAAAAGTTGTTGAGACATAACTGAATTCATTGCCACTTGAGTGCCTGCCCGCACAAAAATTTATTGCAAGTTATTTGAAAGTTATGAAGAATTATGCTTGAGTATTTGCCATACATATAGAATACTGCGTAAGAAATTTAAATCGCTTTGGAGTCGGCTAGCCAAGTCTGCTGGTTATTGTTTGTAAACAAAATTGAACTAAATCCAGCCAGCTTTTAACTTAAATATTTATATAAAGTCAATATGTTAAAAATGTGTAAGAAATGCAAAACATTTTCACAATTTTCTCCAATTTGAATGTAAAATTTAAAGCGCTGTAATACTTTAAGCCAACCCATCTTATACGCTTTAAACACCACAGGTAAGTAGTCTGTCTGCTTTCAATAACAAGCCGATGATTGTATGGTGGCCAACACATTTTTTCAATATTTATGCAGTTAAAAATGACAATTATAATGTAATTTGCACTCACATTCAGCGATGGCAAACCGCTCTTAAGCTGCTTTATTTATTTTTTGTTGTTTATTTTTGCTTAACTTAACTTGGCCTCAGGTCCTGGACATCGCTCATAAAAATGACGATTTGCACAATATTTATGGCACACACTGTATTTAAGAACTGGCAAAATTGCCACTTGGCGCCAAAACGAGAGCCCCTATCCGCACAACCATGCCCCGCCCCCATCCAAATCATCTATAACTATTGGGGAAACTCTTGAAATGTCCGGCGGCCGCTGTCGCTGTCAGCATTAAGAGTATCTGCATAAATTTTATGTATAAAAAAAAAAAGAATAGTAATAATAAATAAAATCGAAATGGTTTGTTTTAATTTAAAACACATTTCGTATGCAAGGCGATCAAAAATCGGGGCTAAGGGGAAAACGGAAGAGGCCACAACAAAACTGAAACATAAACAAATCTGAAATGTAATGTATTGGCCAAAAGCTGGCAGTAAAAAAAGGGACGAAGCCAAACCGAGTGTGGAGCAGCTTGCAAGAAAAGGAAGAAAAAAAACCACTTTTGTTTTTCAAAAGTTCTTCATAATGTGACTGCTGTGGTTGTTGTTGTTGTTATTATTTTTGGTGCGCTGTTAAAGCTGCTTGTAAAACATGCAATTTCTTTTTGGTTGCACTGCATTCGATTGCTGTGGTTCGACAAGCGACAGCAGCTGCAACAACAAGCGGCAGGGACAAAAGGCAACAATGGATTATTAGTGGCTCTTAAGCAAACACGGTCCACAAGCATTGGCGAAGGAGGGTGTGCCAGCCGTGCAGGACGACTTATGGCAAAGGCACGTGTATGTATTTTGTGGTGTGTGTGTGTGTCTCGTCTGTCGCCTGCTGTTGTCGTTTAATCTTTCCCTCGGTCTACCGCTGAAATGTGGCCGTTTTTAATTAATTTCGCTGCGCTGCGCTTCCAACAGATTTTTGTGCTTGGCTCATAAAGCGTACTAACCAAAACCAACACACATTGTGAAAGTGCTCTGGGTTTGATTTACTTAACAATTTCGCACTCGCAAATGGAGTTCAAGTGGCAGCTAAAGAGTGCTTCATGCGAAAACCGCAAGAAATTGCATGTGGCTTCGTTCCATATAAGGGCTGCGCTCGAGTGGTGCTCATAAATGTGGTGCCAATTTGAAGTGCGACTCAGGTGTGAAATATTAAGCAGATGGCAACTGTTTGTAATAGTTCAATTAACAACTAAATTTATTGCTGGCTGTTGCAAACAACATTTTTTTTTAGAAGATGTGAGCTAATTTATTTAAAATCATTCTTTAATTTCGTAAATGTTAAATATACACAGTAGATCCAACAGGTCGCATGAAGCACAACAAATATACGTTTGTTTATACAAATATATTTTCTTTTAAATTGTGAGTTTTTTGGCTATCGGAAATGAATATTTATTGATGCAGGAGAAATGGGAAAAGTTATCGAAAAAATCAAATTAACATGATATATGTATACAAATAAAATCATAGCGACAGACTTTATTTAAATTACTTAGTGAAACTGGGAGCATTTAAGAGCACTGCACTTGAAAATAAAACCGTTTCACACAGAACACACAGAATCACACATATACTGTATATATCAGTAATTTCATTTTTGGATAATTCTGTTCCTGGCACAGAAACTTTGTTCTTCTCCTTGTTAAGCTGTTTGGCAAGTTTTGCAGCTTTTAATTAAAATTTTCACGCGGGCGCAATTTTGACGCTATTGCTAATGTTTTAAGGAGGGCGACTTTTTCACGCTTTTCCCCTATGTTCGAAATGGTTTATTTGTGATCTATTTCAATTAATGTAAAACACGATAACTTCACATTGTTTTCTTTCATTCGTTTATTGACTATTGTTAACAATGTTTAATATATTTGATTTGTCGCGAGATGCGCGTATCTCCGTTGCCGCTGCACAACCGACGAGAGTTAAATCGAGAGTGAATGATAGATAAGCTTTGCATGTGCAAGGCGAAGACAAAAGAAGGCAAAGACAAAGATTAGGGATGGGCGCGCAATTACGTTACAAACTACGTTACATTTTAATCGATGTTATAATTAATTAATTGCTGGCTGCTGCTGCCTCCGACATGTTCCCCCGTTGGAAGTGCAGGGGTTTCAACCGACTTCATCTCAAGGGGCAGAACAGCGATCTTGCCAACGGCTCCTTTGACGGTGCCAGCTGCAGTTTTGATTATTGCGACTCGCGAGACGCCGTCCTTTCCAGTAACAGTGCTCTCGACCCGGCCAGGACCACGATTGAGTTGATCTTCAGGTTAGGCTTCGATGAGCGCCATTTATGCGATTTGCGTTATGTTGGGTTCTTCGATTGTGGCGTATGGAGTTCCTTTTTTTTTTTTTTTTTTTTGATTTGGCAATTTAATTTAATATTGATCAACCTACTGAAAGGTTATAAAATATTGTTTTGGTGATTAAATACATAATAACAGGGAATTTAAATTAATAACATAAACAAATAATTGGTTTTAACGTATTACAATATTACATAACATCAAATATAACATTAAATATAACATTACTATTAACGCCCAACAGTCCAGAGGTCGCTGGTGTGGAGGCGCTTTAAGCGTCTGCGGGTGGTATTCGACCCTAGTGACGAAGCCAACGGGTTGACATGGTTATGCAACCGGTCATTGTATCGACTTGTATGTCGGTTTATTTGGCTAAAGACTGTTGGTACACAGAAGTCGTTGTGCAGCGTCATATTGCGCACATAGGGTGGAGCACCAGAGATGTCTCTTAATACCTTGTTCTGCAAGACTTGAATTTTATTTATCCACGATTTTGCCGCTGTGCCCCAAAATGGAATCCCATATGTCCATGTGGGCACGATGATGCTCCTATAGACCAGCAGCTTGTTGCTCAAGCTGAGTTTGCTGGATGGCTTCAGCAACCAGTTGAGTTTCGCCCTTTTGGATCTACACACTGCTGCCGTGATCTGTATGTGTTTGCGCCAGGTAAGTTTCCTGTCCAGATACATACCCAGGTAGCGAACATGGTTCCCCTGAGGTATGATCGTGTTGTTGAGTCGGACGGGTGGACAGTTACCACTCCTGAGCGCAAACGTACAGTGCTGCGACTTGTTCTCATTGATGCAGATGTTCCACCGGTTGGCCCATGTACTAAAACCATCCAAGAACCTTTGCGTAACTGCTGCTGCTCTCCAAGCAGTGGAGGAGTTAGCAAGGAACACAGTGTCATCCGCGTATGTGGCAAGCAGCGTGTTTCTGGCTATCGGAATCGGCAAGTCCGCGGTGTACAATGTGTACAAGGCAGGTCCGAGGACACTACCTTGCGGTACACCCGCTCCGATGCGGCGGATGTTTGATCGCTCGCCCCTAACTTCAACCATAAAAGAACGGCCAAGCAGGTAGGACCTCAGCAATAAATACTGCGCCGATGGTAGTAGGGACTTAAGCTTAAAAAGCAGGCCATCATGCCATACGCGATCAAACGCTTGCTGGATATCCAGGAAGACAGCAGAGCTGTACTGCTTATTTTCCAAGGCCTCGAGGACATGCTGAACTACTCGATGAACTTGCTCTGGTGTACCATGGTGATGCCTAAAGCCAAACTGATGATCAGGAATGGCACTCTGGAAGCCACTTACTGCCGACAATCTTCCAAGAAATATTTTTTCAAATATTTTGGAGAAAGTGGACAGCAAGCTTATCGGTCGATATGACGAGACAAGATTATCCGGCTTGCCAGGTTTCGGAATCATCGCAATTACAGCACACTTCCATGGAGTGGGGAAGTGGTGGATGCGTACCATGGAGTTAAAGAGAAGCACCAAGAACATCACTCCCTTCTCGGGGAGGGCCTTCGCAACTCTGCCGTCAACGCCATCATAGCCAGGGGCTTTAGTGGACTTTAGCCTGCGAATCTGCAAGCGGACGTCATTAGGGGCGATAGGTGTGATCGGTTGCACAGGATCGAGATCTGCACTTAAAAATGCCTCAGTTTCCTGTACCTGGCTGGGTGACGCAAGCGCAAAAGGCGTGAACCGGCCTTGCAGCTCATCCGCAAATGCCAATGCAATCTCTGCATCCGATCGACACCAAGTGTTGTCCGGTCGCATAATGGGGATCCGCCTGAGTGGCTGCCGCTTGACACAACGCGTTGCCTTCCACAAATTGAATCCATGATTCTTATTGGGATCGGCATTGCGGAGCATATCCTGGAAGTACTGGCTCTTGGTGTCAAAAAGCAACTTTCGCAGCTCGTACGCAGCCCGCCTAAAGTCCCTTAGATCCAAAGGATTGCGTGAGCGCATATATTGGCGACGCAGTGCTCTCTTGTGCCTTACCAGATCCAAAATCTCAGTTTTCAAAAAAGGCTTAGCTGGACTGCGAGGCGAACAAGGAAGTTGGCCAAGCATGGAGTATTCCGCCGCCGCGTTAATATTACGCAGGAATAACTCCGCTGCGTCGTCTATATCAGCCGGTGAACTCAGCTCCGTGTCCAAGTTGACAAGCTGCTCCAACCTCTGCCGGAATCGGGTGATGTTTGCCTTGCGCGGCAGAAGACGTGCCTTGGGAGCATTTAGAATAACAGCCATTCTATACTCAACGATCAAAGGGATGTGATCGGAGTTAAGCTCAATTCGCTCAGATATACCAAGACAGTCAGAACGTATTCCAGCGTACACAGCAAAGTCAATTGCTGTCGGCCTATGACTACCGTACGAATAGTGCGTTGCACCTCCCGTGGCAAGTACTTGTAGGTTGGAGTCTCTCACGCAATCCGCAAGCGCAATCCCACGGCGAGTGTCCAAAGCAGCACCCCAGAGATGGTGTTGAGCATTCCAGTCTCCAGCAATCAGGAACTTGGGGCCAAGCTCTTCGAAGAGACATTTAAAGTCTTCTAATGCCCACACAAAACGTGGCGGACAATAGACAGCCGCTAGGACTACTTCGCCTTGATCACTAGAGACTTTAACGGCAGCACATTGTGCGCAGAGCTGACTTATGGGAGTCAGCGCATGATGTTGCAGAGAAGATTTTATGATAACCGCTGCTCCACCACGCATGCGATCCGACGGATGATTGGCTAGGTGGATATCGTAGCCTGGTAGCCTATAGTGTGATCTGGAGCAGTAGTGAGTCTCACAGACCAACATTACATCTATTTGATGGCGATGAATAAACAACTCCAACTCATTGGCGTTATTTGCAAGGCCATTGGCGTTCCACACGCCAACGCGCATCCCAATTTGGCTCATTTATTGGCAAGTACAGCGTGCAACAGGCTCATCATGGCCATCATTGTCTCACTTAACTTGTCGAATTTTGACATAAGACTGTCAAGCTGGGGATTGGCGTGTTGACAATACAGGTAAGGCTGTTGCACTAGCTGATATTGATCCTGTGTGGGCTGCTGATGTTGATGACGCAGAGGAAGCTGGTGTTGCTGTTGATGGCTTAGTTGCTGTTGAAGCTCTTGCTGCATTTGCTGTTGCTGTTGGTGTTGCTGCTGCTGGCATTTCTGAAGTTGTGGCTGTTGTTCTTGAAGAAGCTGCTGCGGATGGTGACTCTGCTGCTGCTGGCGTTTCTGCAAGTGTTTCAGCTGATGCTGAGCTTTCTCTCGATGCTTAAGCATCTGGCGAACTTTAGGTCGTCGCTTTTTTCTTGTCCGCTGTTGCTCAGGAACCTGCTGAGCATCTTGTTGAGGCGGCAAAGGTTGTTGTTGCTGCTGCTGCGCCTGCTGGTGGTGCTGATGTTGTGGCTGCTGTTGTTGGTGAAGCTGCTGCTGAGGGTGACGCTGCTGCTGTGACAATTGCCCAAGCTGCTGAAGGAGCTGAGGAGCCGTTTGCAGTCTGGCGGCATCAGCATAAGAGAATTGTGCTGTGCGTAAAGGGGCCGGGCTTCTTGGGCGCGAGTTTTGTAGATATTGCGCCGACCTTCCAGACTGAGCCACAAGCTTCCTTCCCTTGGCAACGCGCTGATATGCTGGGCATCCTTTCCAGCTTGCTGGATGGGTTCCTCCGCAGTTGGCACATTTTGGATCAGCATCCAATGGTTTTTCGCACACCTGACTAGCATGTGCTGAGCCACACTTTACGCAGCGATGCTGTTTTTGGCAATATTTTGTAGTATGGCCAAATTCCTGGCAGCGGTGGCACTGGGGGATATCCAAATGTCTATCAGGGCATTCAACAGAAATGCGCACCTGAGAGATGGAGCGCAAGTTGTAAATCTCTTTGTTATTTGCAGCCGGCTCCAACTCCAAATAACAAAGGTTTAGCTCCTTTTTGGTAACTCGGCTAACAATAGTTTGGACTCCTCGCACTGAGTGCCCAGATCTGGCGAGCTCGTCTCTTAAGCAGTCCATTTTCTGCAACGATGGATGCAGTCCCCTGACCACCACTCAGAAGCCTCTGTCCTCCTTTAGTTGGTAAGAGTGAAATGGGATTCTCTTATCTGAGAACATTTTCTGTATTGCCCTGTATGCCTCAATACCACTTGGCATGACTCGCACAGTACCACCGCCACTGCATTTAAGCATAAAGCTGTCAGGCGGCGTGACAGCATTTAATGCTTCAAGCAGTCCAACAACGTTTGTGATACCCTCAGCTATAAGTGGAGGGGGCTTGGAAGGCCTTGTTGGCTGTGGTTCCGCAGTGCGAGTGTGGGACAGAGAATCGCGGATCTCAGCGGCAGCGCCCAGACTTGTGTCCTTATCGCCCACAACCAGCGGAAAAATTGGGGAAGTAGCATCTGTAGTCCTCTCTGCCATATCCACTGACTCGATGTCTGAGTCAGAATCTGACAGATCATCTAGTGTTTGTGGTGCTGCACGAGCACCAGTAGAAGTAGATGGCACTGCGTCCAAGTCAATGTCATTATCGATTGTCGCAATTTTTCGTTTTTTGAAGGCATTGTCAGAGATGGCCTGGTTGGCGTTAATATCATTTTCGGTGTTATTGATTTTTTCGTTTTTGGCATTGCTAGTATTGTTGTCGGAACTTGCAAATCTTGCATTTTTGACATTGTTGTTGTTGTTGTGGCTGCTTTCCAAGCGAGAGCGCAAATTATAGCGGATTTCGCTGGTCTGCCTGGCAAGAGAAGGCGAGCACCAGGAAACTGCAGCTGCAGTATCAGGCGCGTCGCCGGGAGTGGCGGTATGGGGGGTATTCGTTGACGAAAGTTTTTGCACAGCGCAACTAATAACTTGTTGGGCGATTTACAGTTAAGTAGTCAACTGTACCATTTACAAGCATATGCGAATGCAAGAATGTGAGCGGGCAGACGAAGACGAAAAAAAAGAGAACACGCGCGTAAAATGTGCGAATGCGTGTGTGTGTGAGAATGTGTGTGTGTGTGCGAGCGCGTTTGTCGGTCTTGCATCGAATTATGCAGAAGACGCTTAGAATGATTATTAACACGATAGTTTATAATCTTTCACTTGCACTTTAAACGAGAGCGAACATATGCGAATGTGTGTGTGTGTGCGAGCGTGTTTGTTGGTCTTTGCATCGAATTATGCTGAAGACGCTTAGAATGATTGTTAACACGATAGTTTATAATCTTTCACCCGCACTTTAAACAACACAACACATGAAAGAAATTAAAATAAAATTCACGCTCACCTATGTTCGAAATTGTTTATTTGTGATCTATGTTCAAGTATGAACATGAAAGATATTGCGATTGCAGCACTTGCTGGCAGTATGTCAGCAGTCGCCTCATATTGCGATCGTTGCACTTGCTGGCGGTAGGTCAGCAGTCGCCTCATATTGCGATCGCTGCACTTGCTGGAAGTAGGTCAGCGGCCGCCTTACATTGGGGTCGCGGCACTCAATAGAATAAGAACAGCGGTCGCCCTACAAACGGCCGGATAGTGTAATTAGATTTAAGAATTGTATATAAATAAAGGTCTGCTTATCAGAGCAGTTAGTTCGAAATTCATCGTCGACTCAACTCGTTTTGATTACACCCTATACGTGTCTCAAACATTGGTCCTTCGAGCCGGATACAGAATTCGAAGCGTTGAATCTGTATAAGTATAGTTCTATAAGTGTCCTGTATAGTCCTGTATAAAGTGAATTCGAGCTACTGAAAGCTCAAGCGAAACTCAAGGATGAGTTAGTGAAAATGGTCAAGCAAGGTGCACTTGTTTGAGAGTTCGATAGCCAAGTTTAAGTTAAATAACTCGGCGCTATTGAAAATCGGAAATGCCGACCACGAATATTTTAATAAAAAAATATTCGATTCAACCACTGCATACTTCAAATCGTATAAAGATAAGGTAACTCAACCAGAAATCGAGGAGAAAATGGAAGAAACCACAACGGAAGCGTTAACAGCGCAGAAAACCAATGATGGAAAGTCGGAGGGAGTGATTAAGTCTTCCAATGAGAAGAAAGGTCAAACGGTTCGGCCAGTGAGCCCTACGCAAGTGCTTGTGGACGAATTAGATAAATATGAGAGGCAATGGAAGCAGCCCAAAGTTGCTTAGAGAATCCGACTATAGATCAGCTACGGACTAGCAAGAGCTGGTTAAGGATTCGTATGAGGCCCGTGCAAAATATTCTATCAGCGATCGATAGGAGTTACGAGTCTTGGGCGTTCAATCATAAAGCCATGGAAGAACTTTCGACGGAATTTGAAACGTTGTTGAATCGAATCGATACAGAAATATCGAATTTATCCAATGTATCGAAACCGGAATATCCCATGAGAGATCCCAAGGTGGATATACCCCGATTCAACGGTGTTGCTAAGGAAAGGCCAAACTTTTTTGGTCTATTTACCGAAGTTATACATAACCGAGTAGATATCAGCTACGCAATAAAGCTGAATCACTTAAGATCATGCCTAAAAGGAGATGCGTCTACAATGGTAAGCCACCTACTGATGGGCTCAGCAGCAAACTACAAGGAAGCTTGGAATCTGGTTTGTAAGCGTTACGAAAATATTAGAAAAATTGTCGCTGACCGGCTGAACACTCTATTGGAGTTGGAACCGTTGAAGTGCGATTCAAAGGAAAGAATCCGCAAGTTCCTAGATACAGCAACAGAAAGTATATATATAATAAAAGAAAAATCAAAGATTGGCGATGCAGCAGATGTAATCTTCGCCCAAATCCTTCTTCTACGTTTTTCTACGGAGGCTTTGCAGCAGTATGAGCAATACATCAAGTCGAAGAACAGAGAGATCCAATCCCTGGACGACGTGCGGGAGTTCATCAATCAATTACATAATGCAGTGGATTCCGTACAAAGAAACGTGGTTAAGGAGAAGGCGCAACGCCAACAGAGATCGTGCCGTTTTTGTTCAATGAGCGTGCACGACGTAATTAGATGTCAAAAATTTAAAACAGCACTGGTAAGAAAACGAAAGGAGTTTGTGAAAGTACAGCATCTATGCTTCCGTTGCCTGGGCACTCATACTTTCGCGGAGTGCAGGAAGGAATGGAGATGCCAAAAGTGTAACAAGCTCCACAATACCTTGTTACATGAAGACACAAAGAAGGAAAGTGTCTTAAGCAAAATGAATGGCAGGGAACACTTTTAGCCACGGCAATTATCGACCACAACGGTAAACATTGACGATCTGGATCGCATCTGGGAACTTGAAGAAGAAGTGACTGATACAACTGAAGAAAATCAACGTTGTGAAAATTATTATCAACAAACAACTTCAGTCGACAAGGATGGACGACTAACAGTCTCGATTCCATTCCACAGCAATTTTGAGCTGGGAGACTCTCGTAAGCAAGCAGTGGCAAGACTGCTGCAAATGGAGAAAAAATTTAAAAAGGATCAAATGTTACTTTAAGAATACACCGCCGTTATGAAAGAGTACCTGCGGCTCGGACACATGGTACAAGTAAACACAACAGGCCAAGGGAAATACTATCTTCCTCACCAGGCGGTGATTAGGCAAGACAGCCTAACGGCCAAACTAAGGGTTGTTTTTGATGCATAAGCATAAACCACATGTGGACGCAGCTTGAACGATGTAATGTCAATCGGTCCCAAGATTCAAAGGAACATTTTTGGCGCATGTGGCGATATGTGATGACAGCAGATGTAGAAAAAATGTATCGTCAAAATAACAACAACTTATCAGGAGTATCAATACATAGTTTGGAGAGAAATTCCAAGGGAGCCAAAACAAGAATTTAAATTGACGACCGTAACAAATGTAACATCAGCCGCACCATATCTAGCAGTGCGTTCATTGCATCAACTGGCGGACTTTTATTACATAGAAGATGAGAAAATAACGAATGTTATTAAAAAAGATTTCAACATGGATGACTTAATGACTGGAGCCAACACAATCGAAGACTGCAGAATAAAAACTGTCATGGACAAAGGCGGAATGCATTTACGGAAATGTGTCTCCAATGATGAGAGGATAATTGCGTCAATAGCAAACGGAATTAAGTCGGAAAAAATCGCAATAACCAAAGACGAGCCAGTAAAATCGTTGGGATTGCTTTGGGACCCAGCCAGAGACGATTTTACATTCAGCGTAAAATTGCCGCATCTGGGTTGTGTTACGAAACGATCAGTGCTGTCTCAACTAGCAAGGGTATTTGACTCATTAGGATGGCTAACTCCGGTAACTCTTCAAGGGAAATGTTTCATGCAGGAACTATGGAAAATGTCCCTTACGTGGGACGCTAAACTGGAAGACTATTGGCGTAACTTTGCAAATGAGCTACCAGCACTGACAACTATACGAATTCCGCATTGGACTGGTAGCACGGATCTCTCAACAATTGAACTCCATGGATTTTGCGACGCCTCAGAGAAAGCATACGCTATGTAAAAATAGGTAGCCAAGTCACCTTGCTGGCAGCTAGGAGCAAGGTAAATCCAATAAAAAACAAAAAAACCATCCCCAAGTTAGAACTATGTGCAGCTCAACCATTAGAAAAACTTTTGTTTTGAGTCTCGTCCACAATGAACGATCAAGTTCAAATCAACGCATGGAGCGACTCGCAAATTACGATTGCATGGATCGCAAATAAGCGCAGTAAGGACAAATTTGTGAAAACCAGGGTGGATGACATTACAAATCATCTGCCACTAGTGAAATGGAGCTACGTGAAAATTGACGAGAATCCAGCGGACGTGGCTTCAAGAGGAATTTCACCGAAGAGACTAGAACATTATGCAATTTGGTGGCATGGGCCACACTTGCTAAAGCAGCCGGCCAGCGAGTGGCCAGTATGCCAAGAAGAGAAGCCTTTGATAGTGGCGGCAACGATAGTAAATGGAAACAATCCATTGATAAGATTGCTAGGAAAATATGCAAGCTTATCGAAACTGGAAGGCGTCATCGTTAATGTCTTACGATTCATAAACAAGCTTCGGGCAAAAGTTACTCGAACACCCTTCTCAGATGCTAACCTTTGGAATAAGGAAAGATTGACAATAGCAAAGCTTCAGCAGCAATTGGACTTCGGACAGGAGATTCGTCTACTTCAAAACAAGCCAGGGAGAGTGATTAAATTCCAATATTTTATGTATTTTTGTTAATTTTAAGCCATTTCTTAAGCATTGCTGGTCAGCAACAAGCTTTTGAACTTTAACCTCTGAAGTAGACTTTTCATTTGACGTACAAAAAGGTTGATTATTGTGATAATCATGAAGAGAGTCTGGGTACAAAAGATCTGTCTCGAGAATGCATCCAGACTCTGAATTTACACTGATTGATGAAATATCAAATGTATTTATTTCATCATCATTCATCCATCTAAAAACAGAATATGAGAGATGTTGGGACATAGCCCAACCATATAAATTATTACCATCTAAGTACATTAAAAATTCTGACGGCTTAGTGCTATCATAATTCTCCATATATAGATGGTTGGCTTTTGAGTACCGCTTACAGCACTGGACTAAGCCACCACGAATGCCCATTTGGATAAACCTATACATACGTTAATATCTGTAAGCAAATCCAGTTCTATTTTTGTTGTCTTTAGCATTGCATCCCATGAAAGACCAGGTGTTGTATAATAATGGGCGGGATCTAATGAATAAATTTTCTTGCAAATAGCTCGAAAATTTTGAAAAACATTTGCAAGTAGTAGAACATCAGTCTTAAGATACAACTCCATGTAATCTTTGAGACTTTCACATTTGAAAACTGACCAAACACTTTGGGCATGAGTGATCGAGGAGCTCTTGGAAACAAAAGTTTTAGCAGATAACTCAAGAATTCTGGCTCCTCGGTATCTAGGGCATTGCTACTAGAGCTCGGCATCTAGACTTGTTGCCATGAAACGGAATGTGTCTAAGATTCTAATCTCAAGGTTTTTATCATGGGATGCAATGTGGATATATTTTGAAAGTCAAATGTACAACTCCTTATTAAGGGAAAGTACTTTACTTTAAGTACACCTTCGACTTTATTTAACTCCCTAACGAATAAATGGGAATCGTGTTTTGAAAAATTGTGAAAAACTACAGGGACGAAAGGTACAATTTGAAAATTTATGTTGCAGACATTATGTGCTGCCCCCCTGTACGAACCGGTTAAATGCGCTCAACCGCGCCAGGCTTTTGACAAATGTGACAATTGAGAGCGTTTCTAAAACTATACTCTTCTTCGATCACTCATGGCTATGGGTTTTATATCAGCTAAATAATTGGTGTAAATTTCGCCTACATCTCTGATAAGAGACTTGACAAATTTTACACATGCATCTTCCCCAGTCTCTAAAACAAGCTTGTCTAGAGCTGGGTTAAATGCACACTTTACATAATATGAAAACGCTATTGGGATGTGCTGAGAAGATGCTACAACATTCTCACTAAGTTGGGCATTGAGGGTGGTGAGTATGCATTCAAAGTCGGCATATACTACAAAAGGTACATCTAAACTACGATTATAATTTTTAGAACTAAGGGTTGCCTTTTCCTCTGATGTTGTTACAACCTTCCCACACTGCTGGCGATGTTCGATATGCATCCTCTGGTGCACCCACAATGGTGCTCCTATACAAAAGCAGCTGGTTGCTCAAAATGAGTTTGCAGGATGACTTCAGCAACCAGTTGAGTTTCGCCCTTTTGGATCTACACGCTGCTGCCGTGATCTGTATGTGTATGCGCCAGGTAAGTTTCTTATCCAGATACATACCCAGGTAGCGAACATGGTTCTCCTGAGGTATGATCGTGTTGTTGAGTCGGTCAGTTGGACAGTTACCACTCCAGAGACTTGTTCTCATTGGTGCAGATGTTCCACCGGTTGGCCCAGGCACTAAAATCACCCAAGAACCTTTGCGTAACCACTGCTGCTCTCCAAGCAGTGGAGGAGTTAGCAAGGAACAGTGCCATCTGCGTATGTGGCAAGCAGTAAATACTGCGCCAATGGTAGTAGGGACTTAAACTTAAAAAGCAGGCCATCATGCCACACGCGATCAAACGCTTGCTGGATATCCAGGAAGGCGGCAGAGCTGTACTGCTTATTTTCCAAGGCCTCAAGGATTCACTTGCTGCTCTGCTCTACCATGGTGATGCCTAAAGCCAAACTGATGATCAGGAATGGCACTCTGGAAGCCACCTACTGCCGACAATCTTCCAAGAAATATTTTTTCAAATATCTTTGAGAAAGTGGACAGCAAGCTTATCGGTCGATATGACGAGACAAGATTATCCGGCTTGCCAGGTTTCGGAATCATCGCAATCACAGCACACTTTCACGGAGTGGGGAAGTGGTGGATGCGAACCATGGAGTTAAGGAGTAGCACTAAGAACATTACTCCCTTCTCGGGGAGGGCCTTCGCAACTCTGCCGTCAACGCCATCATGGCCAGGGGCTTTAGTGGACTTTATCCTGCGAATCTGCAAGCGGACGTCATTAGGGGCGATAGGTGTGATCGGTTGCACAGGATCGAGATCTGCACTTAAAAATGCCTCAGTTTTCTGTACCTGGCTGGGTGACGCAAGCGCAAAAGGCGTGAACCGGCCTTGCAGCTCATCCGCAAATGCCGATGCAATCTCTGCATCCGATCGACACCAAGTGTTGTCCGGTCGCATAATGGGGATCCGCCTGAGTGGCTGCCGCTTGACACAACGCGTTGCCTTTGCCGTTGGATTAGAAAAAATATTCCATCCATCTCCGTTAGGCTCTTCATAAGGCAGTTCCACAAAGGCGGGCTCCATTATTTCCTCTTCCTCTGTAAGGTCTATCATTTCGATGTCCTGCTCTTCATCAAGAGACTCCGCAAAGTTGGGCACCATTATTTCCCCCTCCCCTGTGAGGTCAATAACTTCGATTTCAAACCCTTCATCTAGAGGCTCCGCGAAGTTGGGCACCATTCTCTCTCCATCCTCTGTGAGGTCAATCACCTCGATTTCATCATCCTGTATTTTGTTCTTCTTATTACACAAAATAGTCCTCCCTGATGAAAAGCGTCGTCTACTCAGAATCGTATTCAATTTGCCGCTTCTTGCTTAGCATTATTCCCATTAGCTCATTACTTTCAGATTCAATGAGCTGTGGAAGCCTCGGGTTTGGTGTCGATGGTTGCGGTGGTGGTGTTAATTGAAATGCATCAATTGCATTTTCCTCCACCATATTGCTAATGAAGTCCTTTCTGTTCATCTTAGTCTTTTTGTATGAGATAGTTCTATTCAGGACACTCTTTTATATCCCAAACAATACACCGAGTGCATTTGTTTCATACGTAAATGATCAAAAACACAATAATACACACGTTCAAAAGGTTTAAACAATGTTAACACTGACAAGCTTATCGCTTATCAGTATCCCTCCATAAATTTTAAAATCAAAAAAATCAGATAAGCATTACATAGTAATTTTAGGTTTTCATTTCCCTTACATTTATTTTTAATATGTATATTGTTAGTACACACACGTTCGAAAGATGCAATCGATGTAATCAGTCCGAAAAACCGTGTTAAACCATGTTAAACCACATGAAAAACAACTAAAAACCACATGATAAACTGCATACAATCCGTTTGAAAACCAGAAACCACCTACAAAGGTGTTGTTCGATGTTTACCTGTTATTTCTCGCTAAAAATAAATGAACATATAATCAAAGAATTAACAAGAGCAACAACCCTTAATAAAAAGAGGAGGAATAATAAGCGAAACAGGGAACAGGCCTTGGAGTGGTGGGTCCTCGGGTATCATACCATAAGTACCTTGGAAAGCACACCAGCAGATTTCAAGCAGAGGTGTGTGCGATAGGGAGATGTGCGGAGTTTAACCTGAAACGACACTATCGGAATGCGGATATATCCATCCTCTCCTATAGTCAAGCAGCAATAAATGCTCTAAATGGGACGAAAATAACATCCAAACTAGTCCACGAAGTAAGATCCAAGCTTGACCAACTCGGAAAACATAATAGGCTCACCCTAAGATGGGTTCCGGGTCACAGGGACATAGCGGGGAACGAAGAGGCCGATAAGCAAGCGAGAAGGGGCATAGAGATCCATGATAGGATCTGAACCGTATTGTGGCTTAGGAAGACACAATACTGCTACAAATCAAGGAAGAAGAACGACTGATGCTGGAACGGAGTTTGGCAGAGACTCCCGGACTCCGACAAGCCAGGAGGCTCCTAGGTGGCTATAATCAAAAACGATTTAAGCAAACGATATCCATGGGGAAGGATAGACTCAGAATACTCACAGGTCTATTGACAGGACACTGTAGACTGAGAAGTCACCGAACCAAATTAGGTATTTATAGCAGAAATGTATGCAGGTTTTGCGGATACGAGGAGGAATCCTCGACGCACATCCTAATAGAATGCGTCGCCCTAACCAGGAAAAGATGCAGCATCCTAGGGCAGCATATCATGAGGCCCAAGGACATAGAAGCCCTCAACCCAACAAAGATTCTAGCATACGTGCAGGAGTTGGGATTAATGGAAGAGCTGTATGCTCAGTAAGGGGGCAAAATAGACCTTATAGGTCGCAGTGCTAACTATCCCCAATTCTAATAATAATAAATGCAAATTGGTCCAACATTTGTTGCATGAATTGGAGAAAACTGAGAAAAAACTCAATTAGACCAAACATAATTTGTAAGAATTAGTAAGAATTAGTCACCACCTGTGCATGCGAAATAGTTATTCCCGAGATAGGGCATTTAAAATAGAGTTTTTAATTATAGAAATGGAGGACTCTGAATTGATTATATGGTATAATTTGTTATAATCATTACAGAGTACTCGAAACGGTTCATGCAAGGAATAATTTTAGGAAGAGCACCCCAGTGAAAGCAACGAAGAGCAAAAAGTAAGAAGCTCTTCTGTACAGATTCCAATCTACTTTGATGAATATGATATTGTGGAGACCACACACAAGATCCATATTCCAGAATTGGACGTACAAGAGAAGTGAAAAGTATCTTGGTCGTATACGGGTCATCAAATTCCTTTAACCAACGCTTTGTAAAACCAAAAATTTTAAAAGCTTTGTTGAAAGTCAATTAATATGGTTATCGAACATTAACCTGTGATCAAGAAGTAATAAATAGGTTAAAAAGCACTGGACCAAGGTGACTACCCTGGGGTACACCGGAGGTGACTAGGATAGGTTTAGAGAGCGCAGATTTAAATACATTTTTTTGAGTTCTGTTAAGCAGATACTCCGAAATCCAGGTCAGAAGGTTGGTAGGAAATCCTATAAGGTTTAGTTTGCGCAGAAGGAGAGAATGGTTATCAGAATCTAAGTCCTTACTGAAGTCTGTGTAAACGACATCAGTTTGCATTTTATTCTGAAATCCATTGATCACAAGGGAAGTAATTTCATGAATGTTAGTGGTAGTAAACCTACATTTCACAAAACCATGTTGGAATGGCGAAATAATATAACTACATAAGTGTTGCAGTTGAGTCGTTAATATTTTCTCAAATGCATTAGGTATTTCGGACAATTTAGAAGTACCTCTATGGATTTTTATATCAGACTTTGGGCCATTTTTATGGAGAGGAATATTAAAATCAGTGTGTGTCTGCCATTGCCGCG
>JAWNMX010000266.1:600000-987059 GCA_035043575.1 Drosophila seclusa | reverse complement strand
AATGTACGATTGATTAAGAGATCGAACTATAACTAAAAAGCCCTCGCCTTTTAAAATAAGATGATTTTTGACGAAGTTATGGCATTTTGAAGTTTTGACTATGCCCATATGGCCATTTTCAGGCTAGAATTTGGACTTGTCTTCCGACCCAAAATCTCGATTTTAACTTTAAATGTACGATTGATTTAGAGATCGAACTATGATTAAAAAGCCCTCGCTTTTTAAAATAACTTGATTTTTGACGAAGTTATGTCATTTTGAAGTTTCGACTATGCTCATATGGCCATTTTCAGGTTAGAATTTTGACTTGTCTTCCGACCTCAAATTTCGATTTTAACTTTAAATGTACGATTGATCTAGAGATCGAACTATAACTAAAAAGCCCTCGCCTTTTAAAATAAGATGATTTTTGACGAAGTTATGGCATTTTGAAGTTTTGACTATGCCCATATGGCCATTTTCAGGCTAGAATTTGGACTTGTCTTCCGACCCAAAATCTCGATTTTAACTTTAAATGTACGATTGATCTAGAGATCGAACTAAGGTTAAAAAGCCCTCGCTTTTTAAAATAACTTGATTTTTGACTAAGTTATGGCATTTTGAAGTTTCGACTATGCTCATATGGCCATTTTCAGGTTAGAATTTTGACTTGTCTTCCGACCTCAAATTTCGATTTTAACTTTAAATGTACGATTGATTAAGAGATCGAACTATAACTAAAAAGCCCTCGCCTTTTAAAATAAGATGATTTTTGACGAAGTTATGGCATTTTGAAGTTTTGACTATGCCCATATGGCCATTTTCAGGCTAGAATTTGGACTTGTCTTCCGACCCAAAATCTCGATTTTAACTTTAAATGTACGATTGATCTAGAGATCGAACTAAGGTTAAAAAGCCCTCGCTTTTTAAAATAACTTGATTTTTGACTAAGTTATGGCATTTTGAAGTTTCGACTATGCCCATATGGCCATTTTCAGGCTAGAATTTGGACTTGTCTTCCGACCTCAAATTTCGATTTTAACTTTAAATGTACGATTGATCTAGAGATCGAACTAAGGTTAAAAAGCCCTCGCTTTTTAAAATAACTTGATTTTTGACGAAGTTATGGCATTTTGAAGTTTCGACTATGCCCATATGGCCATTTTCAGGCTAGAATTTTGACTTGTCTTCCGACCTCAAATTTCGATTTTAACTTTAAATGTACGATTGATCTAGAGATCGAACTAAGGTTAAAAAGCCCTCGCTTTTTAAAATAACTTGATTTTTGACGAAGTTATGGCATTTTGAAGTTTCGACTATGCCCATATGGCCATTTTCAGGCTAGAATTTTGACTTGTCTTCCGACCTCAAATTTCGATTTTAACTTTAAATGTACGATTGATTTAGAGATCGAACTATGATTAAAAAGCCCTCGCTTTTTAAAATGAGATTATTTTTGACGAAGTTATGGCATTTCGAAGTTTCGACCTATGCGCATTATCCGATTTTCACGATTTTACGATTGATCTACAGAATAATTTAATTGAACTACTTTCAACATTATGAAGCCCTTTTATATATATTAATTCTGCTACAAAAGTTGAAAATATTTAATGCTGAAAATTTAAGTAAAACTTTGAGAACACACACACCGTTAATTAATAATGAACATAAAACATTCGTTAATTTTTAATTTTTATTGTCTTACGAATGACCAATTTTATAACCCAACATTACTTGTCCGTACAGTAAGACAGGTATAAATCTGTAGTCATATTTGTTTGTAAATGCTGTAGTCTACTAATTTATGCAAGTGCAACAGAGAATATAACTGCAAATGCTTCATATTATTCGCCATTAAGGTTTTAACAGCTGTAATCATATCATAAAGAATACACAGTTAATGAAAATTTGCATGTATGTTGAAATATAATATTTAAATTAATGTGCACCGTTACGAGGTGCTTTCATACATTGCAATGCTATCCCTGATATTGTTATTGTTTTTGAACCCTTCGGGGCTAATGATGTGAACTGTTTGTTTAATGCCACCTGCAATCCCAAGAGTTAAATATATGTATGTATGCAACTACCCCTTCTCTATTTGCCAAGATAAAGTCAATATTATTATAATGCACCAAAATTTAAATGGTGCGTTTTTTTTTTTGGCCTCTATCAACATACTTTCCCCCGAAATAAAAATCAAATATTTATCTTTTTTATATTTTTCTATATTTTTTCACAGAAATTCTCCTCAAAATATCAAGTTACGTACAATATATTTGTCATACGTTGAAAATGCCTCAGTTTATACTTATACAAGAATAAAATAACGTTTATAATTATGCTGTCGGCTCCTTCGTATGGTTTGTTGTTGTTGTTGTTGTTGTGGTTTTTGGTTTTTGGTTGCTGCTGTTGCTGTATAATGTATAATGTATAATGTATAATGAACTAATAGTAAATACAAGATTCGCATTTGTTCTATAGGCTGTTTACCCAATAAATTTGCCATGTTCATATTTTGAATGCTTTATGTTTTACTTATGCTCGTATTATTTTCTAGATGTTTCTTACACATTTTTTATATGTACCTATATTATATTGAGATTCACAAAAAGTTGCAACAAACAAGCATTATAATAATAATAATAATAATAATAAAAATGATCAATAATAATTGATATACTTTTCATAGAATATACAAAAATGACGGCAAAAATATGCTAATTGAATTAAATTCTATAAAAACTGCAATTAAATTATTTAAACCTTTAGTTGCTCACTTCAATGCCTTAAACGATATTTGTTTTTTATTATTTTACAAAAAATAAATTAAAGCAGTTATTTTTGTTACCATTTATTAGTAACTTTTCAACTCATCTCACATAGCAGTACAACTGGTGGCAAAAAAGAGATTTGCGTTAAGAATAAGCGTAAAAATACGCAAACAGCAAATGCACATCAATAGTAATAATAAACACTGACAATTAGATTTTTTTTGTTGCTATTAGCTAAGGATTCGTTTTTTGACGTTTTGCTTCCGATTTTTTTGGTTTTTGTTTTTGTTTTTGTTTTTTGTTACGTTTTATACACAAGCGGTAAAGTAGCCATTGTTTAAATTTGATGCCATTTTTTTTTGTTTGTATGTTATTCGATTTACATACAACTTTATTGTAAATGTATTTTTAGTTTACCTGTGCTGATACTTATGTGTTTGTTTTGATATCAATTACGCTCCTTAAGTGTACAATTTCAATTTGTTTTATATATATATAATTTAACTTAATTAATTTGTGTATGTAGGTAGGCGTACTTACATTTCACAAAAAAAGCTAAATTAAGATCTTTATAAAAATCCATATAAATCACCATTTGCTGCTGACCCAAAAAAGAACTCAGTTTCGCGCCCATGTCTTGTATAAACCGAAATAACTTATTGTATAACGCTCCTGGTGCGCTCAGCTGGTCTGTGTTCATCTCATTTTCGGTATTTCTATCCAGCCTCTGTGTCTGTGTCTGTAAATTTACACGTTTTATACAAAATGATGTGTCTTATTGTAGATGCTTTGCATGCTCTCCCAATTCGTCAGTTTTGAATTCTTATTGCCTAAACATAAACATACACAACTTTCACATATACATATGTAGTTTGCCATATATAATTTTCTTAAGTTTTTTTTTTGTTTTTACATATACACACATATGTTAATGTATATGTATCTTTTAATTAGTATGTTTTAATAAGTTTTGTTTTTTTTCTTCATCCAAGTGGTTTTTCATTTGATTTTTTTTTGTTTGGTTTTTTTTTAACATTAAACTATTTCATTTCACTAAACTATACACAAAATGTTGACGTTAATGCGCTTATTTTTCCTATATAAAACGTTAATATTATAATTATATATATATATATATATGTATATGTAGCTATATATATTTCTGCTATGCACTTTACCAATCGCTGTTTATATCTAAATGTTAACAAAATTGTTATGCAATATGTTTGTTTACCTAAATCATAGTTTAACCAAACTCTGACAAGCACTATGCAAACGAAAGCTCAACGAAAATTGTGTTTCAATGTGTATTTAAATATTTCAAAACTTTTTACTCAATATTATTGCTAAGCTGTAAATCTATAGAAAATGTGTACATTGTACGCTCTTCTTCTTCTTCTTCTTCTTGTTGTCTTGCATTTTGTGCTGTTTGTATACATTCAAATTGTTTAACTGTTAATTTTAGACAATTATCTAATCTATTCTCAGTGTGTCTTTTATTTTAAATTTGTTGTTGTTGTTTTTTTTCCCATCTGTTTTTTTTTTTTTTTTTTTAGTACTTTCTAGACTCACATTCAGCGTTTCTTAAAATTCGTACTTTATTAACTTTACAGTTTACGTATGAATAGTAGTAGACAATTTACTTGTTAGCCTTTGCCAAATGGCCGAGTGGACTGTTTCCGCAGTCAAAAATAAGTTTACAAGCGCTCTTACTCAACCTGAACGATACAATCTCAACCAGTTAAAATATCGGGTTGCTAGGGTGTTTTTTTTTTTGGTTTTTTCTGTTTTTTATTTTTGAATGAATGATTTAATTGCTAAGGCAATATGCTAAGGAGTATTTGAATGCGTTTTTAAATATAGTATAATTAATAGATTTGTTTTGAGTTTTATTCCATTTTACTTAATATTTTTTAACTTTCTTACTTTTTTTTTGCAATTGTTGCATAAACGCGGAACACCTCGTTGACCAGTCTTTTATTTTGTTTTAATGTTTACAGAATTATACGTACTTATTTAGTTTTGCTCTGTTTTTTTTTTTTGTTTTAAAATACATGTTTTTCTCATTTTCGATTTGAATTTTGGATTGTAAAATACATACACATGAGTACTTATACATTATTCATACTTAGGCCCCCATGCATTTAATCTAAATGATTTTTGTTGGATTTTGTTTTTTAGCTTTAAGGATTTTCTATACAAAATATTCCATTTGGGTTTGGTTAATCTTTCTCAAAAGTTTCACTAAACTGATTGAAGTATTTTTGACACATCGTACATATTTTTGTTCTTTTTGGGTTTTAATAATATTTATAAGTAGTTGTGTTAACATCATCATAATCCTGTTCAGTGCTTTTTTTTATGTTTGTTTGTTCGCATGGAAGCCAAAAATGATACTGGACAATCATATCCAGTATACTCGTACGTTTTATCCTTAAGGAAACTTTTAGTTTGTAACTTCTTATCCATATATGAGACTATATATAATTACATAACATTGAGATGACACAAAGCACAAGCCACACACAAACCGTCGATAAAGTGATAAATCTTTCACTTCACAATCATTGAGAATTAAGCTAGAAATCAAGAAACAACTTTTAATGCCAAATATAGGATATATAATTGTTTTCCAATATAGTATTTATAAACTGTACCAGTGCTCATCTAAATGCGCCTAACCAAACATAATCAAATACCTTTGAGTGACTTTTGACATTCGTGTGTAAATGTGTGTGTGTGTGTGTGTGTATGTGTGTTTTATTTGTTGCCGTCTGGATCACAGAATTTGTCATCACACAAACCATAATGCTCGATCATGTCGATTGATGTCATGTTCTTTTATGTCGTACAAATAAGAATCCTGTCAACAAAAAAATCCAATTAAAAGTTGTTGTAAAATTTTGTAAAAAATATTTATTCGTTAAAAATATTTAATAATAATCAAATTATAAACAAAATTAAATAATAAGCAGCACATAATAACTAAAAAGAAACAGCAAAAAATGATGGAAAGTAAAAAGCATTGCTACATCATTCCAGAAGATCTTTTGGAAGTTTATTAAATGCTTGTAACTTTGATTAAAGGTCAACTGCTCGAATTGAGCAGAAATTGTTGATTTTTTTTTTGTTTGGAGTACATCTAAATTTGTAATCATAAAAAAGTTTGTTTTCAAGTATTTCATATATATATTATTTTTTTTTTAAATTAATGAGGCACATAAAGAAGAATTTGTAAACGTATGTCAAAAATAGGAAATCGCATTTTGTCGCAAACCAGAAAAGTAGCGTTATGATTTGTTCAGATTAAAAATTCCTCGTAATACTTTTCATCACAAAACAAATATGTGTGCTTTTCAAATACAATTACATTAACAAAATTGCTTTAAAAAAATATCAATATTGTAGCGCCAAAATGTGGTATTTATTGGGCATTATGATTTACTTGACAAATATACAAAATACATTTAATCAACCTATACAACAATTATATTACAAAATTTAAAATATATTAAAATTAATGTAAGAAAATATAAGCATTTCATATTATTGTTTAAAACATATTTTGCACTTGTGTTTGTTGTATTTTGTTGTACCTACGCCATTGCGATGCATCATTTTCATTAACTTTAAATCTTTGTATTTGTATGTATGTATGTATGTTAACATTTTGTAGTATATTTTATATTTGTATAAATATTTAAAATTTGTTTCGCACTTTCGTTTGGCAGTGTTTACAATATTTGTTGTCTTCGCTTCAAACAAAACAAAAATAGATGTATTTTTTTTTTTTTTTTTTTTGTTCATTTTTTGTGTGTGTGTTTTTTTTTTTTGTATTATTTTTGTTTTTTATTGTGCTTAATAAGTTGATTCATGACATGGTTGCATGTTTCGTCCAATTGATTTTCTGCATCAACACAAAAAATAGCTTTGCTTTGGTAAATTGTTAAATATTTGTTGTCAACTTTTGAAATGCATATCGATACTTAACTGCTTACCGCCCACTACTTAAACATTTAAAGTAAATAATACAACAAAAAATATTACAAGCGAAACGATAACGATAAGCGAAAACAAAATAAAGTTAAAATAATAAAAAAAAAACAAACAATGAAAGCAAAGGCAACACAAAACGTTTCCGCCAAGTTCTAAATTGCTTGTGCTATCGTCTGATGCGTGAATTTTGTTGAGTTAGCTCTAGACCAGTTGAACAGTGGAACAATTGTTCTGCTCACTTCGATTTTGTTTCAGATATAGATTTAGATTTAGATTTAGATTTAGATTTCACCTCACATATGGCGCTTCATGTGAAGGGCGAGGTGATCGGAGCGTGAGAAGCAGCGATCGCAATTGCGGCACTTGAAGGGCTTGGCTCCAGTGTGTTTGCGATAGTGGCGGGTTAACTCATCGCTCCTAGCGAAACGCCATTCGCAGCCCTCCCAGGAGCACTTGTACGGCTTCTCACCTGCAATGAGAGTGGTTCAAAAAGATGATTTAATAAAAGTGCATAATAAGAATCTCAAGCGTCTACTTATTAAATAAGTTACTCGGAAACAGTTTTAACAAACGTTGCATGCAGCCATCATTTGTTGTAATATTTCTTTTTTGCTGCTGGCTCCAAGACAGACAAAAGAGCGCATACCAAGGAACTGAAGAGAACTAGGGGGTATAGTTGGTTTAGGGCATAACTTTTTGTATACCTTCACAAATAAAATGGATAGTAAAGGCAACATAAGAAGATAATGGAAGAGGCGGAAGGAAACTAAGCAAATAAAGTATGCTCAGTTTACATTTTTAATTTTGTACATAATTTGAATTGAATACAATCTCCGCTCTCTATCAACATATTTTGAGTTGGTAGAAATATATGATATAGCTGAATTTATATTTTGAATGTGGTCAGAGATATGTTAATCCATGCGTTTCATGTTTGCCGAAAAAAAAACAGGTACGATACTCTCTGCCAGGGTCTGCAATGAACAAGATCGAACTCTGTGAAATTGTGTGCCAAATCGAGAATCCCTTTGCCAACTGTTTGCTGCGTGCCAAATGCTTGCAGGGGGGTGGCAGCAAAGGCAGTAGTAAATGGCACAGAAAGCCTGCCAGCCACAGAGTTACAGCGTCAGTACCGGGAAACCAAAAGGAAATGCAGAAGTTGTAATTTCACACAAAAGTATAAAACCTAAAAATGTGCGAAGACTGAAACATAGAAGAACAGTGCAAAGTTCTGCCAGAAAAAATGGCAAAATTATTTGAGTTTAAAAGACAAACAGCAGACAAGGCAGGAAATTGCCGCCGTTGCCATGCTGGAGGAAAAGCAGTGAAAAGCGGAGCCAGATAACCAGTAAAGTAGACGACAGCCAAGAAAAATGCATAAAGCTGAGTGGAAAACTTTGTAACGCACACCACAGCAGCTAAATATATATATATATATACCAGCAGACAAACATTCACACAGCTTAAAACTTAATGCATGCGGAAATGTGTGATATTTCCGTGCTCAATTTCACATTATGCACTTGCCCCACGAAACAAACGAGCCAACGACCAAAGTGCCAAAGTGTAGCGCTCTCTTAATTTCCATTTGTTTACTCTCTGCCCAACGCTCAACTGCGACGCGCATCCACGTTGCAAGCCAGAGGACACTCTCTCTGTGTGTGTGTGTGTGTTGTTGGTACTTCAACATTGGCATATTGTCAGAACTTTCAGCGAGAAATCGAAGCAGCAGCTATATACATATATATAAAATCAGTGTGTGTTTGTGTCTGCGCGTAAATCAGCTTCAAGTGCTCAAAGCAGAGTACGTTGAAATACCCATACGACTTATGAGTTTCGTACTGAAGCGCATTTAAGGGGCACAAACAAAGCCCAGACAAACACTAGTTCAAGAGCTCAACTAGCAGATACCCTATGCCCAAATCATACACTCGCCAAACAATGAGCGAGCTCAGATTATGCGTACATGTCTAAGGTATATAGTAAGGATAATAAACAATTTCTTAACCAATCTCTATATTTATATATTTAAATAATATTATACAAACGAAACCCGAACGGAAAACTATTTGCAAGTAAATACTATCGATCTCAAGTAGTACGATATTATCGAAACTCTCTCTATTCAATGCAACATTACAGAGCATCGACAGCTGATCAATATGGGACATTGTTTTTAAGTTTTAATTATAGAATAGTGTTAAGAGAAGTCAAGTTGGTTAAGTGTTAAAGTATTCAAATATAGATTCTTTTGTTTCTTTTCGCAACATTATCCGCGACTATCGGCTCATTGTAAATTTATTGTTGCGTACGTAGTTAAAACTTAACCTAAGCTATTTGTTTCCATACATAAAGTTACTCCTTATTGCCCATATTGCAAGTTTCAGCTGAAGTTCAACAAGAATGGAGGCAGGAGCAGCAGGTGCCGCTTAACGCCGAGCTCGGAGCCAGTTAATATTTTATAAATTTTGCTAGCGTCGGGTTTTAATGTCAGTGCCCAATAGAAAGACTGCCCCACTGAGGCATGCAACAAAAGGGGTGGTGGCTGCTGGTGCTCCTGGTGCTTGTGGTGCTGGTGGAAAGGGGCAGCGGCATTCCATTCAGTTCACGCTATTCTTTAGCTTTTCTTTTATGCGCTGTGCGCCTCCTTGGCTTTTGCACTCAACACAACTTTTATGGTCTGTTTGCGTCTATTCGCTTGATTGCACTTGCAATCTTTTCTTAACGGCATCGGCCAACTCCCACCAGCTATTTGAAACGTCAGGCTTGCAACTGGCAAGTCTGTTGTTTTTATGGCCACAGCGTTTAACTAATTGAAATCTTTTGCGCACTGCATACATTTATTGGTTACTTTCTGCTATTCACTTTAATTGATAATCATTTGTTAGTTATTCGCACATATTTCGGTTGGATGACTTGACCGCTTTTCTAATTAAACGCTTCCAAATTTAAGGCTGGCCACACCACCAGTTAACGACTTTTATTTCGTTCATTTGCCCAACTGAGTGCATAAACCACTCCTGCAACACAAGGCTGCACTTGGACGTCTATGGCATAGCAGTGCAATTTGGCTGCTGTTTAAGATGAAAATTAAAATCTACTGAAAATGCTGTTAACAATCTTGTGTACAAGAAGTAATTTGAAAATATTGATCTGAAAATATTTAATTAACACCTTATGCGCCATTGCGGATGCAATAAGGCAGAACCGATATGGCAAAAACACAGCAAAACAGAAATAACAATGGCTACAACTTTCAACTTAGCAAAATACAAACAATTAAGTACGTCATGATAAACTTGCCTGTTTTCCGCCTACCCGGAATACTTTACTTTTGACGATTGACCAAGGCAAAAGTTTTTATGTTCAAAGCTAAAGTGAAAAAAATTGTACCAAGATTTTTTTTTTTACTTTCAAACACATTTTTGCTGTTAAACATTTTTTGTATATATCAAACAAACAGTTAAGCTCGCAAGTAAGGCAAAAGTTAGAGTTCTTTCCCAACTAAGAGTTATCCTGTATCTAACAGACGTTCGTAGTTACATCTTTCGCACATTTTCAAATGATGATCTGTGGATGCTATACGAGAATACACATATTAAATTTGATGCCGATAGCTCGTATAATATTTTAGATGCGAAAACTGTGGCCAACAATCGATATTATTCAGTTAAACAGCTAGTCAGACGGAAATAGCTCTCCTCATCCAGAATATATATATTCGAAATTTAGTCGGAGTCGGAGATGTGGGCTTCGTTTATTACAAAGAGTACTCATGTTATGAGTATATGGTATAAAAAGTCTTGGTCTACACATTATGAGAAAAGTTCAAACTTCCGCTTTAAAAGCAATTTTATCATAAATATTTAATGATGTGGGCAGTAACATAATATTGGGATAAGGCTTTACTCCAATTACTGCTCTAGCAATACAGTTTATGGCAAAAGGGTCAAACGTAACTTTGCGGTAATACTCATGTGGCCGAAAGGCATTTTTATAGAAACTTAAATGGCTTATGCACATTCGACATAATTGAGCATTCTGCGACAAAATAATAATAATAAAAAAAACACAATAAAAATGTTGGGACTTGGGCATAAATTCGTCACTAGATTGATTAACTTGTGCAAAGGCTATTTTATTTGATTTATAATTTTCATAATAGATATAAATCCATGTATATTTTATGGGTTAAGTGCATGCTGACAGGGCTCTCTCGTTCAACTCACATACAGCAACACACAAAAGCCAGCCGCAAATATTCGATTGTAAAAATTGCGACGGCACAAATCAATAAACGAGTGGGTAGCACATTTTCCCCCTTCTTTTCTGTTGCCCCCTCTCTTTGCGAATCTGTGATGCTGTATGTGGCAGCAATAAAATTACATCTCATCGCTGGGCTTTATCTATGTGTCAACGTGTAAGAGTGCCCCATGTGCGTGTAACCAATAATTCATTGTTGAGTTATGCGATTTTTATTGAAATTTGAAGCCTCGTCTACTGTCATCCAAGGATGTTTTTGGGTTGCCCGCTCGCACTGCACATGATTTTGCACAACGTTGCCACAATGGCAGCAAAACAATGCACTCGTGTCCTGGTCGTGGTCCTGTTTTCGTGTTCAAGTCACACCAATGCGCCGCCCTGGTATCGTGGGAGTGTGATTTATTGAGGGCGGCCAGCAACTCGAGACTGAATTGGCCGCATTTTCGCCAAGGGAAATGTTGGACACGACACGAAATTGCTGTCTGCCTAATGATTATATCATTGAGTGGTGGAATGTACCGAAATTGTATTACAATTTTTTAAAAATTGTTTTTGATTTTATTGAATTACAATTAATTTGTATTTTGCATTGTATTGTGTGTGGTGCTCACCTGTGTGGGTTCTTTGGTGCGCCTTTAAATGTGAACTCTTCGTGTAGACTTTTTTGCAGCCAACATATTGGCACTTGTGTATCCGACGCTTCGAGTCCGGACTGTGATCGCTGTGATGCTGGCGCGGGTGATGATTTTTGGTAGATGCTGTCAAGTTAACTTCGTTATATATTGTGGCCTAAAGATATGGGGTTTAATGAGAATACGCACCAGTTGTGGATTTCACAGGGTTTGACGTAACCACGGCGACTATTTGTGGCGTCTGTGAGACCGATTGCTGTTGCATTGCTGATGTGCTGCTGTTGGTGCTAGTGCTGCTGTTGTTGTTGTTGTTGTTGCTGTTGCTGCTGTTATTATTGTTGTTGTTGGCGGCGGCGCTGAGCACGGCAGCAACATTAGCATTGCCATTGTTTTGCATTTGTATAACACGAGCCAGACTGATGCCAGCGGCTCCAGGTGTTCCATTGGCTGTGGTTAGCCGCACGATGGTGCTGCGAGGAATGTTGCTGTGGTTGCTCGACGACTGATCAACGCTGCAGCTGCTGCTGTTGTTGTTGTTGTTATTGCTGCTGTTACTGTTGGCGTTGCCCGTCGAGCTGTTGCTACTGGTGCTGGTTTTGTTAAGCGCCTGCGGCGAAATGCTTAAGTGTTGCACAGCCAACTGTTGCTGCTGCTGTTGCAGCTGCAACGTTGTGGCCTGCGTCAGTGAGGAATTCTTTGCGACGGAACTTTGGCTGCCAAAGTGCAGAATGGCGGTCGCGGGTGTGGAATTTACTGCTGCTGCTGCTGTTGCTGCTACTGCCACTGCTGGCGTCTGTTGCTGCTGCTGGCGTTGCTGCTGCTGGCGCTGCTGTTGCCTTATCAGCGCCGCCAGCTCACTTGCATCGATTTGCTGCGGCCGATGCTGTTGTTGCTGATGTTGCTGATGTTGTGGCGGCTGTGCATAGTTATGGCTGCGTAGGCTTGACTCGGGTGATGATGGCGGCGTCAACGGCGGAATCACAAAGTCATGCACATGGCCCTGACCCTGACCCGGGCCCTGACCCAGATTCAAATGATAATGTCGCTGTGCCTTTGCCTGCAACACACGCACCTTAATAGCTGGCGCATTGCTGCTGCTCGAGCTCAGCGTGATAGTGTTGCAACTGCTGTTGCTGCTGACGCTAACGCTGCTGTTGCTGCTACTGCTGGTGCAATTGCTGCTGCTGTTGCTAGTGGGCGTCATGTTGCCGGCGCTGCTGATGCTCGGATTGGGCGATATGGCTGAGGGCGGCGGTGCAAATAACGCGCCCAGCTTCTCATCACAGGATAATCCGTGTGCTGCATCCTCCTCATCCTCGTCGATGCGCTCCTGCTTCACCAACACCGCACAGCTGAGCGCCTGCGAACCATTGCTGTCCCATGATATGCGCGAGCAGTTCGACGACACGGACGAGGTCGTCGATATCGAGTCCAGACTCTCTTTGATTTTCAGCTCCTCCAGCAGACGGGCCGGCGTTGAGAATATGTCCCAGGCGGTATCCAAATCTGTGTGCATCTTCTTATAGCTCTGCAGCTTGGGCTCGTCGCGCAAATATCGCTCCAGTTCATAGCAGGTCTGCAATAAATGCAACAAAAAAAATTTATTAAATCGGGTTATAGTAAAAACATATACGGTTGATTTTATAGGAGGGCCTTTAACTTCTGCCACACTTCAAAATTCCAAATACTCTGACGGTGACGAATTTGCCAAAGTTGAGCTACGCAGTTTTGTGGTTTTTTGCAGCTAACATTCGGTGAAAGGGTGTGTAACTGACAATATGATGATTTATTAATTGTCGATCTCTCTCTGGGGCAAGCACAGCAGATTGAGCCTTGCTGCCCTGTCAAACAATAACATGCCACACCAGCAACACAATGTTGCTGAAGTCCATCAAACATAAACAACACAATGTTGCCTAAGTCTACCAACCAATACGTAGCTCAGTAACTTAATCCTAAAGGCTTTTAATAGTACCACAAATTGCTCATATGGCCGAAACTTTGGGTTTTCTTTCGCAAAAAATGGCAAGACCTTTTTTAACAAATCTTATTTAGTGCAATGCAAAAGCGTAAAATCAATGATGTGGAATAAATGGCAGAGTAACAGGCACAGATATATGGAAGAGGCGGGAACTGAGAATTCCACATTTGCTTAGGTTTGCTATTGTGCTTCCCCTGCCACCTATCTGGTGCGGTAAATCACTTTAAGTGTTATTTCAAGAAAATAATTGCAACACATAAATTTCTTAACCCTTTCAAGTCGCCAAAACAAGTTGCGTGTGCGATTTACGAGCAACAACAGGGCAACAACAGAAAACTATAAATGGTTTATGAATCAGCGTCTCAACACATTCCAAGGGATTGGAAACGAGACGAAGGGCGGGAAAGTAGTCCATGATTAATGTGCGGCTGCTGCACTTAGTTTCCATTTCCTGGCCGGCAACACTTTAGTCAGACAATGCAGCGCAATCTTTGTGCAAAAATCTAAATAAAATGTAACATGCAGTGGGCATGCTCAGAATTTGATATATTGTTAAAGCACACCCGACGCGACGTACACAAAACACACAAGATACAATCCAAAACCAAATGCAAAATGCCAGCTGAGCTGAGAGCTATGAGCTGAGAGCAGAGAGCAGAGAACAGGAGCGAGTCTGAGCTTGACTCCCTACAAAATGGTATCAGAAATGGCATTTTTATGCGCTCTGCTGGCAACGAGGTTGCAAACAAATCACCTGGCCACCAAAGGAGAGCACAGCGTAAAGATTAGAGCGCGACTCAAATTGCTCATGGCACCCAGCCAATGGTAAAAACTGGCCATCCACATTTGGACACTCGCAGTGAGGCACCCCGGGCCAATGATTGATTTTTAGTGGGATCACAGTTCCGGATTTCAAAGTGCTGTAACTGACTTTACGTCGCTCAAAGTTAATTGGTTGTGTAAGAAGCATCTTTACTCTTATGAACTATGGATTACACAATATTTCACTCTTTTTTTTTTGCCCACAGCTGAACCAAAAAGGGATGCTGAAATATTAATCAGAAAAGAAAGCAGAAGCTTCCGATTTAAGCATTCATAAATGTTTGCTCACTCTGAGGTTTGTTTACAACGATTATAGATATACAGATAGATATAGATATATATATATATATATAGTCATTGCCATTAGTTTTCACATTAACTCTTAGTTTGTGTTTCGCTAACAGTCACCTTCTAAGCTGTAACACTCTACATCCGTTCATTCAATACCATTTAAAGTTATTATTAATCAGGGGTCTCATATTTAGATATATTGTACCCTTATACCTAGTTTATCTTGGTAATCTCTTAGCAAAACACTAGTAAGTATTCCAAGTCTGTTCTTCGCCATGAATCGTTGAATCTTTTCTGATCATAGCTGTATTAAAGGCATTTCGACCATTTAATGTCAGCAACTAACACCAAGTTGTAATCAAGAATTGTTTGCTTGTAATCAACATACATATTTGTGATTATGGTGGGTAAAAAGTTTTCAGATGGCTGTCGGAAACAAATAATTATATCTGCTTAGCCCTAAGGCTGATGTGTCAATCTATAAGCACACTTACGCTTACTAAATGTGCGACCCCAAAAACTTTCTGTCTAAGCAAAACAAGTTTATGCGAAGCTCGTTTGTATTTAATAGAAATTTATGTCGCCCCCTTCAAGTTGTTGTTGTTGTTGTTGTTGTTGTTGCTGTTGTTGCTGTTGTTATTTGTAGATGTGTGTTGGAAGTACTTTAGCACACTTTTTGCTGTCAATTTATGGGCCAAGTGCACTTCGAGGGGCGCATCAGTAGCAAATGGCGTAATCTATAAATCTATATCATGCGGCCCGCATAAATTAATTTTCTTTCTTTCTCTGTACTCTCTCCCTCAACTCCCTCAACTCCCAACTAAAGCATTTTTCCTTATTATTTTTTTACCATTTATTTAATATATGCATTTTTTGGAAAAATTATTTACAAACCGAGTTTCGGAATGCGAGCAACACAATTGTTTGCTAATTCGAACGCAATTTATATTAAAGAGCCCAATGATCCCAAGCAAACAAATTTGGCTTAACAAATGAGACAAAATGTTTGTACAAATTAAAAGCAACATACGGCCGCCAACACAAGGCTTAAAGGGCTTGGGATAAAACTGAAATTGAATTTGGCCCACAGCAAATAGAGTTTGCCGTTTGAAAACAGACAGTCAGATGTTGGGTTGGACCAAGAATGTTTCAATGTTAAATAAGAGCATACGATTTAATTAAATTATCAGCATGTTTATTAAAATCTACAAAATGTAATATGAGCTAAGGCTATATGCCTGCGTCTGAGTCTATTGGGAGGGATTTTAAGCATTTGCTGGCACGCACACACACACACACAAAGCACATAATATTTACCTAGACTGTCACACGCCCCACGGGATAATACGACCACACACACAGAGATAGAGATAGAGCCAGAGTCAAAGACAGGGATAGGGATAGGGGGAACACATTTAATTATGTGTGTAATTGAAAAAGACGCAGCGGCAGTTAAGAGGCTAGGCTCGTCGAAGACGACGACTATGCCAAAAAAAAAAAAACAAAAAGAGAAAAGAAAAAAACAAAAATCTTGTTAAGGCTATTATGCGGCACATGTCCTGGACTCCCTGCTGTCTTCTGTTGAGCTCTGGGATTCCCATCGTGTGTATATTCGGTGCGTGTTTGTGTATTAGAAATATATTAGCGGAGGCAGCTTCGCCTGCGCCTGTGGTTTTCATTTTGCCACGCCGAGAAGCAGCTGCTAACTTGCCAGCAAGTGTGCTATACACCATTCAGACTACATGCCACATTTTTGCTGATTGTTTGTGTGTGTGTGCTCTATCTGCATTATGTCATTTAATGAGCCATAATTCCATAGAGCTTCGCTTTAAAAGCCCCTTGGGATGTGTTCGACATTTCCTTTTAATTTTTCTTCTTTTTGTTTTTTTGCTTCTCTCTTTCGGGGCTGCCATTTTGAAAGTTTTAATGAACCAAATGTAATAAAATTATGTTCACAATTAATGTCGTCAGCAGTTGACCGGGTAAGCTTTTAAGCAATACAACGAGTAGCAAGTGAGAGAGACAGAGTGAAAAAGAGAAAGACAAAGAGAGAGGGAGTGAAAGGGACAGAGATAGAGAGAGAGAGTCATATAAATGTTAATGGAATTTCCTCTGTACAGACATAATGACTTACTGACCAATCAGTTCCTATTCACTAATAATTCTTTGATGCTTCCATTATAATTTAAAGATTGTTAACAAGAATTCTTCGCCTGATTACAAAACTTGATGTACTTTAAACTATATAAGCTCAAGTAGCTGGTTATTTGTACAACATCATGTTGGGCTTACGAATATTTGTAATTATCCAACTGCAGTAAATCTGTAATAGCCAATGATAAAGCAATTTTTGAATCATTGTCACAATTGTTTCCACTGGTGTCTTGCTGTGCCACTTCTGCTTGCTATCTCTGTACTGGGAGCTAAGTGGCTGCAACTGTAACAATACAAGTCCAACAACAGAACATTATCAGCAAGTCAGTTGGTTTGTCAATAACAAGAAGCGAAAGGCGACCAGGAGGAAAAGCAGCAGGGGAGACGAAATGAATGCAGGATAATTGAATTATTGGCATTATCAGCACAGACACAGATATACCTACAGTAACATTCCGGAGTGTAATGCATTGATTTACTTTTTCTTGAGACTCAACTACGACGACCCCCAGCTGGCAATGTTATTGTTACAGTTCTTTATGTTGTTGCAATTGTTGTTTGTTTTTGGGAAGGAGGGGTGCAAAGTGCACTTAAAGTGCCACAACATCAGTAGAAGCAGAAGCACCAGCAGCACCAGCACCAGCAGCACCAGCACCAGCAGCAGTAGCAACAGCAGCAGCAGCAGCGACTGGCAGACAACTCAAGTGTCTGGTGCAAAAGGCGTTGCATAATTTCAGGCATTATGCTAATTTAAAAAGTTGCCGACTACTCAAGCAGCGAGCTTTCACATAAGTAGTTTGAAACAAGGAAACAGCTGCGAGCAGCAACTGAGAAATGAGCAACCGTCGCTGATCACTTTCGCCCAGGAACGGAATTTGCTTTTAAGTAATCGAGAAGCACTTCAATGCGCAAAACTGTCGAAGTAGCTGCTCCCAAAAGTATGCTACACACACACACACACAAACACACCACACACAACAAAAGCAGCAGCAGCAGCAGCAGCTACCACTCGAGGGTTGCTGTCTGCTACTTGAATGGTGTGAGAGTGGTGCGAGTGGTTTGGATGGTGTGGCTTGAAGCAACTAATGCGTCGTACGCGCCGTTGAATTTAAATGAGGAATTAATGCGAGCATTATTTCTGGTCGCCTCTCGGCGCTTGCTGGCTGGCTGGCTGGCTGGCTAGCTGGCTGTTAGGCAGCATCAACCCCAATATCGTGGAGTTTCTTTGAATTGTCTGTGCTTTTACTTTTACTTTCGTTGAGTATACAAACAGTTTTGCCACTTTCCATATGCATTCAGTGTTCACTTTTCGCCGCTATTCGATTCCATGCCCTCCGACCCGACCATTCCCCGCTCGGTCCTGCGTCCCAGCGAATTCTGGAATTCGTCAGTACGCCCTAGCCATTAGCTTGAACTTGATAGCATTTTGTGTGCTATACGCAAATTGCGACGCTCTTGTTGCTGCCTGTTTTTTACGCTTCGGTTTGTCATTTTGTGGCATGTTGTCGCCTTGTTTCTGTTGCCATGGTTGCTGTTGCTGCCGTTGGTGCTGTAGCTGCTGTTGCTCCATTCATACTGCCTAAATGACACTTGGCGCAAATAATGATGCTGACAATGATAATAAATAAATTTTACACTGTTGGATGCCGCGACTTGCGTCCATTTTGTGTGTGTGTGTGCGTGTGCGTGTGGTATGGGAAAAATGCGCTTAAAGCCGTTGGCATTTTGTGCTGTTACCAAGATTAACCTTTATGGTCGACCAATCCCCCTGTCGCCGAACCAAAATGTATAAAAACATAATCTTATTTTCTAATTGACCACTTTAGAGCGCTGACAGCTTCAGCTTAACCACACTTGAACCATACAAACTAATAATAATAATAATAATAATAATAGTCATAGCAAAACTTGTAAAACATGCAAGGAAAAGTTACCAATATTCATAAACAGCAACTGCTGATTCAGGAGGAATAATTTTACCTATTTTGAATTCACTCATGCTTGAATTCAAATTTTAACTTTTAAATATAGCCCAGACAAGCAGAGTTTAAGTAAATAAATAAATGAAAAAAAGGGACGCATAAAATGCCACACACACATGTGCATACAAATAGAGTTTGGGGTAGATGGTGTCGGGAGGTGAAATCGCAATTGCTGTGGTATTCAGTTTTTATGACGCACCCAACCCAAAATGGACGGGCACAAGGTGGCAAATGTACATGGAACGTCTATTAACCGCATAGCCATTGGATGGCTTTTGTCATCAGCCCCAACCCTGGCCGTGTTATCGGAAGTGTTTGTTTAACATTTTGTGGCTTACAACTATCATGGCTCTTGATATTGACCCGAAACATGTTTAACAACGCATTTTGTCTGACGGTAAATGCTTCATTTTTGTTTGGATTTTGTGTGCGATCCGTAGATTGTTATCGCCCCAACCAACTATGCCCCATCCCGTTTTTATCGATTGTCCGCAGCGGTAGATACCAAATTTGTACACAATGCGTATTTTTCTTTTCGCCTGAAAGGCGACCCAGAAATGTCCTTATTGCTTTTGGCCGTCGAGCAACATGTGAAGCCCACCTCGACTGGCTTCCAAGAGTTAATTGCTCTTAAACAAGTTACATTTTGGTGTAGAACGAAATGAAATTACAGTAGAAGTTGCTGGCGTTCCAACTTGGATGCTAAGCACAGTGAACACAGTGAACAGTAGCAGTTGGGAAAAGTCATACAATACAATACAGGCGGCAATAAAATAATGGTAACAAACAAAATAAGATGGCCGAGACCAAGCGGGCAAACATAAAGTAACAAAAACTACCAGTATAAAGATACGAACGGGCATAAAAGATTACACAACAACAACAACAACAACAGCAACAGCAATACCAAATTGCTTTTGTGTGTAGCTTCTTCCCTATCGGTGGGCGAGTCCGAAAGTCGGACATGGACATGAACACGTTGACACACTGGTCATTGTTTGTGACCCTCAAGTTATTCTCCCAGATTGTACACCCTCGAAATTTGCATATATATTTTTAGTCGCCCCGAACGGACCCAAGTTGAGCAGTGAGCAGCAGCTTATCCTTCTTGTGGCTGCTTGTTAACTAAAATATGATTGTATTCAACGCAACTTGGCTGCAAATGTATGCTTATATGTATGTCATATTTAGACGTAAGTATGTTTTCCAAGCCATCCTATAACACTCAAGTTAAGCACAAAAGTCTGTTGTTTACCTTCTTATTTGTTGTGTGTTTGATACAACCTTAATGCTGGAATTGGAAGCCTTTAAAAAGGTAAACTCTTGTTGAAATCATTGTAATATTTGCTGATTTTGTACTGTAGAGCCTCCTTTAAAACTGACATATAAATGACATGGATTCTTGCAAACTCTTTTGTCTGTTTATCATAAATAAACAATGTACATAAAAATACCATAAAATCAATCAATTCATCTATGTCAGTTGAGCTGAAATTTATACGACAACTAAAGTATTTGTCAAAATGAAGATGGAGGCTTACATATAAGGCTGCTGCTGTAGTTTCTGGGAAAAGGTAAGTTAGCAAATTATTTTTCTAAGCACGTAATTTGCATAATTACTTCTTTTTAAGCCTCTCATTGACTATGTCTTAAAGCGTGCCGCATGCATACATCAGCCTCAAAAAGTAAAAAAAAATAAGTTTCGGAAGAAATCAACTCCTTGCCGGTCTGCTGCTGACGGATTTTAATACATTTGGCTGGCGACAACCGCTTTAATGAGTCGTAAAACTGAGTAATTGGTGAAAAAGTGACGACAGGCAGCAGACGACAACAGCTAGCAACAGTTGGCTGCTGCCAAGGCAATGAGTCGTTTGAAATGTGTGCCGCAAGTAATTGCAGTCGTAGAGAGTGAGACTTACCTGCCACTTACCAGGCAGTAGCACTCAGTAAATATGTTGAGGAGGATTGTTATTGTTGTTGTTGTTGCTGTTACTGGCAATGATATCCTGAGTAGTGAGTGCTTGAAAAGTATCAGCTTTCAGTTTAGCAGATTTATTTGCGGCTCTGCTGCTTCAGCTAGAACTTAATTCCCAAGACAACCAATGCGAAGCCGTAGAAATGCGTGTGAGCCGATTGTCGCAATAAACTCAACGCTCAACTCAACCAGACACCGTACAGCAAATGCAATGGCTGATAATATACTTGGCGGTCAATGCTCCTTCTTCACATATGTTGCTTGTCTCTAGAAACATCCCTTTTTGAACATATCTAAATAGACATAGTGCAGCTCAGTAGCTTTGTTGTATTTCGGCTATTCTTTCAAATGAATACTTTTCTGCTTTAATCGATCATAAAGATATTCGTAATTCCAGCAAGAACAGATGAGAATTGTATGTCTTTTTGCCTAACTCTTTTTCCATCAATTTATCATTTACCAATTACTAACTGAAATCTGAGTTTGGCATGTGCAGCTTCAAGTATATATATTTATATATATAAATATTTCTGAGCGTCCAAGTGTATTTGACTGTTTAATATTGCTTTTATATCTGTTAATATTGGACTGAGATTACATTTGGCATTTAAGCGTAAGTAATGCCAACTTGATTCGACGCTTCATATGTCTGTCAGTAAAACCTCTTTGATGTAATATAAGTTCAAGCACTTTGCCAACTGAATATGTTCAATTTATGCGACAGGTTGTTTCTAAGAACACCGTGTGATGAAAACCAGGGAATTATGCGTCCCTGGTTGTCCTTCAGCTGTTGGCCTATTGTCTACTGCCTTGCTTGCTTGTTCGCTTAAATTTGTTGTTGGTTCGATGCCTCTGTTCACTGCATGCTTGTTGATTAAACCAGCCCGTCAAGAGTCACTGGGGTTTTTGTTTTACTACTGCTCGCTGACATCCATCAATTGAATTGCATTTTTTAACAGGTGATTTTTTGACTATTTGCTGCTGCCTCCAAAATGAACAAGTAAAAAATTAGACACGACGAAGATTACATACACTATCCATAACCTGCTCGATATAAATTTATCATTTACTTTTATTTTTTTAAATTAAGTTTATGTTTGTTTCATGTCTTGCTTCGACAAATATTATTTTTATAAATTGTTCAAACTCATGTACTGCCTGCAGCAACAATGGGGACATAATTCAAGTTTCATCAAGATACCTTCAAAACAGAGACCAATTCGCATACAGACGTCGATTCTTATGAGTTCGACGATGTTTCTTTCAGTGTGTTGCAAACTTCACAGCAATATATGATAATACCCTGGAAAAGGGTATATAGAAAGCATCGTGTGTGGAACGATGTGTTTCTCATTTTAGAGGCAGCAACCCATAACAGCCCTACAATGTGCCAGACATGTGGTTTGGATTGCAGTTGCAGTTGTTGGCTGGTGCTGGCGAACAGATTGTCTAACGTCTGTGGGCTCTTTTTTAACAGCGTTTTTTGCACAGTTTTCACTTTTCGTTGCACCTCAACTTTTTCACAGACAAAATGGGAGTGCTTCGAGTTACGTTTCTCCTTTTTTATGGCACCATAAATATAAAAAAAAAAAATAATCCATTAACGTTTATTGAGTAGCTATAACCACACAATTTAATTAGACCATAAAATCCTACACAAATTACTAGTGGATGCAAATATATATATTTAATTTATTAGTTATAGCCACACAATTTAATTAGACTTCAAAAATCCAATTCAAATTACAATAGGTTGCGAAAATACATTGAAATTAAATATCTTTAAAATTGGTTCGTTTCGTTTCGTATTGTAAAGTCTGCTTACCCCTTTGCCTACAAGCCATTGAATTGGCCATTTGTTTCTCTACAACCGTTCAACAACAAAAGACACAGCCAACCAAATAGCTACCAACCAAAATTGCACTGGTCAAAAAAACGGGAGAGAAATGCCAGCGGGGTTTTTTAAGTGGTTGTTGCTTTTGTGATGTTGATTTGACCCCAATCAAGCTTGTAGCTGTTGCTGTCGCTGTTGACCATCGTTGCCGGCTCGTATTACACATTTGCATTGCACACGACACGGTGCATAGAACATGTTGTAGCAGCGACGAGGACTCCACATGCCTCGTGAATCTTTATTGATATGGGGGCCAGCAAGCATCTTCTATGTTTTCAGTTGTTTATTTTTATTTTAACTATTTTTTTTTTATTTTGCATGTTCTTTTAAGTGTTTGTGTAACTAGAACACATTTGTGGCTCAAGCTAAAGTTACACTTTAGACTTGGACCCAAGCGCAATAATAACTAAAAAGGACAGAAATAATAAGAAAATAAAAAATTAAATGATTTTTCACCGCCTCAATTTTTTTTTGGGTCAATATCACAATATTTGTCATGCCTAAGGCGCAATAAAAAAAAAACAAAAATATACATAAATAATAAAAAAGGCAGCTGAAAAAGCTACGCCAAAAATGAACGAGAGAGAACCCAAGGCCCTAAGCCAAAAGCCAACTGAGGGAACACGCCACGGACCACATCGCACCACAATGCTGGAAGGGAAGTTGCTTAATTAAAAGCGGATATTAGCAATCGCCAGCCGCAGAATGGCAAAGACACAGAAACAGACACTGAGACCGAATCCCAGCCCCAGCCCCAGCCACAGTCCCAGCCCCAGTCCGTGTCCGAGTCTCGAGTTTCATACCAATAAAAAGGACGCTAGCGAAATAGCATTGAATGGCAGCAGCTTTTGGGTCCAAACTGAAAAGGAAGCGACGATGAACTATGTGAAAATTAAAAACTGAGCTGTTGCTATACCGACCAAATGAAACTTTAGTGGTAATTTTAAACGCCGCATTAGAGATGGGATGGGTCTAACTGAATCCCTTATTAGTTGTACAACTTTTTTCTTTCATAGATCTCTTTAGAGTGCTGGGACATTTTCTGGTTGTAATTCGTTTGTTATTGCAGCACGACTACTTTATGGTTATTGTTGTTGCTTTAATACTAAAAGGAAACGGGCGATGCCATTAAACAGCCGTTTCAAGAACGTCAAACGAACATTGTTTCGGGTTTCCTGACAATGTTTTATTGCCAAAAAACACAAAAAAAATAAAAATAAAATTGTCATCACCCGAAAGGTCAAAGCACACCGCATGATTGTTAATGGGTTTACAGCGCTCTTTGCCAACTTTTCGTCAGTTACGCCGATTTTCATTTATTTATGCTCTTTAAATTTCATTGCTGGCCTGTCCTTGAACATCTGGCTCAGAATCGCCGGTGCTCTTTAAAATCACATTTGTCATTGTTGCGAAGGCTTAGCCAAAGCAATCAATTATTTTTTTGGCAATTGGACTAAACTGAATAAGTTGTGAGGATTTGGCTAAAATCCATTAATTTCCCTTTGAAATAAAGGGACAAATATAATAGATCCTTACAAATGATTTATCATTAATTACATTTGAATTATCTTCATAAGATTTTTCATAATTGACCCATTCGAATATTTTACTTTGCAGTTATGTTTCACATTTTCTTCTAGACCGATTTACCATATTATTGCCGTATTTGTAACCACATTTTTTTAAATTTATTTAAACTTGATAATAGTTTAGCAGCACGTTTAAATGTGCTCCGCCCACTTGACAAGTGTGCCGCAGGTTTTTCTCCCGCCGCACTCTCAGCAATTGTTAAACGCAAATGTTTTTCGCAGTTTTACTTTGGGTTTGGCGTTGCCTTCAACAGAAGCGCCACAAAACCGCCGCCAGAATTTGTTATTTGCCAATTCTGTTGGCTCCGCTGTGCTAAAATTTCCCACTCAAAAAATTACCTTTTTGTGTTGCACCGCTGTCATGTGATTGTTGTTGTTGCTGTTGTTTCTTAGTTGTCGCCGCACTTAATTTATATGGCATTCACCATTCGTTACACATGAGAGACGCCTGTGCGGCATCGGCGGAAATTTGTACAAATTTTTGGCACTCGCCAGCATGTAAAGTTTGCCACAACCCAAGAGCAACAGCAACAGCAACAACAGCAACAACACCAACAATAACAATGACAATGACAATTCCCGCCGTGGTTTATTTTCCCACAGTGGCTGCCTAATGCCAGCTACGAATTTTGCCTCAATGCTAACAACATGGTAAAAAGGTAATTACCATTAAATTGTCCACCTGCAGTTTGTGTGCGTGTTTCTGTTGCCATGACATCCACAGTTGCAATTTTACATCTGCCACAGATACGCACATTTCACTTGCATTATGTCGCTTACCCATTTTGCACAGTTTTGTACAGATTTCATATGGGACTCCAAAAATATATAAAGTATATATACTCCAAATGAGAGATTTGCAAATGTTGTGAAATCAATTACAAACGACCCCCCGCTGAGAACAATAAACGAAACAAACAATTTAACACCAAAAAAATTAACAAATTAAATGGATTAGTTAACAAAACTTTTGGTCAGTTAAAAAAAAAAAACACTTGATGTGAATTTACCGAATTATGGCTGAGTTTGCTGCATACTTTTGCATACCCTGTACTCATTAAAAATCATTCAAAATTGTGTTATGATGGGCAATTATATCAAAAATGCTTATCGCAACTGGGAATATGAGAAACATGCCGCCTCAGCTCCCTTTTACAATATGATCACTGGTTTAGCTTTTAAATGGACATGTGTACAGGGTATATACGATTCGAGTCTCTCCTCTGGAGCACTCCTACTTATTTTCACCGAAAAGCCGCAAATTGTTGAAATTAATTTTACTTTGGACGCATTCCAATTTTAAACTACATAAAACAGCACTTTGTTCGTCCTTACCAGAATGATTTAGTTTTGTTCAAATCAAAAGTGCACGGCTATAAGATACCCTGTATGAGCTTTTGACGCACATACACGCATCATACAAAGAAACCAACAAAAATTAATCCATGTGGCTTAAGCAATGAGCTTCATCCTTAGCAGAGATCAACTCACATAAGCTATAGTTATAATGGCTGCCTATGCTATAGAGATCCGATTCTGAAATATATTCTGAGTAAAAGCGGGGATTGATTTCTAGTTTCTTTAAGATATAGCTCTTAAACAGACATTCTGGCCATATTGGAGCTTTAAACGTTAATTAAATGTGCAGTAACAGTTTTAGAAATTGCTGCATCAGATTCTGAAAAATATATACATTTAACTGTCAGAACTGTCAGTGGCAAATCAAAATATTATTATTTTTTTGCATTGTGCCTGAACATAAATGAAAATAAATACATCTGTAAACATAATTGGCTCTGTGCAACTGCAGTTGTAGACATTGTCTGTGGTAAGCAGACAATTTGTTTCACGAAATCAAATATGCAATGAATTCAACTGCTAAATCAACAACATTCAAACATTTGCAACCTGCAACTGCATACAAAACAATCTGCAATTGAAATTGTAACTGAGAGCTTACTGTGTGTGTGTGTGTGTGTGTGTGTGTTCAAATCTGATTTACTACTAGCATTTTGTAAATGCATAAATCTGTTGTTGTTGTTGTTTTACATTGAGCAGGACATTGCCAATTGACATACTGTCAAAAGAGACGAGCTCAGCATTTTTACTGTGCAACCCCTTTAATTGTATATATTTTTTATAGCCCAATTTGAATTACTATGATATGCAGATATGTTGCACTATTGCTGTTTGTGGTTTGCTGCATAACAGTTATTTTGTTTCGGGATGGCCTTATTGTTCTTTGTGTTACAAAACAAACATGCACTCTCAATTTTGTTATGCCATCTCATCGATTCCAATAGTGATGTTGCTAATAAAAATTTACATCTTTCGAATTTGAACTTGCCAGTTAATGTTGTTGCTTGCTATCTGGAATCAGATTCATGCATGCTGTAAGTGTTGTTAAAGTTATTGTTGTTGTTATTGGCGCCATTGTTGGGCAGCCATCGACAGCAATTGCGTTTGGCAATTGGCAGTCCATCAAGATTAGCGCAAGGTGTTTGCAAATGCAGCCGGGCATGTGCCCTTAACAAATCGAAACCAGATACCAGACCAAGCAGAGTGGACTGCAAGTTGCAAGTGGCTGTTGCAAGTTGGGGTTGCTGCTTGCCTGTCCTGGCTGTCTGCCAGTCCTTGCTAGCTGGCTGGCTGCTTGCCTGCTTATAAACGCATTCACGTGACCGAAAGCGAACAATGCAACACTGCCAATTGGCGGGGAAAGGCTGCCAAAACCCCATTTGAGCTCCACATGCAATTATTGAAAGCTCCTCTGTTTGCTGTCTTTAGTGCAGCTGCTTTTGTTTGTCTTAGGTGTTGCCGACGATTAACAGTTTATCTTGGCTTTGTTTGCCCTAAGTGAGTTGCACTAATAAGCTGAATGTGCAACATGAAGAGCATGCAACAATTGACTTACACCGACTACACAATGCATTGTTCCCACCAGGTTGGGCAAAACGGTTGGAAAAGTCTGTGTGTGTCGCTCGAAAAGCAGAATATTATCAAAGAATTAGCTTCAAGAGAGTCGAAAAAAGCTTCGCTCATTTTCTCATCTACGTATGTTTCTTGGGTATCAAAGTAAATAATTATCTCTCGAAAAAGTGGAGAGAGCTTGTAACACACATACATCAGAGATGATTGCATATTTGCACAACTTTACCCATTTTAATCTATTCCATGGAACTGAAATGGTTCGTCTTTCCTTGGTGTTAACATACCTGTAATGATACAAAGGAAGCAAACAGTTAATACTGGTCTGTATTGTGGACACAATAAATAAATGTTAATAAAATGTGGGGCAATAACAAACAAACATACTCTCAGGGGGCAATCATATTGTATTCTGTACTAATTAAACCCAGAGACTGGGTTCAGCGCAGAATTTCGATTAAGTTCAAAATTTGGGCTATTGTAATTATATCTACATTAATTATAAATTCCTCAACGAAAGTATTTGGCTTTGATCAAGAACATGCATATACTTGTGTGAGTTATCTCCTTCTGTCTGTGACATGCTTTTACGCCACTTCCTTTTAGCCATTTTTTCACATTTTTAATGCGTTCAGGGTTAAGGAAAAAGTTCTGAATTCTAAACAGGTCTGATTATGTGTTATCTTAGCTACTTAAAAATAAAAAATATGCATAAAATGGTCTGTTATTGAAAAAAGCGACTCTGAGTTGTAGTTGGCTGCTCAGATAACAGCTAAACAGTCCCAACAACGGCCAACTGCCACCCAGAAGCGAAAACCACCGACAACATTTTGTGGGGGTGCATTGCGTCAGTTCGTAGTAAAATAACCACCGTGTCTAATGCTAATTTACTGCGTTTTTATGACCGTTCGGTTGCCTTCTTCCCCCTTTGTAGGTGAGGGAGCCCTTTCACTTTAATAGGCTACATAGCACCACCTTTCCTGCCCTGCCCTGCCCTGCCCAGCCCTGCCTGTTAGCCTGCCTTGCCTTGCCTTGCCTAAATTGGAAAATTTATACGTGGCACATTAAAGGTCTGCCTGGAGCATTGCCTCGGAAGCCCGAAACACTTAATTTGCCTTCACAATGAGTTACAAATTTGCAATGTTCACCTTACATTTTGGGAGCGTAAAATGTGTTTGTAATTTGTTATATGTTGGCTCCTTGTTGTTTTGCACAGTCAACGTGTGCGTGTGTTTATGAAATGCAATTGTTTTTCACGACTAGCCAACTTTTACATACAATATGTAGGTCGATGTTATATCGCTTTAATGTTTGCTTTTCTGAATATAAATTTCGAATTACCTTTAGGAAAAAGCCAAGAAATATTTGCTAATTAAAAAAGAGAATTGAATCCAGCTGCAACATTAATTTACACAGCCCAAGGACATTTGAGCCAGAAAATTATAAAAAACGCCCAATTCTGGACTCTGTTCTTATCAAAAGCCAATGATTAACTATTATTCAAAGTTTCAGCCAGAGAGAAACATATTTAAATTATTAAAAGAGGTCACCAAATAATGACCACCAAAAAGTGTGCTACTTAAATGAGATGATTAACCAGTTTCTTAAATGTGTTGAGTTTGAACAAAGTTTTGATAATGGTAGTCGTAGTATTGTGGCCAAAAAGTTGGATGAAAATGCCGACAAGTAGCAACTAGTCAAGCGTGATTTAAATATCGCGTAGCTTCAGCTGCAGCAACGGTTGCCAATCTTTCCGCTTTGAAGTGCTGTGGCATTTTATTCTGATAAAGCTCGGAGACGTTGTCACGTAACCAAAATCCATTTCCCAGTCTTCACTTAGTGTTCACAGGCTGACGCGGACAATGACAATTAATCAAGCGATAACAAGATGTAAATGCAATGCATTGAATAATTTTTTTTACTATTTTTTTTTTTCGTTTTCTATTTTTTTTTTTTGCCAAGCCTTAACCCTGCATATTTTTCGAACAGACTCTGCCCACAAAGGAGGGAAGAGTATGGGGTGGGTGGGCAGTGGCAAAGCCCTTCCGGCGCATTGCAGTTTATTTGAAAATTAAATTTACGCCAAATTTGCGCAGACAGCTGGCTGCGTTTTCTTTTCCAAACTACCCTGGAACTTTTTACTGAGGCAACTTCGTGAATTGGATTACGGTGCGGGTTGTTGCCACGTTTACAAAGTCTCAAGCCATGTTTTTGCCTGCTGGCTAGCATCGTTGCATAGTTTTTTAAGTAGCTGCGTAAATTTTGAATCGCTCAGATTTGTGGGTGGGTCCAAAAAATTTCAACAGAAATTGCCGTCGGCAGCAGAGGCAAAAATGTAATGCATTAGTCGCAACGTTGAGTTTTACAGATGGAAGCAAGGCATTTGGGGTATGCCCCAATCCTTGCCAGCCTGCAACAAAACGTTTTAAATAGAAATCTTGATGCTAATAATGAACACGATGATGATGATGATGCTGATGTTGCAAGCGCTATTTTATTATCTTTGCTTAATAAATTTGCTTGCTCCAAGTACTTGAAGTTTGTAGACGTTTGTTTTTGTCGAGGTAATGAGACCTGACAAGGATAAGCTCTCTGATAGGCCAACAAATTAACTAGATTCTTGTTTGATAATCGATTAATATGAATCCATTAGAGGAAGCCTTTGAACTGCTAATCCTTAACTTGACTGAAGTAAACTAATTTTAATAATCTGTGGACTCAATTATATTTGGCTGATCTCAGAAACTATAAAAATAGACACAATTTCTTGCAAGTGATGAATATTTTATATATATTTTTAATATTTATCTCTATTTATGCATTAATAGTGGAAGAACAACTGAATAAAGAGCACAGTTTGCAGTGAATGTGTGAGTGAATGATTATGTATACAAATATACACAAAGTTTGATAGAAATTAGTGTATTCCCCATTTGGGCGCTGTCGACTAGAGCACTCTTGCTAGCATAGTAGGTTTCAGCCAACATGAAAAGTTGGCATCAATAACAAAGTTGGTTGAGGCGTCAATTTCTTTTCTGGGTGCATGTTCCATTTCATTTGAAAACTTTTCGTGTTACTTTCTACTTCGAAAAAGAGTCAGCTTAAATACTTGGGGATTTTGTTGCCCACTGTTGTTGCAGCAGGCTAGTAAAATAGACACAAGACTTTTATTCCATCTCTTAGATATCATACGATATATACAAAATAATAATAAATGTCTAATGATCAATTTAAAATGCTTTCATTTTTGAATTTATGATAAAAAAAAGGTTCTCAAAAATGCACCAGTCACTCTGATACTATTATGTTTTTTTTTATGTAAGCCGCAAATATTTCCTAGCAAGGCGTGAAAAATTGTCACACATTGAATACAATTTTGGTCAAAAAGAGTTTGCAAAGAGCCGTTAAAAAATCATAAACATAACAACTGCGGCGATGGATTTGTAACTTTTATTTCATTCAACGCAAATCCTATTAGTTACTTACACACACACACACATACCATGGCGCCATATACAGTTTCACATACGCAGCTGAACCACTTGTTTATGTCTGAAGCGTCGTCTGCTTCCGTCTGTGTCGCCATTATGCGCTCATAAATATGCTACAACTACAAAACAATACTTTTGTATCCTGTATTAGCTGAAGCTATCTTATAGCATACGCACGACTTTGATTACAAACATCCAACATGACCAAACAAGATACGCAAGACACATACATTTGAAGCTGCCGACCACATTTGGGATTCAACCTTGGAATCTTATTATCATGCCATCGAAGTGTGTGCGAGGGTTGCAAATAAATCACTTTCTGTTTTGGTTAGTGTAATTAACTGATTGCTGCTTGAGTTGTATAAAGTAGCGAAACTCTGTTTTGTTGAGAAACTTTTGCCAAGTGTATGTCTAGGCATAAGGAGATTTAAATCAGCTGCCTTGCATAAACTGCATTGCTCTTAGAGATTACTTTGAAATAAATATATATATTTGCATTCCAAAAAAGAAATACAATTTTTCCAGTGATTTATGCGGCGCCCCTCGTTTATCTTAACTTTGGTTTTTTTTTTCTTATTGTATTTGTGCTTATCACAACGTACTTTTGACAGTTTTTGGCAGACAACCTCTCACACAGTTGTGACCTATATCAAAGGCAATCATTGAGCCGATATGTGCGCCGCATCGATTAATTTATGTCTGATTTTGTCTGTTGGCAACGGATGTCCGGTAGAATAACAAATTGAACCAAAAGCCAACTTGAATCGCTTTCATTATAAAACATGAGTATAATTCGTTGCGTTGTGGTTGCTTTTGCTGTCTTCTGTTTTACTTGACTTAACAGCTTGATTTTGATTTATAGACCTGTCAGTTAGGCATACGGAAAAGCCTACGCATAAAGTTGTCTAAATTCCAGTCGCAGGATAATTATAAATCATAATAATGTTTTAAAGATGAAAACTATGAAACCAACTGAATAAATTCTTATTTCTTGCAACAGATATGGCAGAAAAAGTTAAACTTTTAATCAACTTTTTACTGGCACAGCAATTCGTTGGTTAATTGCATATTAGCTGGTTAACATGTAATTAATGAGCAGCAAGCAAACATATATAATTTTCGAAATAATTAAAACGAGCAAACGTGAGAAACACAATAAATTTAATTAAAATTGCCCAAAGAATATTTAGCATATTTAACGACCATTAAAATTAAAGATATATCAAATATATATATGCAGAAAAACAGTAAGTGCTCTACACACAATACTTACTTGGCTTTATATATTGTTTTTGCAATGAAGCACAACGAAACAACAATGAAAGCTAAAAACAATCAGCCAGCAATTGAAAAGGAAAGCCAACCAACAAACCAACTTAAAGTAGAGAGTGCCTACTGGCCAAAACGAATGTGTAAAAGTGTGGGAATATATTTTTAGAGCTTGTTGTATTATTATTGTGGGGCTGTTGTACAGCTACCCGCCCCGACCCTCTTCTGGGCTGTAGCTTTCCCCCATCGAAGCAACTTTTGTAAGAATTTTCCTTTCCAAGCAAATGTATTGCAATGTTTTATGTTTTCACTGTTTTGTTTTGTTACAGGTGTTGTTCTTCCACTAGGTGGACACGTGGACAAGTGGACAAGAAACTTCAATAGATAATATTTTAAACGAACCATTTTCCCTTGCTGTAGGAATGGACAACTGGCTAAAAATAGCCAAGTTTGGTTTTTCCAAAGATGTGAGGAATTCATTCACAATGTTGCTGCTGATTTGCGGCAAAGCAAGACTGCCAAGAGCTATTTGTATGCCACTGAGCGAGGCTCTCTTTGATAGCAGTTTCAAGCATTAGGAGGTGGGTGTAGAAGTCTACTCGAGGAGCCTTTACTATTTGGTCATTAAATGTGTAAATTAGTAACGTAAGAGACGAGGCATTTCGTGACGTATATTTAAATATTTTTAGCAACTCATAATCCAAGCAAAGTTGGCCAAACTTTGACGGGAAGTTGGATCCGATAAGCGAAGCTATTCGACATATGCTTGCACATAAAAGTGGTCGCAGCAATCTGATTAAGGCCAGGCTAATTGTTTGCTCTGTGACTGACAAATGCGAAAGCCGACTGCAAAGCGTTGTTACACAAAGATCTGCTCCTTTACTCTAACCCATCTTAGTCTTTTTTGTTTACTATTTGTCGGCACACACACAAACACACACACACACACACACATACAGAGAGAGTAAGATGAATGAGTGTTAGTTGAATGGACGACGCGACACGACGGCAAAAAGAGCAGCATAAAAGCTTCAGCGCCCCAACCCTGTGAGGACAAATAAAAGAGCATCCCTTATGGGAGATGTGCTTTCCCTCTCAGTGTGTGTGTGTGTGTCTATGTGTGTGTGTGTGTGTATGACGACTTTTCTAATGTACATAAATTTCAACATTTGCTCATTTAAATAGGCATATTTTTGTCATTTTACAAAAGTTTTCGCAAATGCAAAGAGGAAACCTAGCCTGCAGATGAGAGTGTGTATGTGTGTGTGTGTGGGTGTGTGTGTGCGGCATACTCAAACATTTTTTAGAGCGCAGGGATTTGCCATAAGCGCAAACATGCAGCAGCCCACCGCTGCTGCCGCCACATTTGTATGCAGCACATGAGGTAAATAAGGTAAAGAGAGGGGGGAGCGGCTGCTTCTGAGGCATACAATAAGGGTTGACTTGCGGCTATGTGTGTTTATGTGTGTGTGTGTGTGTGTTCGCAAAAGAAAGCGCTGCAAAAATGGTCGTGGCAGGCGCCTCATGCATGCATACACATGTGTATAGAGATACAAGCAGACCTCAGACAGACAAAACACGCTGAGAGCCTGAGTCGGACAGATTGGACAGCATAACAGACTGCTAGCCCAGTTGGTCCATACAGTTTGCCACGGCTTTGTCTACTGTGGTGTGCTCTGCTAGGCTGTGTGTGTGTGTGTGTGTGTGTTGTGGTTAGGGTGCGGCCCGGATGCCTTATGTCAAAATGCGGTTTTTATTTCGGTGCATTTTACAGTTAAGGCAACCCACCGACGGACGGCCTTTAAGGCCATAATGACGCCGGCATAAAAATGGCGCTTATATAATTTGATTGGAGTAACACGGCTATTTTAAAGCTAAATGTACAAATTATGCAATGTAAAATGGCCAAAGCATTTTAGCTGCCATAAAATTAAAACTAAATATTGTAGCTTTTAAGTTTAGCAGCCGCTCTAAGCGCTACGAGCAGCAAGCACTCAGCTTAAAGGCATGCCTGCAAATGGTTTGCCAGCAGGCAACTAGTCGAATGCGTAATGAGGCGCCTGCCCCATTTTCATTATCCTTTGGGGCAGGCAGGCAGGCAGGCAGGCAGTCGGGCAGCAGTTTGCAGATCGGCACGCTGCAAAGCTGTTGGGTGCAATGAACGCACAATAGACCACAAGACAAGCACGGCTTTGCAGCCTGATGCAAATGTGCGAAACAAAAAAAAAAAAAAACAAACAAACAAACACATACACACACACACACACAGTAACACACACCAACACACACAGGCACACACTCAATGAGAGCTAGAGGGCCAGCACAGATCACAGCCCCATGGAGTTTATTTAAAAAGTTGGAACCGCGCTGCTGCCAGTTGGCAGCTTGTCGACTGTTGATTGTTTTTTGTTGTAGTATCTGCCAATATTGTTGGTGCTGCTGGGACGCTCGCTGCAACTGTTTGTGTGTTGGCTCTGTTGACTGTGTTGGCCCTTTCAGTTGCAACTGTAGGCAAGCGTAATCATTATAAAAGCATTACTACAACTTTTTATTCAGCTTGTTTGTGCCTTTGTGCATCGCTGAGAGGCAGTTGCAGTTGTTGTTGTTCTTGTTCGAATGGCTGTTCGAATGTTGGCGTATGTGTGTGTGTGTGTGTGTCTGCCATCAAATTGTATATTAACAGCACCGGGTAGCAACATGGTTCATTTTTAACGCCTTCACGCTGTGAGCCAAAATAACGTACAGCTGCAAGTTCACTTTTTGTAGTTATGTATTATGTCTGGGAGTAGCAGCAACAGCGTTCTGCTTTTTTTCTCTATACGTACAACAATTGGGGGCAGACAGCACACAAAATTGCATTTGGGAATTGATGCCACAGCAGAGAGTTGATTTGCCCGCAATGAGGTCAAATGGGAAGTGCAGAATGACAATTATAATAAGCTATTTATGCTTATCATTAAGAGTCTTAATCTGCAAGTCTCTTAATACTCAACCTCAAGAGTATTCATAAGATATTTATAAGACCGGCTGCTTTGTCTTTGTATTTTATAATCATGCTTTAGGCATTTTTCTTGTTTTTTATTAATTTTGTTTGTTGTTTTTTACTTTGCACAATTGAAAAATGCCATCACGCAGCTGATGATGCTGCATGCTGCTCATAATTAAAAGCCACGTACAAGGCACCTAACCGCCACCCAATAAATATGCAAATCATATTAAATATCATACAAACCATAAAAATATTAAAAATTACTTTACAAACAAATTTGAAAGAAAAAAACAAGAAAAGAAGAAGAAAAACAGCAAAAGCATCTCTCAATTGTTGGGGCTGTATTGATCAATGGTTGGAGTTCATTAAACTTCATCAACTAAAACGGACGCCTACGCAAAATGAGATATAAAGGCGCGCGCACACACACAGATACACACACATACACACACACACACATTCCACTTGTCTCTTGGCGTTGGCTTCACGACGCACTTAAGCATTCTAGACATGATTTCTAGCTGTAGGCAAATAGCTGCCTTGGCTGTCGTCTTCCCTCCGTTGTTTTGGCCGACTGCCTGGCTCTGTCTCTGCGATTGTCAGACAAGTGGCAGCGCCAGTGGCCGTATGGAGGTGTACGCTTCGATGGTTCAGGCACGTATTTAAGGTGCCATATCGGCTGACCAAATTCCCTCCATCGCCCCCACTCCAGCTGCGACTGGGCTCAGTCTGTCTGTTCTATGAAGATATGCGTTTTGTGTACACAAACACGAATGCATCGGCATTTGTATCGTTTTAATTTATTTCTATATAATTATATTTCATTCCCCTGACCATTTTGTGTAGGCGTTTAGAATATGAAATTTTATGAAAATATTTATAATGCCTTCGAAAAAAAACTTTAAATGTTTCAAACTTCGATAAGTTATGCAATTTAAATGTGTTTTAATAATAGAAATTGCAGGAGCTTATACTAAGATCGGCACAATACAAAATATTATCTATGTTGTGACAGCCGCTGAAGCTCAATTTGTATATTGATATATAAATAATACAAGTGGAATCGAACAATATTATTCATTATTTATGCAACAATATTATTCATTATTTATGCAGAGTTCCGGTCACTTTCGCCATAATACGAAATTGCGTACATTTTGAACATTGGGTTGAGTGTTTACAAATAGGATTACACACAGAGCAGTCCATGACATGTCGAATCCATTCCAATTGCAATTAATTGCAATTTCCATAATGAATTATGCAAAACGGGCAACAAGCAGACAATGCGGTAAACCATAGCAACTAAATTAATAATACTATTGTGCAAGCGTAGCAAATTTAAAGAGCGCCCACCATTTGAAAGGATTTCATATATTTGGGGGCTCATCGGATCAGCGGAGTCATCGGATCTGAAATCAAAAAGCACTTAAGATGCCAACTGAAGCGTGGCAAGCCTCAGAATACGAATAAGCAGTCTGCTGCATCAGCGCCATCTGCCTGTCTCTATGTCTGCCTGCATCAGGCTCATATTTGCAACAACACACAACCGATACAAATACACACAGATGGTATAAGCATCCTGACGCTTTGCTGTGCTGTGCTGTGCTGTGGTGCTCAACGATGCCGTGTTGATGGATGGCGTCAAAGCGTTTGTGGCATGCAAGCGAATGCATTCAATGCAGTGCAAGCTCGCGCTTCCATTCAAGTGAAGCGATGTGTATTCAATATAATAAAAAGAAAATCGAGTTGCTCACCCGCTACCTTTGACGAGGGGGGAGAAACATACCAAATATGCACTTCAAAAACGTATTTGCATTGGGAGCCTTTTACTTTGGCACTCATCGAGTTGAAATATTTGCAGCGAGGAGCAAACATTTTCAAAATATGATGATGGAAATGGCTCGGCGGCTGCTGCTGAGTAGTGACAAATAAAATTTAATATGAATCTGTGAAACATTTTTAGTTCAAATTCAAGTTGATACTTTCAATTTAAAGAATTTGCCGACAAGCTGCACATTGAAATCAACAGGACTATCCTGGACTATAACTTGGGAATTTCCAGATGCTTTTTTCTGTCTGTTTAGCACTTTTGCACATAATCATTATACCATTTGGAATGGGTTCAGTGTATAAAGTAATCAACTTCTGTAATTAGGAGGCTGATTTTGTTGTTTTTGGTTAGTCATTTGCTGCATAGCATTAACTTGCTCAACTTCCGGTCAAATTTAAGCAAATAAATATATTTTAATTAGAAACAAAATGTAAGTCTCTGGCACACTTGCTTTGACAGCAGTCTACGCCTGGTTCAAGTGGCGTGGACTGTGTGTTTATGCCTTGACTTTTGGCGAATAACTTAAGTAATTGCTAAGCCTCTGCACAACTTTATCATAATAAGCATTAGGTTTTCTTGGGGCTGTGAAATTATGCCCAAATCCGTCTGTTGCTTATCTTAAGTCATTTAAGTCCAAGTCATTATGCTCTCCTTAAGCTAACGGCACGAAATTGACAGCCAAAGAAACGCTCAAACCGGGCACTTGAGACAGCTCTGCAATAAATTGAAATACGCACACACAGACACACGCGCAGTAAATTTAATTTGACTGCATTATAATGCAATACGTAATTATGCGGTTCGCATACCAATGAGAGCAGTACCAGCAACAGCAACAGCAACAAGAACATCATCTTCACATTGGAGCACATTATAAATAAGCTTAAGCGAATGCGAAAGAGCGGATATCCTTCTTAGCAGGGCGGCACAGCCAAAGATGAGTCACTTGAGATGCAGCAAGCTATTAACAGCACACGCAGCAAGTGGACAGCAGTTGTTGATTCTGTTGATGATGACAATTGCTCAGCACAATGCAATTACTGCGAGTCCAACAATTGCCCGACTTGGCCCAGCTGCCCTTTGCGTGCAGCCTTGAAACGACTGACGGCATATTTGTGCAACAAAAAAAAAAAAAGGAAAGAACAACTCAAAGGTGGCCAGAGCACAGAAATCGAAAACTTTGTAGCACAACAACAACATTTTACAATTATCATTGCAATTTGAGTTTCACACGAAACTGCAACAGCAGAAAATTGGAGTTTGCTTGCGGCTTGCTGCGACAGAGTTGCATGCACATTGTGATTGTTTGAGAGCAGCAAATTGTAATGACAATCAGAATGTTGTATGTCTAAACGATGATGTTTGCAATTAGTATGCCTTATGCATGTTGTTGCAATCAGCTGCTGCTGCTGCTGCTGGCAAAATATGTCGTTGCTCTTGAAATGGGTTTGTGGGGCATGCGTGGCAAGGCAGGGGACGGTTGGGAGGGGGGAAGTCCACACACAGTCTTAATCAAATCAACACACTTGACAATGCGGCGTAAAAAATCTCACGGCCCGCATCAATTTTCATTTCTGGGTCGCCTTCGTTGTCAGGTGAAACACAAACAGCCACAAAATGAGCAAATACAGTCTCGTCCCGAGGGCTGCGTGGCGAGCCGAGTCTGGTGTGAGTTAGACAAGATGTATGTGGCACAGCGTGTAGCTGGGAGGTCGCCGCATTATTTTGACTGTGAGCGCGAAGTGGGGGGGTGGAGTGGCATAAAAAATTCAGCAACTAATTTGTGTTGGGACAGCCAACGAAACGGAAAAAGAAATAGGATAAACCCTCCTTGCTAATTTTATGACGAACGACCTACGCAGCCAACAGAGACGGAGCAGACATTTCCATCTCCCCATCTCGTCGCTGGTGCTATGACTGCTGCTGGCCGTAGACATCTGCTTTCATCACCTGCCACATTCTCATATCGTACACGAATTCGGCGACAGAAGACGGGACTCGCCACATATTTCTTAACTAACATCCGATGTATATCTATATATGTATGTGTATAAATGCGCTCAGGAGAGGTACTCTGGCCTTTTCTAAGCCGTGAAAATGTATATAATATGTCCATAAGAAATTTACATTTAAATTAAATATTTTTATATTTATTTAAAAATATTTTGTCATGCATGAAATTGGCATTTTTGCACTTATGCTGGGGCAAAGGGAACAAAACCTAAACCTGCGGCATATTAAATGTTCAAAAAGCTCGAGACCCATATTTTGGGCATCTCAAATACCCAACGAAAGCCAGAAAGTTCAAAATAAAAAGTGAAAAAGTGAAAATGTATTTTCAACAAATAACCTAAATATTTTACAGCTACCTTTTTTTTGCGGCTTCAGCGCCCAACAAAAAAAAATGTTGTTTTTTTTTTTACTCGTGAAAGTCAAGTGGAAATGAAATGTTAAAAATAGGTGGAAAATCGCATTAAAATGAAGGTCTCATTATCTTTTAGGGCAGATCATTAGAATTCTTAAAAGATGTAAGCAGTTTCCACAGCTTTAATATTGTAGAATTTAATGCAGTAACGCATTGACAGATATGCTTTCAATGAAATAGTTCGTGGTAATTTCGGAACTGGAACAAGTCAAATTAAATTCAAATTTTGCTGTAAATGAGTTAAGAAAAAGTAATTAAAATCGTCTTCTTTAATTGCCTAATTGAACGCACAAAGTTCAATTGCATTAAGCAACCAATTAAAACGAACAACAACTTTGATGAAGAACTCAATGATGTCAACCGTAAGGTGTCCAATATATGTAAGTGTTGCTCTGTTTGACAGGAAACCTACTTCAGGGATTGTGTTACCAAGCAGCCAGTAGATGTTAGACTTTCGAATATTATTGACTGTCTGGCCTAACAAAACAAGCATTGTGTTACCAATTGTTATATATTCGAGCGTAAACTCGACGTAATTAGAACTCTTATCCTTCGCTGATTGGGTGCCCAATTGTTAAGGATATCAAATCTGGATTGCGAGGAAATGCTTTTGTCGCGAACTGACAAATTTAAGATCTGTGCAAAGACATGCTATAAATAATTTAATTGTGCTTACCACAAAAGACGACATGGCAAATGTCGTAAATGTGTCATTGATTACCTACCAAAAAAAAAAAAGAAACAAAAAATGTTTGTCCATGAGACGTGAAAAGCTAATCCATAATAAGCTGTGTCTTCTCGCTCCCCTTGACATTTAAGCTGTTGTCTGCGTTTTGTAATAGATTGGGTTTCATTTGCTAAAATCCAAGTCATCAAAATGTGTACTCGGAGGGTAGGTTAAATTATGAATATTTATCTGCATTTCACAGATTTTTCTTCTTCTCTGCGCTTAACAGTATGGCAAATAAGTCGTCATCAAAATTGGATTGTGGATGAATCTAACAACCTTTAAAATAAGTGCAAAATATATGTTATCTGTGCATATTAAATTAATCATTGTTTTTTTTTTGTAGTAACTCGATATTTCTGTGAGCTCATATCTAAGCGTGGCTATAACGATTCTGTTTACCTTAATCAAAATTGTATATACTTCAATATTCACACGTTTGCTATGACATCCTCCGTACAGTATATGTAATAAACACAGGGTATAAAAAGAACCGCAAAAGCAATCAAGTAAATAAAGGGCAGACTAAACGCTTTACAAAAATGTAATAATAAAAGTCACCGAGATAATGAAAAAGTGTGCAAATAAAAAGCGCGTAAAATGGGTATTAAATAACATTCTGAACGAGATGAAAAAGAGACAAAAGAAAAGCCACAAAAATGCGGCATACTTCTAGGCTCAAACCAACAAACATGCTAAACCATTATGCGTAGATTAAAGCCACAACAAAAATACATAGCCAGAGCAGAGTGAAACAAACTTAAAGCTACAGTTGAACTCAACTACCAGGAATGAATAAACAAGCTTAAATCACGACTGTCAGATAGGTCACATGTTGCATTTGTGCTGATGGACTCCGCTCTGCAAGAGTAAACAATCTTCGGCGTGCCTCAGGTAAATTATCATACCTGTACTTTCTTAAATTTGGGCAAATTGCTGTCGTATGTGGGGGCTTTTGACGGGCAACACAACAGACAATCAATATTTTAAGATTAAATCACACAATTTTCAGGTACTTTACACAGGTGAAAAAGGTTGTTGGTTGTCAGGGGAAATGACGAAGCCTTAAGTACGAATAACGGAAACTGATGTTAGCTGACATTACATGCATTAGAAGTTAATAGAACGGTATGAAGAGATGCCGATGCCGATGCTGCTGCTGCCGTTGCTGCTGCTGATGTGCTGCTTTTGGCTCTTGCCTCTTGGCTCTTGCCTGTTGGTTGACTGCCCGCCTCCCTGCTCCCTGTAGTGTCTGCTGTGCAGCATTTAACGGCACAAGCCCAGCGCTGATGGTTGCTGTAATCATCGGGGCATAGATAGCAGCAAAGCAGTGAAAAGTGAACGGAAGAGCCAGAACCAGAGAAGCCAGAGAACAGTGCCACATGTGGCGAACTTGTTGTCAGACGGGTCGGCAAAAATTTCCCACGTTGCGCACTTTGCCGTGTCATTGAACGTTGTAATGGCTTTAGCTGATTCTCTTTGCCAGGTTATATATATTTATCCAAGGATGCTGCCATATTTGAATACCTAACTCTTTAGCCAGTGAGTGTGTGCATGTGTGGGTGTGCGTATGTGTGTGTGTGGGTTACATTTAAATAAATTAATACGCTGTATTAGAGACATATTAGCAATGGACGAGCAACCATGTGCTCACATGCTCGCAAAAGTAGTTTCCGCACTAAAAATCAGCCAAAAGTTAAAGGTGAAAGTTCAGTTGCGCCATTGACTGCAGTGTTAGTTACGCTTGAGTGCGCCCTGAAGTATGGTCCGGAAATTTTTAATGGCACACATATGCGCGGGACAGATAACTGCCAGGGACGTGCTGGCAGGCAGCTCCAACTAAAATTCAATAATATATGCACACTTAATCAGGCGCAACGTGTGGCAATGCAACCGTGCACATATTGATCACATCTTGCCCCATTTTGTATGCAACAACATTTTAATAACTCGATTTAGAGTGAAAATTGAAAACTATTCGCTGGAGCAATCATTTTGCAGCATCTCAGAGTGTCTTTAATAGTTTGAACTGTAACTAAAAATAACAAGTGACTTTTGCATCGATTATTGAGCTTTATGTAAGAGATTGAAAATAACTTTAGGTGTAATCAGTTTAGGTTACCCCTCTAAGCCGACAGTTCTCAACATCAGAAGTTTATTATGGCATATATTATGGCACAAGCAGGACACCTTGTTCCGCCCCAGTGCGACCCCATTATTTATATGCATGGAACTGCAATTATGAAATCTTTTCTTGCTGCCTGCTGCTGGAGCATTAAATCTGCATTGAGATAAATATGCTCAAGGAGCAAACCAATCATCGATAAATTTTGTGTGACAGCGAGCTAAGGAGGAAGGCAAACCACAAAAAAGAAATCAATTTCCTGTTACTCCAACCACATCGCATGTTGAAGTTGCAAATGCGAATGCGACTGCCACATTATCCTGCTGTTTTCTGCTATGGAGCCTTGGCCTCATCCTTTCGACTTTTCGCTTTGGCAAATAAACTTGCCGAGCCACTCAAGGCTGCGACGAAGTAAAACTGGAATATGTTCTATACAATATATTCAAATGTGTGCTTTTCACTTCCTATTACCAAGGTAAACAAAAATTTTATTACCTTTTTATGAGCTCGCTGGAGTCACAATGTCGCCCCGGCAGTTAGCAGCCTTCAGCGAAAGTCGAACGAGACTCGGAGACCTGCGCCCATCAAACAAAGAAAAAACACAAAAAAAAATGGGAGAAGAAGACACACACACACACACACACACACACAACTATGCACATAGACCATAAAAACATTGGGTAGTAAAAACGCAAAGTGCAGAGCATTGCAAATGCGAATGAGAATCCCTCGGCGAAGGGAAACATTTGAATGAATTCCGTTTGAACTGGGCAAATTCAATTTGCAATGAGATCATTCGCGAGGAGACAAATCACACAGAACAACTACAGGGCCAGCAAAGTCGAGCAACTCTCGTCCTACCTCTTTTCCGCACGGTGCAAAATAATCAGTTTAAATAATGTGGTTGTCTCTGGTTCGTTTCTGATTAGCCAAGAATATAGCCCTGATTCGACGACGAAAAAGGACTGACGCATTCCACATTTGGGGAGCCCAAAAAAAAATATTGAATAAAGACTTGTAATTTATAATGAAATTAGCTTATTTAAATCGAGTTGAACTTAAAAGAGGAAGCAGACAGTCGCACTGTAGCTGTCAATTTAATTCAAGAACTCATTCTCAGTGTTGCGTCACATGAAATCATCAAAGTTGTGAAACGAATTGAACTGCCCCTCGTAAATTTTTAAAACATTTGAAAATGCTGCCCGAATGCCACGCACAAGACCCTAAAAAGTCTCCAGTCCGCCGGCATATGAGCATTTAAATTTTTGGAAATATCAAGGCTAAATAAATTTGCACATTTTGTGAATGTTTATACACTTTGCGTTGGTCTTCTGTCTTATCCGTCTGTGTATTTTCTCCAGCAGTGCGCAAATAATTTACTTACTATGCGAATTATCTATCTCTCTCTGATTCAAACAGCAGCCACTTGAGTTCAAAAGCCAGCCACACCAATCTAGCTGTTTATGTATCTTAATATAGCTATATATATGTATATATAAATAAATATGTATATATATATATGAGATACCCTTGCCGATCAAACTGACTAGTTTCGAGAGTTGTTAAGTTCCTTGTAGTTGCCCACATCAGACTAATGAATCATATAGAACCCATGTAAACAATCTACGATAAAATTGCTAGGGTATACGCACAAAGTACTTAACTTACTTTGAGTCACTCATTTATGAATTTGAACATCAAACAGCTGGCTTTAAAATTAAATGTTCTTGACCAGTCAACTGTGTTAAATGATTTTTATAATATGACAGTATGTGCAAGACAAATGTATTCAACAAATGCTGTCATGCCGAAAGATAGCAACAAAAAATAGAAAGAGAAAGAGAAAGAAATATAGATGCATAATACATTAAGTTGATTGGTTCTCTTCAGAAAGTTGTCAGCTTACTTTGATTATTCATATTCTGTTTAGTTTGAGCAAATAATACAGGGAGGCATTGGCAACAATACATTGTTCATATATTGATAACATGCAGAGCTGCAATATCATAACAGAAGAAGAAGAAATATTGCGGCCAAATAAATAAACAAATGAAATCTGGTAGTAGTGCGCAACTAGGAGATACCCTTGATATGCTGCTTATATAAAATATGCGTGTTTAATTAATGTATAACCAAAGAGTATATATATTTAAATCTATATATCTACATCGAAGACTATAGAGATATTATAAATTCATATACATTTCTATAGTTTCTAGAAGACTGTAAAATCTTGGCAAACATGCATTAGTTCTTCGATTTTAAAATTCTTGTTTTTATCGAATTTTTGCTTTTAATTTTGTCTTTTTACATACATATTAATAAGCATGTACATATGTATTCAGAACAACTTCTGTACAGCATCAAATAAATTTTCCATCAACTTGTGGCTTACTCATGCCTTCGGATAATGTCTCAGCCGCCTATTGAATCATCATCCATTTCCATCAGCTGTTTTGTCAAGTGCATTTAACCAGGCCTCAAATTGCTTGAATTGTGAACTGTGAACACATTTGATAGGGGCTATTCAATGAGTCATTTTGCGGCACTCACATTCTTACACACAACTTGAAATATATATGCATATTGAGGAACACTTGTACTTGTATACATTCCATGCATATTGCTTAATTAAATATGTACACATGCTGAATTTGCTAGTTTAAATAATATGTGGTTAATTGTAAGCTGCTTCGTTGTTCGATTGTAGTCAAGAATCGCCTACTTCAGCTGAGCACACAACCACACATTGTTTGCTATCTGTCATTAGTTTGTTGGTCTGTTGCTTATCTTACTTGACGGAATCACTTAATAAGCTTTTACTTTTATATTGTCGACATGGACATGGACATGGACATGGCAAAAAGTGATAAATTGTATTTGTGCAATAGATCAGTTCAGCCAGCAATATACATATACATATACATATATATCACTGCTGGTAATCTGTGGAATGTGCTATCCATGGAAATAGCATCATGACATCATAGCTGAACAAGAGCATATGTATTTGTGTGTATAGACACTTTGCGCAACAACAGTAAAGGCTATTCATTCTTAGTCCAATATAAGATCGAGATTTTAAACAAAATTATGCATAAACATAAACACTTTGAAAACCAGAAGAAAAAAAAAACACAAAAGCAGCTGGGATGGAAGGGGTAAGGCCGATTCTCCTTCATCTATGATAATAACCAAAAAGTTGTATACAAATTAGCATATATTGTTTGTGAGTGTGTATTGGTGTGTGTGTGTGTTTGTATGTGTCGCAAGACAGTCTTCAGTTCGTCAACTTATCAAACTGACAACAGTCATTCAGTCAACTCTGGAGGCAGGTAGTCGAAATTGAAATTCAATTTCGTTTTCTTTTCAAATTAAAATTTGTTTGTCTTGGAATTTGAATATCAAATTATGTTATTTAATGTGCGACGCAGCCGACGCGGCTTGTTTATACGTAAAGGGAGAGGGAGTGGGTGAGGGAGCGGGAGAGGGTGTGACAACAAACAAAGCAGTCAAAACAAGTTAGAGTGTGGCTGGTCGGGCATTATCGATTAACAGATACCCTAAAGTATTTCAAAACGTATTCGAATTCACTAATGTATTTATGAAATCATCAGCGAATATACATAAATACATGCATAAATACATACATAAATACATATGTAAACCTCAATTGCTCTTACAGTTACTGACTCACAGTGCAGATGAGAAGTAAACCCACAACTCAACTATGGCATACCCTACATAAAAATGTTTACGGCTAGAGCGTATGTGAAACTGTTTGTAAACAAAAAGTGGTTTTGCTGAAGCGCGCCAAAAGCCGGTAACCATTACAATTTGGTTAGACAGAGGGGTTTGAATGAATAAAGCCAGTTTTATCTTAACGCTTTTTAGTATCTGTAACCTACTGCGTAGTGTTGTGTGTGTGTGTGTGTATGTGTGTGGAATTAAATTAAGTTTGCAAGTGACTTGTGCATGACGCTATTCACAAAAATGCGCTAATACAAGTGCATATGTATTTGTGTGTGTGTGTTTGTATAAATATATATAAATGTATATATATATATATGTGGATGTATCTGTGTTAGATCGTCGCAGCACATTTGTTAAACGAACTGAGCAACTGGAACTGAAACCGAAACCGGTTAGATTTGAGCAGCCTTGAACAGTTTCAACTAACGCAATACAGTTTGGAGCATGCATGCAACGTGTGCGTTTATTTTTAGCATCTATTCTTTTTATCATCTCATCACACTGTTTTACATGATCGTGGGAATTTCGAAAACAAAATGCAAATATGTGTAGCACTCAAAACAAAATAACTTTTATTTATTTGACTTTATTCACAAACGATTGATCGATCGATATCGATATCTGTGTTATGCACAGATGTATTATTACTCCCACCACTTGTAGCCTGTTATCTACACTACAAGTTGCCTGCTACCAAGCCACAAATTTAAAGCTACAAGCCAATAATCCCAGCACTCTTTATACATTCTTAAATAACTTCAATCTTAAAATATATTCACATAATCATCTCTAGATGTGCACGCATTACTCAGACATAATGCTTAGTCATATTTTTGTAAGAAATAAATCTGAACTTACCGAACACAACAGCTTAACTCTGGTCCAAGTGAGTCGACTTTTTTAATCTAACCTAACGCACATTATAATAAAAATAAACAAAATTCTTCTTTAAGACTTGAGTTAATCTATATAGATTCTTACGTCTGTACAATCTTATTATCTTTAAGATATGCACCTGAACTACTGATGTTTTTCTGCATAACAATTGAATTCACCTTATTCGAAAAATTCGAACTAGGCCGAGACTTCCTCTAGTTCGCGCCATGTGTTTCAATTTAAATAAATAAATTGATTAAAATTCGATTGCTCTTAATTGGTAACAAACAAAATTATGGTTGTATATATTTGAACAAGAATCGTTTGGCTATTGAAACTGTAAAACCGGCTGCATTCAATCAAAACAAACGTTGGACAGGTCATAACAACTTTCGTGTGCCGCAGCGCTAGTGCTGCTGGTAGCAAATGTGTTGAAGCTAAACAAAATGCAAAAGTGGAAACCGGCTTAGCTTGCGTAACCGTTGGCAGCCGTCGACAAAAGCGACCAAAAGTGTCCAATGGCGAATACCAACTGGCTAACTGGCTGTCTGGCTGTCTGGCAACATACCGAAAAGCCATTAGAATAAATTATAAGCATAGCTTTACTAAATTTGGTACGCATTGCGATGTGCGATGCACAATGCAAATAGACACCACGACTAAAAGTGACTCATTAGAAGAACAGCGGATGTGAGGCCCTTTGGAGACACCTTTCCTGTTCATAAATATACATACATATATATATATATATATGTATATATATTGATTTGTTTTCTGACAATAAACATTGTTAAATTATAAACGAAACAAAAAAAACCACAACAATTAACAGTAATACGCTAATGACTGGATAGATGATAGAAGAAATATTCTTTAAGCTTTGCCTAAGCAAACAGACCAGGTTTTAGTCAAGAGGGATCTCGAGTAGGAAATACTCTGTATTTAAGTTATTGGATGTTGAAAGTGCAGCATACACATTATGTTTTAATATTCTCCAGTTTAACTAATTTTGACGATAATAAAATACAAATGAAGAGCGCAAATCATAAATCATATTTCGTACTTCGTTGCAAACAGTTTAGAAAATCTCCTTTGCTCCTGCAACAACATTTCAAAAGGACTTTTACTAATCGTCCAAATAAATTGATTGGGTGGTTTGAATCAGTTTTGGGCGATTAGTGGTTGCGTGCGTGGGCGTCGCCAGGAATATTGTTGACCAATCAAGGAGTTTACCCCTTGTATACGTTTTAAATTTGTAAAACATAGCAAACATGTTTTCGTCCACTGATTTCGAGTTTGTGTAAAAATTTCTTTATGGTGATGTTAAATTCTATTGTTGGAACTGAACGTATCATATTACCACATTGGAGATTTCTACAGTATAAAGTATCGTCATCCATATGAACTGAGTTCAACTGGGTTGCTATGCGGCTTGTGGCATATGGAAAAATAAATCTTGTGAGGCAAGAAAGAGTTGAGTTGCTGCCGTCAGATATGCATATACGCAGAACACTTTCATAGGCAGCCTCTGCACAAGTGGCAAGGCAAATTGATTGTTGTGCTTTTTGGACTAATCCATAAGCTGCTTAAGGCTCTCATGCAAAAGCACAATTTGCCACAATAACCTTCAGCGATTGTAGTTGCTTTCGTTGCAGAAAGTGCCACATTTGGCAGAGTCTCACACACACACACACACACACAAATCTACACACATACACAAGCTCAGTCAGCTGTAAATTTCTGTTGCATGCAATTTCTCGTGTTAACGAAAGTTTTGTGGCCAAAAAAAAAAGAAACGAGGAGAATATATCGCTTTTCTTTTGTTTACACTGTGGCATTCGAAAAGCCTGCGACAACATGCAATGCCAGAACTAACAGCCCATACCCCCAGTTCCATGCCCCAACCATCGTCAGGTTTATTTTTGCCTTACGTTTTTGTGCCTTCCCTTTTTTGTTATTGCCACTAAACGCTAAAGCATAGTTTTAGGCGTCTACTTGGCGCGCCTATATGGCGACGCACGCTTCCTGTGCCCGGGCCGGGGACGAGCCCGAGCCCGGGGCTTGAGCCGGAGCTAGAGCCGGAGCTGTGGCTGTGGCTGGAACCCCACAAAATAAGAATAGTAATAGTAATAATAAGCGCCAGCCAGAAAGGGCCAACGGCCGAGGCAGGCGGCGCCAACATAAAAAGCTAGCTGGTGTATATATATATGTGTGTCTGTGTGTGTGTGTGTGCGGGGATCTGGACTGGGCCCTGTGCCAACTAGTTTATGGTAAAGCACTAAAATTTTCACGCTCGTTTTGTTTGTGTTTTTGTTTTGGTTTTTGTTTTGGTTTTGGTACCAGTGCCAGTGTTGGTGTCTCTGCCTCTGCCACTGCCTCTGCCTTTGCCTGTGCCTGTGCCTGTGCTCCTCGCGCAGGTGTCGTCCTGGTCGATTGTTGTGCATATGCATATGCGAATTGTGCTTGCTCACTCGACCTTAACACTACCAGCAAAGCCTGGCCTCAAAACCCAGCCGCAGCAGTCACTTAAGAGTCACTTCCCCAGCCGCAGTGCTGCCAGCCGGGGAACAGAGCCTGATAATGATCAAGGCGACCAGCCGTTAAAGTTGCGCCTATTGTTTTTATGCAACGTGTGTTGTTGTGTTTGTTGGTTGTCGTTTGGTTTTTCTTCCTTTTACCTATCTTTTTTTTGGTTTTTTTGTCTTTGTTATAATTGCTGTTGAATTGATGGCGCAAGGCGAAGGTGGCGCCATTTTTTGGCCAGCAATTTGCAAATTGTTTTCGTGGCCAGCCAGGCGACGGGAGGCAGAGAAATGATTGTAAACATTCGTTAAAGCCATTAGTTGCACATCTCTCTCTCTGTCTCTGTGCTACCTTTCGCTATATGTGTGCATTATATTCTTTTCTTCTTCTTTTTTGTTGTTGCCACAGGCATTGCGGCAATACTTTAATGCAGCCTGTTTTATTCTTTTTGCTATTGTTTACGACTGATGCCACTATTTGTGGCTGAGTTGAACCAAAGCTGTACAAATTATAATGGCATTGTCTGCGTTAGTCTTTACAAATGCAGAAAACGGGGTTGACGCTTCGCCACGAATGCAGCCCCATAATGATAGTTGAGAGTGGCTTTATGGCATAATATGGAAGAAAGTGAAGTGAAGTTAAATATTAAAGGACAGCAGCAAGAAATTATATAAAGTAGAAGTGACATCAAGAGCAAGATTATTTATGATTTAAGAAATCTGTCTTCAAATCATTCCACAAGAGAATAGCAAATATTGATAAATATGGGGCAGGTTCGAGAAAGTAACTAAATAATTGTTTACAAGTTGAAATCTATCAAGTAACAATCATTTCAACCAATTAGTTAGCAGGATTTTTGAATATTTGTTGCCAGCAGCATTATAATTAAAAACTTTACATTTGCATGCAACAAAAATTGAATTCTTGATTCTTTCTTGGCCAATTACTGCACAAATTTGAAAACTGTGCGATGCCTTATAACTAACTGCAAGAATTTCAAGCAATTTTGTTGGTTTCACTTGTTATTCTGGCCCTTTTTACGAGCGGCCATATTATGGCCGCCTTGCTGATTGCTTTGTTGGTATTACACAAGTGATGCCGCCGACTTTTGCTATTGCATGCCATGATTTCGAGTGTTTACTGTTGATGGCAATGATAGCCTCATCCTTCTGGAAAAACAGAGCAGTAACTTTTCTTTTTTTGCATGCTCCCGTTTGTGCTGTCGTGTCCTTTCCTGTCCTCGTATTGAAGTGCCTCCAGTTTGTTGTGTGTCGTGTGTTCATTTGCCAGCTGGGCTGTGTCATGAATAAATTTTCAGCATTGCCCCCGTCACCAGGCATCATGCCCAGGACTTTCATCTGCGGATAAAGACGCTCATATGCGCAACAAGCGCAGCTGTTGCTGTTTGCTTTTGATCTTGCCACACAAGAATATAAAAATAATTCTGAAAAAAAAGGATACGACAATTGACGAACCGACATAAAAAGCGCACGATTAATTGAATGTCCTGTGGTCCGTTCAGCTACAGAAAGGCCTCTATATTTGCGCAAATAAAACTGAAAAGCACAAAACAATCAAATATATTCTGGACACGTAAAAAGGCTCTGGTCGAGAGAACTCAATTAGGAGCCATGCCGAACCCAAGTCTATGCCTAACAATTTTTGAAATTAGTTTTGCCAACAGTAATCGATTTCTACCCAAATGCTTAAGACTAGGGAGGGAATTATTGTATTTCCTGCAATTTTAAAACAAGAGTCACAAATCATTAAAGGTAATTGCTGATGACCTTCTACAAAGATCTGCTAATGTCGTTCCTGTAAAAGAGACGAGCGGAAAAGGACTTAAGGGAATTAAGTTTTCTTTCGCTTTTCCAACTCGAGCAAATAAATTGCCTTAAGCGAGCTGAGTGTAGCTTTAACAAACGAAACCGCTTATTGAATTTGCCCTGATGTAATTCACAGTTGTGACCATATTACTGGTTCCTTCACACTAGACTGGGCAAAGCAAAAAACGTTGAGTCATAAACATCCAATAGAACCGCAGGCAACAGCATTGAGAAAAAATCAATACAAATCAAACCACAAATGTGATGATGTGTGTGTGTGTGTGTTGGCAGTTGCCAGTTGCCAGTTGTCAGTTGCCAGCATAGATATCATTCACAGTGTGACGAGATTACAGACAAGCGGCATTAATCACACGGTGCGAAAACATCAGCATCACTCAGATAAGCAATGTTCGATGACGAAATTCAAGATGGGATCAAAATCATTACTGAAGAGAAATCCTCTATAAAACATAATTACATAAGGCTTATGGATAAATAATACTTTTTTAATTATTAAAAATACCTTTAGTTTTGCTTAAGCTAGCTGAAGCAAGCTTAAAATGTGTTCATTTTATGAATTTCCTGCCAGTTTGGCGCTTAATTTCGCCCTTGATCTGCTCGTAAGGACGACGTTCTTCAAAGATAATCAGTAAAGCACATTTGATGTTTTTAATTGAGTACTTTTGCAACACTTAAGCACAAACACAAACCCACACACAGACACAGCCACAGCCACACACACACAGCCGCACACACACACAGCAGCACTGTAGTGGTGTGCAGACACACGCACACACACACTCAGGAGATGACGACGTGTTTGCCAGCTGCAAAGAGATAAGTACAGGCAAACACAATGGCACTTTCAAGTGCTGTTGACACTTTTTTTTTTAATTTTCTTTCTATTTTTTTTCTTTTTTTAGCTTCTGTCTCCCTTGATGTTTAGCAGCATTTACTTATTTCATTGTACTTAATCATGTCTAACAGCTTTTGGCCCGGCCCTCAATTATAATGAGTTGCACTTTGACGTTGCTTCAAGTGGTGCCAAAGTGTTCAAGTAACAACAAAAGTGCACTGGCCAAATGCGCAAAGGCCGTACATAAAACCCAAACAGCCCAAAACGGAACAGTTTTATGGCAACTCTGTGGTCTCTATACATGTTTGTAGATCTTGGCCACAATTGATGATTGCACTCGTAGATTGAAAGACAACATTCCAAATTTTGAACAACAATCTTCTCAAAGACCTGCCCAAGAAAACGCACTCTTTGGACAAAATTTGAGTTAAGTACATGAGTTCACAACTTTAGTGATGCTTTAATGAGATTGAAGCGGTCATCAGACAGAAAGTCGTTCACAAAACGTGATACATGGCTATATCGATGTAAATGTTATTGTTGCAGAGCAGAAAGAGGCATCTACCCGCTGACTGTTACATGAATTGCATTCCTTAATATCCTTGTTACCAATTTTGATTGGGTTCAGCCAGCTAAACGTGCATGAATCAGCCCCTGGAATCGAAAGGTGACTCACAGTCAGGGTCAGCAGTACACACACACACACAAAGGGCTCACATCAGAGGGTAATACGAATTTACATATGCTTTCAACGACATAAATAAGCGAGTTTTAATCCTTGGGGGTCAACTGAGCGCGACTTGTAATATATCCTGTAATATATATAAGCTAATAAATGCTGATTCTGTTTTTCCAGCTGTATTTTAATAAAATTGTATATAAAATGGGCTTCGCTCAGTTGTAATGCTAACCTTTTACACATTTTCATATGTGTTTTTTTTACTGTATTTGGAAAGGAGTATAAGCTCACAATTCGCCTCGAATAAGGACATGTGTGAAGTTTTACGATTTGTTTGTACGCTTTTACTTTTTACTATGCATAATAATAATATTTTCTGTCTATGCACTACATTTGTTTTACCTTGGCCAAAATCCCACCAGAAGAGGGCCAACAGCAGCTGGCACAAGCGAAGCGTCATTTTTAATAAATTTTGCTGTGACTCGCTGGGGGTGTCGGGTGTGTGCTGTGCGTGTGTGTGTGTGTGTGTGTTTGTGTGTGTGGTGTATTGTGTGCGTGCCACGGCTTACCCTTGCCACTTGGTGCTTTAAACAAAATTGACGACGACAACAAGGACTGTTGCATGTTGCCAGCGCTGCTGTTGCCATTGCCGGCGGCAACCCCCGAAGCGCACAGCAAAATGGGCCCATACTCATAAAGGGTATTTCTCTAAATGCGTACAAAGGTGGGGCACACACACACAAGCACAAGCACAAACACAAACATATACTCGACAAAGTGTGTTTGCATAAATGCCGATGTTGTGGGAGGGTTAGGCGCCACACCCTCAGCGGAGCCAGGCGGTAGGGTAGGCAGTAACACAAACATTTTTAGCAACGGTGGCCACAATAAATTTTCATTTGTTTACCGTGTGTAATTAGAAAATTAAAACCCAGTTTATATGCCACCACCAGAAGCACAGTCGACTGAGCTGACACAAACACAACAATAGCAACAACAACAACATGAACATTAGCAGGCCAAACATCAGTGGCTCAGCGACCAAGTGACCAGTAAACGCTGCAACTTGGGGTGGCATTGGCACTGTTTAATGGTATTCCTATATGACACCGGGGTTGCTTTAAATATTCAATAAAAAAAAAGGGGGCAGCTGTAATTGGAGCCGGGAAAGGCATAACTTCCATGCCAAGACCCAAATAAATATGTTGCCCCGAGTTTTGTGCAAAAATCTTTGGCAGATAACAATTTGTGGCTCCCTCGGCTCGAACCGGAAAGGGAGATCGTGTAAAGCACATAAATTTAAATTTTACAACTCACTGCTTTTACGGCACAAAAATGCAAAGCTTGTAAACCCCGTCAGTGAAACAACCAAAGCATCACGTCGCAACGTGTCGCCTGCAGTAAAATGAAACAAAACTCGGAAGACTACACACACATCACGCAAACTGCGGAAGGTAGCAAAAAACCAAAACTGATTTCTATGTAATGTTAACTTTAAGCAAATAAGACGATAATGAAGTATCCAAGTTATTCAGTTCTGCTAATAATAATGGGGATTTATATTTATATATACTTCCTAGTAAATTATAGTCCATTATGTTAAAGAGGTCTTTCATTCATTATAGCTACAAGCGGAAGAACCTTCTAGTTATAAAAAATCGTCTCTTTTGGTGCCTCGTTACTAAGTTGTTTTCTAAAAACAATAATTTTAATTTTCTTAGTTCCATAATTTTCAGAATATGTTTTTTTATGTGTAAGCCGAACTTTATCATTAGCTTTTTCGTGTTTCATATGATATATGATATGAGTAAATATTAATATTTTATGATTTCGCAAAGAAAGCATTTTTTCCAGCATTTCTACTTACTATAAATTAGGATGAGGACATTAGCATATTTGCATGCATTCCTTTATAATTAGAAATGAAAAATATTCTCGACCCAGGTATAATTCATGTGTGTGTCTGCTGCAAACAAATAAAAATTACAATTGCCCTCAACTTGAGGAAGCGGAAACATGTATTGCGCCTGTGGATTGTTCAAGAATGTCGTAAAAGGGGCTGCTGCCAGCATTTGTGGTGTAACACCTTTTAGTGTGATTGGGCTTGTACTACGCCTCCCGCCCCCCATCGCCTGTTGCTTGACGCAGCTTGGTTCACCATATGTATGCTCTTTTGCACTTTAATGCTTAACTTTAGGGCGTCATTTTCCCGACTCCGTCTGGGAAACACTCATTGCAAAAAGAAAAAAAACAGTATTTCCACTCCCTCCTCCCACTCCCTGCCCCTTACGTACAATTTTGTAAAAAAAAAAAGTTTATTGGCATGCGAGAGGGGGAATGTTTGGGACCCATCAAGCAAAAAACAGCTTTCTAAGGTACACTGAAGACTATATAAGCTCGCAGACTCGGTTATTGGTGCTATTTTCTTAAATAAAGTTTCAAATGTCTCATATTTTGTGTGTACAATGTTTAAAGCAAGCTAAACGGGGGCAAAATGAGACATCTACAAGACATAATAATAAGAATCCTTTAGTGGAGACAGCTGGAATTGTAGATACCCTGAATTTATCGATAAAATCAAATATTCAAATTTAAAAGAATAAACATATTATATATATATAAACATATATATACTATATGGGATGTTTCCCCTTGCCAGTTAGATCTTTGGCATAACTTCATTATACCCATTTTAGCCATTTTTAATGTTTTCAATAAGCATTACAGAAGAATAAGAGCTGAAGCCAAGTCGAACTGAGTAGGAAACTATAATCATCTCTTAACAAGTAAAACTGTTGGAAATTCTCACTTCTTATTGGTTGGTAGCGGCATTTTCCTTTCATTGTTACAATAATATATATATATGCAAAATGCAACACGAAATCAAAAGTTTTAAATTACGATTACGGGTGGCCGAGTGCAATGGCGTGAAAATGTGAATGAGAAACGGAGTGAATGTGACTTTGACTGAGTACATGACAGATTAACAGACAGTGATGTTATTTGAGAGCAAGTAACATAACAGAAACTTAAAGACACTTCAACTCAACTATCAAGTGATAGGCCTGTGGCATGTTTAAGCAATTGCAGAAAAATAAATGACCAAATAAGGATAGAGACCTCAGCAATGCATAAATATGGCAAATGCTTTAGTCACTGCAGCTGCTGGCTAGTCGTAGAATCCACACAGAATAGGCACCAAGCAACTGTCAAACATATTTGGAAAACTAGTTAACTTGATCGGGATTCATTATAGAATACACATATAATATGCTGGTGTGATTCAAACTGATTATCTTTTGTTAAGGGTCAAGACACGAGCACTCTCCATGCAAACTGGCAAAAAAGTAGTATCGTGGCAAGTACACAAAATGTGAAAATTGTGTCAATGAACTAAACAACCGCATCGAGTTTTTCTCATGACTCGTGGCTACGACAAAATACTTTAATGAAAAACCAGCCAAGGTCTATTAAATTCACGTTTTTGGCCTGTCAACTTTTTTTTTATTATGTTTTTGAACACACACCACAGAAAAGAAAAAAAAACAACTGCAGCATCGACATTTAAAAGTTGAAGGTTATTGCAATAATAAATTATATTAAGAAACTGAACAAATGACTGTATTGCTATGCAGTCAGAATCGAGTGCTTAGCTCCAACGGCGCCGCACCTACCCTGCCCGACCCTCTCGGCTCGAACACCTATATAGCTGGGCATGACACAGAGCTGGGCATTATCTGTGACATACGCAAGCACTATAACACTGAGTAGATTGTATATAAAAAACAGACACGCCTACATGTTTAGCTACACACAACAACAAAGCAACACCGCAATAAAATAATTTTGCATTCCAAACGAATTACTAATAAATACAATAGCAACGCAGCAGCAGCGAGCAGCAGCAGCAGCAGCAGCGAGCAGCAGCAGCAATAGTAGTAGCAGCAGCGAGCAGCAGCAAGAAATTCACAAATTAGCAATATAAAATTCTGAATGGATTCCACAACAACAACAACAAACAAGTGTAATGTTAATGCAAGTAAAGTACAGTTATAATTAGGAATGCCAAACAAACTCGTTACACAAATCACATTTAATTACAGGGTATATATTTTGAGAGATAATGGATGGTGTCAGCATTTAAACGTGTGAACATTGAATACCTTGGCGTAAATAATTGATCAATTTATACAGGTTTGTGTATATGTGACGCACTGAATCAGGAAAGCTCAAATCTAATTAAAATTGTGTCATCACACTTAAACATAATAAAATAATTCCACTACATCAATTGTGTACAAATGTATGAACAATACGATTTCAGTCAACATCGAAGAAGTCAGACAAACTGTCAAGGTTTTTTCAGTTTGCCTCTTTGTTTGCCTCATTTTGGCTCCGTTTAGCTTGGCTTAAATAACAGGCAAATAGCCGCGAGCAAATGTCTGCACATGGCTCTCAGTGTGAGAGAAGCCATCAGATGATGCAAGTTATTATGCAAATATGTGTGTGCCTGTGTGCAGCTGCAACAGAAAAGCTGCACATAAATAATTCATGTGGCGGCCGCATTTTAAGTGGCCAAAAACAAAAAAAAAAAACAATTGCACCCACTACTTTGTTCTCGCTGTTCTTGTCCAACAGAGCCTCACAGTTGTTGCATACAGACAGACCAGCAGAGACCATCGGGTAGGGATCACCATGGCTTGAAATATGTTTGTATGTATATATATGTATATATGTATTTACAGGGCATGTATATACATTGTGATATACATCTGCATAACAGTGCCTTTGGTAAAAGTGGTTTGGGCGTGTGAAAACTCGCTATTGTTTAAGTTCTGAACTATCTAGAAAGCCAGATGACTTTCAACTTGCTGCCATAAAAATTGCATATTTTACTTGGACTTTTTTGTGTTTTTTTGAATGCGCTGCGCATCCGCCCTAAATATAACCAATTTTCTCTTATTTGCTCTGGTTGACAAGCCCGAAAACTGAATTTGTGTCTTCCGCCGCCCGGAATGGTAACAAGAAAATAAACAAAAACCAAGAACAAAAGCGCAAAGAAACAAATAACAAAATAACAAAAAAAAAAAGCTGCTGACTGAATTACGCCGATGATTGCATACCCTAGCGGAACGGAGTCTAGCTACACATATCTAAGCAAAAAAGAGTATTAATTGAAGAAAGCGACTGATATTTAATATGGGTGCGATTGGGGTTACTGGGTATAAAACAAAATAAGAGTAAGAGTACTCTCTGGACAGCAGTTCGACTAGCAAACACCCTGTATTTATTTAAATACATGAAGTAAGGTTTCTTCATTGATTTGGGCTTCGATAAATATATAATATTGATATAAAATTGATCGAGTTGATATGCAAAATGTATGTCTAATGGGCTGAGAGCATATATTTATTTATATGAAGAGATGTCTACACAACTTTATGCTGAACAACACGATTGTCTAATTACAGGGTATATAGCCACCGACAACCCATAAAGTGAGGCAGTAAATTTGCAATTATGCTGTTTATTTTTAGCTTAAAAATGCAACGCCGGCAATAGCAATCATTTTTTACAGCATATAAACGAGTTCGCCACTCGAATTACTTGCAATTGCATAAGCAGCAGTAACAAAACTAAACAACAACAACAAAAAAAAACAGGTTATCTAAGCTAGAAACCCAAATTCCAACTGTGATTTTATGTTGAGCTTCGATTATGTGTGCCCTTCCCTCCCGCCGTCTCAGTCTGTCTCACTTGAGCTATTTTTTGCTTCTTTTTTTTTTGTTGGTAAACATCATTAAAGGCAGGCGCAGCGGCAACGTCAATAGCAGCGCTGTCAACAGTTGCTCTTAATAGCATTTATGAATGAAAACTGTTAAATGTTTTTGCACAAAACAAATAGCAGTAAGGCGAATCTATACCAGCACGACGTATGCGTAATCTGTAAGCATGCGAACAGACAGACAGGCAGACAGACAGGCAGATAGACAGACAGACAGTCAGACAGGCAGGCAGAGAGGTGGAGAGAGAAAGGCTTGCTCCGAGACAAAGTGCTAAATAAGCGAGCTAAGCAAACCGTTTAATAGCTTTTACAACTACAAGCACAAGGAAAAACAGCATGTAAGCGTGCTCTCGACTACAACATACCCCTTAAAGAGCCACAAACTTTTGCCAGTTTATTGAATGATTATGTTTATGCATAAATATTTTAATCTTACTTGCAAATTATTGTTAATATACTGTAAGTTAAGTGATAAAAAGCCAATAAATATATAGACTCTATTGAGCGTACAACTGATATGCAGGGTATGCAGATTTCGCACATGCGCGCGATGTTTGTTGCTATGCTTGGTATTAGAGCAACAATTTGCCGGCATAGTTCAATGAACGCACAAATGAATGCACTCAGTTGCAGCCAGTTGTGTTTGTTTGTTGTTGTATTTGTTATTGTCGTTGTTGTTGATGTTGTTGTTGTTGTTGTTGCAGCTACTGGTTTTGAGATTGTTCTAGTTACGCTGGAAGTAAGATAAAAAGTTGGCACAATGTGTGCAGCACTCTCACTCTCACATTGAGAACTAATAACTAGCATACAAGCAAAAGCAATATTCGAAGCTCACAAACTAAACAATGAGAAAAAATGGAAGCTGGCAAATAAGCTCAACTAGAAGATACCCTCTAATCGGGAAATATTCAAATAATGTTCTACTAATTACTATTTTATAATTCACAGCTCGTTAGTTCAATTATAATGCGATTATTTTGAAAAAGGGAAAGCGAGTGAGCAGCTTTAATATCAGCTTAAATATTTATACATCTGTTAGCCCTGTTTCACACAAATGTAGAGCTCGAATTTGTACAGTTGTGTTTGTGGCAAGCCAATGGATTTGTCGCTGCCATATTTGTTGCAATTTTTCTATTTGCCATTGGCTTTGTTTTCCGGTTTCTTTGCCATTTGCCGGCCAGCGGCTTTTGTGTGTCCCACACATACATTTATTATTTGTTTTTTATCTCGCTGTTGTTATTTTCCAATAAAGTTTGTAGCTTATTTCACCCTGTGCGGAACGGAATGCACTTCGACAGGCTCAGCTTATGAACACTTCGTAAAAAATGACATTTTATTATTTATATCGCGTCGTGGCTGATGATCATCCAATGCCGAGCTGTGTAATAATTTAAACTGTGGCGCTGACTAGCTAACTTATCCGAGCTTCACACAATATTTATTGCCCCTTTTTACTTACTTTTTGGTAACACACAATTTGTTTATTAAAGCCAAAAATGATAACTTCGGTTTAGAATCTTTAGTTACCTGTAAATATAATAGAGAGAACGGAAACCAATTAGAGATCAGATGTTAAAGTAGGTTTGCATAATAATTAGCTGACCATAGAATAGTAGTTGCTAGTACAAATCCTGTGGCTGTTTGAGTGGCACAGTGTATGCATGTTGCAAGCAACAAATATGGTTTGCATAGGCCATAGTCTCAAGGTCTGCTAAGTGTTGCCGCTTCTCACAGTTAATTGTCCGTTTTTGGACATTTGCGGACATTTGCAGCTTTTGCAACAAATGAAAACGAAAGACTCATAAGCGAGAATGTTGCAGTCGTAACAATGAAGCTGATGAGTCTTCTCCTGCCAATATATATTTGCTCGATGTGTATTACTACTTCTATTCGTATTTCAGCATATATCTAAATTCGTAGCAAGCCAATTCTGATAATTTTAAATTTTAGTGACGCACATACGATAAAATCGTAATCGAAAATGGGGATAATAGAAAATGTAACAAAGAGCAAGCCGCAGATGGCCGCGATGCTTGGCTAGCGTCATTCTCCTCTAAACCACTTCCCTACAAATAGCTTGAGGGCATTCATACTTTCTTTTTTTCCTTTTTTTTTGCTTTTTGTTCTAGACCACATTAATCCAAAACCGCTTTTTCTAGTACAGTTGTGGATGCTGCAACAAAGTGCAATCGACAAATCGTTTGAGAGTTGCAGCAGTTACAATGTTGCTGGTGTTGACGTTCATTCAACGAGGGGGACACAGCAGCAATTTGAGCTGCACCCATTAAAAATCTTACCATCCTTTAGAGTAGATATGCACATACTCTATATCAGCATCAGGAGTCGAGTTGATATGGCCATATCTGACTGCCTGCTCTTGCTATAATATACATACAACTAATCACTTGTTGTCCAGGGTATCTGGTCGACTGGAGCAACCTTACTTGTTTGCTTATTCCTAAATTGATTTGAGTCGACTACTATGGTCGTCGGCATTCCCACTCAAGTATCAATTTATTGTTGCCAGAGTGCCATCCGACCGATCCCCACAGCGATTCAACGAGATTCCTTGGGCTCTTCTATGCCACAACTTCATATTCCCATAATCGCTGCAGCAATCAACATCTTCAATGGTTGCCTCTCATTCAGTTGGTCAATTGTATGGTTAGTTGCCTCGTCCATTCCCCTTGGATTCATTAATTCGCACAAATTAATTGTTGCTCGTGCATTTCTTGATGCGCGCTCCAAAGGGCCATTCATTCGTTTTTGGTCTTGGTCGAGAGCTGAAACAAAAATCGTGCACTTCTCGTTTGCCACACCCCCTTTTATCCGACAACCACTAATGACAAATAATAATTGCTTGCAATTTCTTTAATTCCACTTAAGTTTAATTACTGAACTAAACTGGACTATAGCATTGCTTGCCTTGCGGCTCACACACACATATACATATACATATACATATACACACACATATACATATACACATATATATTCATAAGTATGTATTGAATAAATGCCTTTCATTAATAATAATGTGTCTCTGTTTCTGGCATTAAGCTATTTGTGAATACTTGAAATATTTTCAGTCAGTGCGAAAATGCGATACACAGATTCTGGGATTATTGACGTAATTGACAAATTCCAAACAAAATTAAATTTGCTTTCATCATCTTTGAAAATGCTCATAAATACAAATTTAAATATAAATAAATATTTAAAAGCCACAATTTTAGCGACAATAAAATAAATAAACCAGATTAAAAATCAATTTTAAAAAAATTCTATAAAAAAAAATAAAGTTGCAATTATAAAAAACGGTAATTTTATGTCCAGAATGCAGGAGGTTTAAAAAATAAATACGCATAATTTGGATGAGTGGAATTCTTTTTTTTATGGTACTTTTACTGGATAGTTTAACACAGTCAGTCAGGGAGGCTACATTTAAAAGCGACTTTTTACGGCTATGAAGCGCATTAAATGAATGAATGCATACATATATTTACACATATAAATATATACATGTATGATATATATATATATATATATATATGTGTGTATATGTATCAAAATTATTTAGTCTGCGTACGAGACGAGATAGCTGATTGGCTGAATGAATGCTTTCTGGAATAACTGACTGAGCAGCGTTGAAATTAAATTATGCCATGACGCGACACACACACACACACACACACACACACACATACACATGTTCACACAAAACATTTTTGGGTTCCCTTCCCCAGACCCTTTGCAAGTATTGTCGACAGCTCAAAGCTAATTGAATTTCTCACTGTCGCTTGCAATTTGCATTATTACATTTTTAGAAGAGCATGTATGCGCGACTGTATGCGTATGTATGTATGTATTTATATATATATATATATATGTATATATGTATTTAGTATACAAATTTTGCTTATTCAAGCGGAAATGAGATAATGAATGAACAACCACACAGCCAGGCAGCCAGCCAGCCAGCCAGCCAGCCAGCTGGCCAAGTATTTAGCTAGTTAGTTGATGACCGAGTGACCTACGCAACGTATAGTATTCATATATAGTAATTCATATATAGCCAACCGGAATGCGTTTTTGTCCACTTTTCAATTGAGGCGTTTGTAGCAGTGTGGCATGAATATGGCAAGCATGTAAAAGAGCTTCAGTCGTGAGAGCTCGCCTTGCATATACTCTGTTTTGCTATCACAGAGAGTCTAATCGCAGCTATACATTTCAAAATTTGCGCATTTCAAAAATAAAACCCATAAGTTCAATGGAATTTATTTGTTGGGGGTAGTCTATGATATCAACTGTTGAGTTCAGAAATAGAATTCGCATTATCAGCATATGGGCCAAGTTAAAAATAAAAATTTGTTTTTTTATGATATTCAAGTTGTTGCAACATTACTTAATGGATAAGATAAGAATTGTTGTCTGACAATCTTGTTCTTACGAATGCTTTATGGTATAGTAGTCCGATTGACCCGACCCCGGCATGTCTATATATATATATATATATACTGCCTTTGCCAAATTGATGGATACAGCAAACAGTTAAGATAACTTTAAGACTAAATAATGTAAACTTCCTATTGATGCTAATTCATAATCTATAAATAACGAGATTAGTAATGTCAGTTCAATGAAAAAACTATAATACACTTTGGAGAGGGTCTAAGAAGAACACATCATTAGCAACAACACATTTATAGCTTCCAGATACATACATACATACACTTCCAGATCGGCATGTTCAGACAGAGAGACAGACAGACAACAGAGCGACTTTTGATGCTGATCAATAATTTACATATTTTATGTATTCGTTGATGTCACCTGCTGCCCATAACATAAATTTCCACAGCTTTATTGTACCCTTTTTGTGCGTATAGACTTGGCATACGCAAAACCAGTTTAAATGGTCTATTCGCGGTTGATCAACTAGAAGATATTCTGCAGCATAAGTATAACAACATGATGAGGAACTAGAATATTTCTGCTTATTCAGAGAGAACTGAAAAAGTCTGCTTTTTCTTTTAAGAAGCATAAATATCTGTGTTTCAAGTTCAGCTTAAATCTTAAATCTAATCAACTTCAATACCAGGTCAGCAGACTTGCACATGCTGAAAATCATAAGTTGAGATGCTCTCTTAAGTCAATGCACAACACAACACAGCCAGAACACACACATTTACGCACTTAAACACACACACACACACACACTGAAAAGAGTGAGAATTAATCGAGATAAGTAGAGACAGCCAAGAATAGCCCACGCTTGAGAGTTGACGGCAACAGTCAAGCTACGAATTACAAAAAGGATTAATAAACAAGAAACAGACAAGACAGCAACAGGATTACACCCACAGACCCATATAGAACAAAAGTAGTGTTCAGCATAATCAGTACCTGACTTGATACTTGTGAAGAACAGCAGGCAGTCAGTCAGGGGAGCTGAGATTGTTGCATGCAGATGCGCATCGCAGCGTGTGCCCCCAAAGTGCCTGTATTCAAGTGATGCTCTTCAGACCACAAGCTGTGCTCAGGCCCCCGTCTCAAAACTTTAATGCTCACATTTGCTGCGAGTTAATTACGAGCCCCAACACAACCGAAAAGTTGCAGCACTCGCAAATTGAATTAGAGCAGGTTGTAGAGCAAATATAATTTATATAAATTCTGTAAAGGAAATTTAAATCGAGAAGCTAAGCAAAATTGTGTGGCAGAGACCAAGATGCATCTGCGATTTGGATACAAATTATGCTTTAAATGCAATTCAAAAGTTACAATATATATTCCGATTTTGGCAATCTAAATCGATGTTTAGATATATAGAAAATTATATATACAACTAAGAAAAATCTAAGAGTGCTCTGCGTCGAGGCGAGAAGACACAGAGAATATGCTTTTGTGCCTTGATTTGTAAAGAAAAATGTTCACGCCTCTATGCCTGAATAAATTTGTGTGCATATAAAAACGCTGAAAGCCATCAATAATTTGAGAAAACAATTTTGTGTTCAAATCACCCCCCACCCCAACCCTAATGTAACTGCTGAGGCACATAAATCAACACTGGAGTCTGTGAAAATCAAGAAGGAATGACTAAAAAAAGCATCCACAAAATCATTGAACATTAGCGAACTTGTCAAGCAGCTGCTCCAGAAGCAGCAGGGAGTTAAATACAAATACATATACATATACATATATATATGTATGTAAGAGTGTAAATTTTGTAAAATTATGAAATACGCTTGGCAACTGTGCGACTGTGTTTCATAATAGAATAAGGCAACACAAATATGTGTGAAATAAGGGGAAATGCATACACTGTGGAGCACTATGGAGCACTGTGGAGCAGGCAAATTTAATTATGACGATTACTTGGTGCATGGTTTCGATTTGAACCCGGGGAGAAACCGGGAGACACAAATTGTGGATTTGCATGTCGTTAATCAACTTTGTCAACGCAAAACTTTGCAGTCGACAATCGACTTAAATCAACAGCACAACACGAGTCTGAATATGCTTTCACACACACGGAATGAAAACTAGGGATTTGGTTAAGGCAAAAGGAATTGGGTTTTGGGTTTTTGGGGATGAACAACAAGCTAAATAATAAAAAAAATAAAAAAAATAAAAAAAATATGCCTTTTGACAGCTTGCAAAACTTTTGCATGACATTTATCATTGTCGCATAACAAATGAGCGACAGCAGCAGCCACAGCAACGAACACAACAACAATGACAAGAAAGAGTCAGAGCTCTGCTCCCACTCAATGTTTAGGCCATCTACACACACACACACTCAGCAATATACACACACAAACCTTTAAGTTTCTACCCTTTTTTAACTCACTTTTTGGATCTGGTCCCCAGCTCTGAATTTTAGCCAAAGTTATATATAGTTTTGCTGCGTCCAGATTCCGAAATATCTGTGATACATGTTGCAAAAGTTCAGATTTTTTCATTCAGTATTATTTATTACATCTTGTCCATGTGTTTTACTTCATAAAGCACATATTTCAAGATAAGAAACAAGGGGTTAAGACGCGTTTACTTCACTTCCTCCACTTGCAGGAATTTTATACACACACACACACACACACATATTTAGTATAAAAGAAAATATGCCCTGTGGCACATACATGTGTAAGATAAATGCGATTTTTACTTTGCAAGCCATATGTCAAGCTGGGCAGTGGCACGAGGTCTAACAAACAAATGATGTGCATTGGGAAACTGGATTACAAACCTGCCACATTTTGCAACATGGGATGTACGATGAATATGTTCTTTATCCACTCCAATTCAGCAGGAGCGTTAGTTGTAGTAACTGCTAAATCAAAGTAAATATCATCACTACCAATAGCTCCAACCTATATCTTTTTGTGTGTCGAAAAACTTCAAGTCATTTCCACACCCATCAAGCAAAAGCTTTCACTTCCAAAAGCGTGATGACAAAAGCATTACAACCAGAAAGGTTTTGGAAGTCGAGCTGGACATTCCTCACATACGCTTAACAACATTTGTACATATTAATTATTATAATTATAACATTATCCCCGCTGGGGGAGTATTTCAGCTAACATTAAATGGCACCAGTCCACGCTAATTGGAATTTTAGTTTAGACTGACACGCAAATGACTTAATTTCCCAAAAAAAATATATTACTACAGAAAGGTTTCAGGGTGAAAGACCTCTAGCCGTATTATGTAACTCTAATTTGATGCAGCTAATCAAAATTGGAGCTCCAATTATAATGTTTGAGTGGATTTGATTAGATAAAGCACAAATGATTGATGCAATTTAAGAAAATGTCAAAAGCTTATCAAAGCAGGTAAGAATGCGTTCTTTTCAAGGTGCTGTGCTTGTCTGCCTTCGACATTGGATTATGACATGATCATATAACAAAATGAATGCTGAAACTTATCTGAAAATGCAGCAATGTGCACCTTCAAATACACCTACAAAATATTATCAGTTTGGCCTGACAAGATGGACAAGTCAAGACACTTTTCGAGTAACATCATTATTGCTGAATCAGTTAATCAACAAATGGACAAAAATTAGATACAGTAGACCAAACGACCAAACGCAGGCTGAGCATATTTTTATCTTTATCTGTATAAAAAATTCATTATCAAATCGCAGCTGAACTAATTAAATGTATTGTCGTCTTGTCTACACAACTTGTTTAATAATTAAATAATATTGGTAAAGAGTAACAAGTCCGTTGTTAACCCATCGTCGGTGGCATTGACCAAATTTAGTCCACCCTAATTGAGTCGAGTGCTTATCGCTAGACCATGTTCTCTTGCTTTATATATGTATATATAAACAGTATGTATTTCTATATATATATACATATGTATCTTATCAGGCGAGTTGGGTGCAAACTTGGTTGTGTCAACGCGATATTAGCTTCGCTCACTTTATGTATGGATATTGTTTTGTTTGCTTCTTTTGTTTTCTTCCAGCTGCTTTGGCTTGTTTATTTTTGGCTGGCCCGTCAACGGAATGTTTTTTTCGTTTTTTTGTTATAGTTGGTCAACAAACTTAACTAATATCAATTAATTAAAAGCGAAAGCGTTGCTCTGAGTGGTACCCATTGCCTGGGGGAGTCGGATCGAGTCGAGTTTGGGTACAAAGATAATAATATTAAATATTAAATGCCAATAACTGAAGATGCGTACAGCATTAAATATTAATGGGAGTTCTGCTCAGCAGTAAACTGCTCATTTCAAATGCAACCGAAAATTGATGTCGCAGCGTGTCGCAGCGCATTAGGAAATGGACAACGCTACCTTTTGGGTTAATGGCTGAGAATGCCAAGTAAGATTCTCATTCTCATTCCTCTTCCCCTTCTCATTCTCATTCACATTCTCATTCTCATACTCCATTCTCATTCCCGTTCTCATTCTCATTCTCATTCTCATTTGAAACTCTCAACACGCGCGCACCCACTCGCAAAATATTCATGTGCTCTGGAGTCACGTCAGAGCTGACTTTTTATGATGTTGCAGCCGAAGATGCTGTAAGATGTATATGAAAGTAAGCAAAAAAAAAAGCCAAAAAATATATATTTTAACCGACTGCTTTTAATCGTTTCGTTTTCGTCGCGTATACGCAATGTGAAGCCTGTCGCATTTCGTTTAATTTATGTTTTTACAGCAGCGCCGTCATGTCAATCATCTAAAATGGTCCAATGTACATTTTTTGACATCGCCTGGCAGGCAACGATGGCAACCATGGCAACTCAGCCCAACCCCTTTTTCGCAAGCGTCAAGCACGCAAAATGTATGCTAAGAACCGAGCAAATCGCATTATTTTTTTACAAACAACAAGATTGCAGCCCACAAAAAATGGCGTTGCTAAAAGTTTCGTTATTCTTTTTAAGTACTGCCATGACAGGCTTGCCAAGGAGCCCCCATTTGACATCTCAAGACTTTCCTTGTGCTCATTATGGCTGTAATAAACATATTTGGTTGAAAACTGCATGATTATAACAGAAAACTTACGGTTAATGACAATATTTGGAATGACAACAATTAAGATTTAAAACGGAGCGGTTAGATTGCCTAGACAGACAGACAGACAGATAACGATTCGCATAGAGATGCTGATCAAGAATATATGTATATATATATATATGGCAAATGGTCTCCTTTTACGCGTGTCAAACTTCACAACAAAATTGTAATACCCTCGACAAGGGCATATAAGTGGTTTCCTTGCTCGCCTGCCACTCGCTTGACGAAAATTGAATTTGAGAACATACACAAAAAAAAACAAAAAAGAAAAGGAAAAGAAAAATGAAAATGAAAAGAGAATTTATAAAAACAAAGAAAACGTAATTGAAAGGCACAGTCAACAAATAGAGCAACATTTCAGCAGCCAAAGCAACAGTGACAGCAAAATGCCAGCAGCTCTCAGCGGAGCACAAGGCACAAGCCACAACGCACCAAAGCAGCAGCAGCAGCAGCAGCAGCAGCAGCAACAGCAACAGCAACAGCAACAGCAGCAGCCGCAGTTGCCGGAAAAGTTACAATACCTAAAACTGACTACGCACCAACAAAATGGCGGCTGTTTAAACAGAAATCGAACAAGGAGGCGACGCCGCGACGTTGCTGTTGAACGTGCAACAACTGCAGCCAACACACGAGCCATTCGACGCTGCCTTCAACACTAGGTTTCGCTTTTTATATATATACAATTCAGGCCATTAAGAGTATCCCCCAACCCATCCCCCCCCAACCACTGCTTCACTACCGCCAAAAAGTGTCCTTGTTTGCCTGTTATGTTTTTTAACGTTACGTAAATTGCGTAAATTGTGTGCATTTTATTATGCTACACTTCTTGCTGCCACGCATCTTCCACCATTTTGCCCCACCATACTTAACTCTTTATAAAACATTTTGCTAGACTCGCTGTTGCCGATGTTGTTGCTGCTGTTGCCGTTGCCATTGTTGTTGTTTACTGTCAACTTGCTGAAAATGTCTTCATCCCTTTATGTGGTGCGAAGTGTTTTTTGACTTCCATTGAATTATGTGTGTGCACTTTCCCAACAACAGCATCGCTTCAGATTCACAAAATATTCCCTTTTTACTTTGCATACTTTCGGAATTTTCGAAATGAAGTGCACTTGATTCCAAAACTTTACACACATTTATTATTTAGGATAGTTTTATGGTTATTTTGTGCGATTAAGGAGCACACACAGTGATCAGTGTTCAAAGTAAACACACGTTATTAAACATAACGAATATGTGATCAAAGAACTCGAAAGAGTTAAACAAATATGAATTTATCTGTATTATTATATATAATTAAAGAAAAACCAATCGAAATGTTGCACTTTGAAGTTTAAACGACTGACAAGACCAAAGACTAGGTTCAATTATTTTTCCATGTGAGCAACAACTCAATTTTCGACAAATGCTCGTTTTTAGCGTTTTTTAAGCACGCTTTCGAAAACAGGCACAAAAATAAAACACACAAATAGAGTTATTTCAATTACGATCGTACGATGTGGACTTGTGTGCCAAATACTAAATTCCCAATTCGTGGCACGTTCAACAAATACTACTTTGCTGCCAGACAAATGCAAAAATAATATTTACCAAATTTGCATATACATATTTTCTAGATGTGTCACGCTTATTTTTTGAGCACATTTATTTTATTTCCCCGAGTATTAAAAATATTTCATCTGCTGAAGCGGCAAATATTTAAATGTCGACAAATATCACAAAAAAAAAATTCAAATCATATGAAATAAATTCAAATAAAATTTAAAACCATGCAAAATTTATACATTTTATGTTTACATTTGTTTTTCAATAAAAGTAATTCTAAATAAATATTCATTTTGTATTTTTCCGAAACCCATTGCAGTTTTCCATGAAAGAAAACAAGAATTCAACGAGGATTTTAGATTTTGATTTTGATTTATTTGGCTGGCAAACGGGTTAATTACAACACATTGTGGCTGAAGCATCACAGCACACCGTGTCTGTGTGTGTGTGTGTGCGTGTGTGTGCGTGTGTACATGTAAGCTGGCGTGTGGCAGCTAAATTGGCTGGCAACAGCACTGGCAAAACAGGATTTAGTAGGCACAATTGTTGCTGGTACATGATGATGCAACACAACATGGGGCAGGGACACACCTATCTAGTCCGCCATGACGTGGGCGTTTAGTGGGCTGGGGCGCCAATGACAGGCAAACATGAAACAACGACAAAATCAAGTGGGAACACCATAATCGAGATTATGCGGACTAGGATATATACTATACTTTCGTAATCGGTTGTGAATATGCCTAAAGTCATTGCTTCAACGGCTTTTGAAATGGTGAAAATGCAACGCTTTCAAAGCAAACATATGTGAGGCTGGGCTGAAAACGCTCTTTGTTTTGATTAGCTAAACACAAATTGAAGAAACACGTTTCTTCGTTGCCTTAAACTGGCCAACTGGCAACAACAACAGCAACAACAACAAATGGAGACAAGCTTGAAGCCACAGCCACAGCCGCAAACACTTAACACAAATACTAAAAGGGCTAAACAAGCAGACATGCCTCCGAGTGAGAAAAATCAATATCAGCTACTCTTTTCCAACATGTCTTACAAATGCTGCCGTCTGTCAGTTGGCCCACAAACATTGAACAATCAACATTGTACAAGTGATCTACAAAACTAGATAAAAATCGGGCACAAATTGGAAATTTTACTCAAAAAAAAAGCATCCACTTCAAGCACAATTTGAAGTATTTAAGCAGCGTTTGAATTGGCTTTGAGTATAAATAGTATAAAAGATCTTTTGGGAAATTTTAAATACGCTTATTAATCTAAATCAAAAATACTTAACAGCTGTTCTTACAGCATTGCTTTAATTTGGATATGTTCGAAAAATCATCAGAATATATTTGAAAATTCAGTCAGCTAACACAACAAATGTGCTTTTGAAACTCACAGATCTCAAAAAATACTTAAATTTACTGCTCAATATGTGTATAGATAATTCAAAGAAGCCAAACAAGGCTTTGATATTGTGCCTCTTTAGCTTAGCCTTTATCCTAAAGCTGGCTATCCTTGCCATGGAATTCGGGGTCTGAGCTTACCCAAAACTGAAGCGATGACTATCAAATGGGGATAAAATGTTATTTACCTGAAAAAGAGAGAGAGAAATGGAAGCATTTAGTTATTGTTCACATTGTGATATATATATTTCAAAAAGTAATAATAATAAAAAAAAAGCTGGACTAACTTTTAGATTAACCAATTAACTATAGCCGCTGCAACGCGATTTATAAACTACATTAATTATATGGCGTGGAAATCTCCCCTTTTGTTATAAGTTAAATAGCCTGGAAATCTCTCTTTTGTTCGATACAAGGATCCAAAAGCGTCCACAGGGGAGAGCACCTGGAGTATATATATATATATACTTGCAGATAAAGTACACTTAATTCCCTTTAATGTTTCTGCTTTGACTCTTGTTGACTGTCGCTTTTTTTATCTTTTACAGTCGTTGTGTCAATTAGTTTATATAACTTGACAACACACAAATGCGTTTGCATGGCAGCAAGCAGCAAAAAGAAAATGCCAAATCGAAAAACCAAGCCACTGAAATCTAAATGAAAATCAAGGCGCAAGCAACTCATTTAAAGCTGACAGCTTTTATTGGGATAAGTTCTTAAGCTTTATTTGAAATTTGTGCAACTTTGCCACGCATTTTGGGTGCAATTTTAATGGGCCTTCGATGAGTGGCCAATTTTGAAAAGTGTCAATAGGTGTTCACCTGTTTGCGCTTTTTATTGGCTTACCCATCTATATATATATATATATATATATTGATAAATGATTAATGCTTTTTCGCAGCGAGGCATATTATTGGTGTCCGAATGCAAGGATGAGATTGGCAAAGATTCTGTTTTGGAATCGGTTAAATTGACTAAATTGAGAAGAATTCCACAGAACTTTTGTCATCGTGAGTTTCAGAAATTTTAGATATCTGTTAGCGGCAAATGACAGTGGAAAAGATTGTTTTAAACTAGGCACCCATAAAAGAGGCATTCGATTTCGTCAGTTAAGAACTTGTCTTGGCTTAAATCTACGTATTTCCCAACATGTCAGTCTGCTTTAGCTAAATGACATATAAAAGTCAAAGGCACAGCTTTGGTTTTTGTGGAGAGCAAGCGCATTTGATTAATGAAAAATGCTCTCTGTGTATTTGTGTCTCTACCGGAGCAATCTAAACATCTCAAAGTGTAGTGTAATCCTATAGTCTCTGTCCGACTGTCCAACTTCAGAGTGTATGTGTAACCTTTAACTGGACTTGTAGCTGGTTGGACAGCATCATTAATTACAAAAACCAATAAAAGTATTGGACAGCGACAGGCCAGCCCAAAATAAGTTGTCATCATTAGTTACATTTACCAACACAATTTCCGCCCAAAGAATCCTAAGTAATGATAGTCCAGAGAAGAAAAAAAATGTGCACAACACAACTTCAACAAATTGCCAAGCATTGATGAGTTATTGGTAATGAGTTCGCTTGTAACACTGAACAAAAAATTGCGCTTAAGACGAGTCTACGTTTGTCAAACAGAAAAAATGCAAAAAAAAACAAAAAACGGAAGTAAAATACTATTCACGTGTCAGTTGGTTAAATGGCTAGTAAGCATATCAACGGATTTCATGATTATATATACCCACACACACACACACACACACGAATGTAAAAGGCAATCTGTATTAAGGTGGCATAGTCATTAATCATTATCATATAAACATCAATTGGCGTTTAAAGCGCACAGAAAGCAGCACGCAACATCAGCAGCAGCAGCAGCAGCAGCAAGCGTCTGCCCTCTGTGAGAACTTCTTGCCACATGTTGTTGATTGGCTATTGAATTGGCCACAGTGAGTGAATCGAAACGTTGATGAAAAAAAGCAACACAAATTTGAAATTGAATTTCCCGTAAATGAAAGTATTTAAAGATAGATACAAGTGTAAACCTACCGAATCATTCAGTAAATCATGCGTGTACAGCAACAAAATCAAGCAATCCATAAATTAAACGTTCCGTTTTGCTGTCTGAATTGCGGTAAATCAGAATTTTCTTTTCTTGTCTGGGGCCTACATATGTTGGCAGCAACAGCAACACACATCACTTATCCCCTATCCATAAAATAATGGCAGGGAAAGCAATATGGATTACCCGTGTAGACTGAATTCGAATTGCAGAGATTTTAGCCAATTTTACTATAAATTGAGAAAACCGAGCTAGTTCATGAAATAGTAGTTGTGTAATACACATATCGAACTAGTTCGGTTGGGTTGATAAAGTAGTCAAAGGTTATTCGAGCTCATCATTTGGATTGCAAAGCTTGTTAAGCAAAAAAGCTCATTTTTTGTAATTTGTGGTCGGTTTGTATGAGCACGAGAGAGAGAGAGTGATATATACATATATATCGATTTTCAGGCTAGAATTTTGACTTGTCTTCGGACTTCAAATCTCGATTTTAACGTTAAATGTACGATTGACTTTAGAGATCGAACTATGATTAAAAAGCCCTCGCTTTTTAAAATAAGACGATTTTTGACGAAGTTATGGCATTTTGAAGTTTCGACTATGCCCATATGGCCATTTTCAGGCTAGAATTTTGACTTGTCTTCCGACCTCAAATTTCGATTTTAACTTTAAGTGTACGATTGATTTAGAGATCGAACTATGATTAGAAAGCGCTCGCTTTTTAAAATAAGACGATTTTTGACGAAGTTATGGCATTATTAAGTTTCGACTATGCCCATATGGCCATTTTCAGGCTAGAATTTGGACTTGTCTTCGGACCTCAAATCTCGATTTTAACTTTAAATGTACGATTGATCTAGAGATCGAACTAAGATTAAAAAGCCCTCGCTTTTTAAAATAAGACGATTTTTGACGAAGTTATGGCATTATTGAAGTGTTCGACTATGCCCATATGGCCATTTTCAGGCTAGAATTTGGACTTGTCTTCGGACCTCAAATCTCGATTTTAACTTTAAATGTACGATTGATCTAGAGATCGAACTAAGATTAAAAAGCCCTCGCTTTTTAAAATAAGACGATTTTTGACGAAGTTATGGCATTATTAAGTTTCGACTATGCCCATATGGCCATTTTCAGGCTAGAATTTTGACTTGTCTTCGGACCTCAAATCTCGATTTTAACTTTAAATGTACGATTTATCTAGAGATCGAACTAAGCTTAAAAAGCGCTCGCTTTTGTAAAATAAGACGATTTTTGACGAAGTTATGGCATTTTGAAGTGTTGACTATGCCCATATGGCCATTTTCAGGCTAGAATTTTGACTTGTCTTCGGACCTCAAATCTCGATTTTAACTTTAAATGTACGATTTATCTAGAGATCGAACTAAGATTAAAAAGCCCTCGCTTTTTAAAATAAGACGATTTTTGACGAAGTTATGGCATTTTGAAGTGTTGACTATGCCCATATGGCCATTTTCAGGCTAGAATTTTGACTTGTCTTCGGACCTCAAATCTCGATTTTAACTTTAAATGTACGATTGATCTAGAGATCGAACTAAGATTAAAAAGCCCTCGCTTTTTAAAATAAGACGATTTTTGACGAAGTTATGGCATTATTAAGTTTCGACTATGCCCATATGGCCATTTTCAGGCTAGAATTTTGACTTGTCTTCGGACCTCAAATCTCGATTTTAACTTTAAATGTACGATTGATCTAGAGATCGAACTAAGATTAAAAAGCCCTCGCTTTTTAAAATAAGACGATTTTTGACGAAGTTATGGCATTATTAAGTTTCGACTATGCCCATATGGCCATTTTCAGGCTAGAATTTTGACTTGTCTTCGGACCTCAAATCTCGATTTTAACTTTAAATGTACGATTGATCTAGAGATCGAACTAAGATTAAAAAGCCCTCGCTTTTTAAAATATGTTGATTTTTGACAAAGTTATGGCATTTTGAAGTTTCGACTATGCCCATATGGCCATTTTCAGGCTAGAATTTGGACTTGTCTTCCGACCTCAAATCTCGATTTTAACTTTAAATGTACGATTGATCTAGAGATCGAACTATAACTAAAAAGCCCTCGCTTTTTAAAATATGTTGATTTTTGACAAAGTTATGGCATTTTGAAGTTTCGACTATGCCCTTATGGCCATTTTCAGGCTAGAATTTTGACTTGTCTTCGGAGCTCAAATCTCGATTTTAACTTTAAATGTACGATTGATTTAGAGATCGAACTATGATTAAAAAGCCCTCGCTTTCTAAAATAAGTTGATTTTTGACGAAGTTATGGCATTTTGAAGTTTCGACTATGCCCATATGGCCATTTTCAGGCTAGAATTTTGACTTGTCTTCCGACCTCAAATCTCGATTTTAACTTTAAATGTACGATTGATTTAGAGATCGAACTATGATTAAAAAGCCCTCGCTTTCTAAAATAAGTTGATTTTTGACGAAGTTATGGCATTTTGAAGTTTCGACTATGCCCATATGGCCATTTTCAGGCTAGAATTTTAACTTGTCTTCCGACCTCAAATTTCGATTTTAACCTTAAATGTACGATTGATTTAGAAATCGAACTATGATTAAAAAGCGCTCGCTTTTTAAAATAAGATGATTTTTGACGAAGTTATGGCATTTTGAAGTTTCGACTATGCCCATATGGCCATTTTCAGGCTAGAATTTGGACTTGTCTTCGGACCTCAAATCTCGATTTTAACTTTAAATGTACGATTGATCTAGAGATCGAACTAAGATTAAAAAGCCCTCGCTTTTTAAAATAAGACGATTTTTGACGAAGTTATGGCATTATTAAGTTTCGACTATGCCCATATGGCCATTTTCAGGCTAGAATTTTGACTTGTCTTCCGACCTCAAATCTCGATTTTAACTTTAAATGTACGATTTATCTAGAGATCGAACTAAGATTAAAAAGCCCTCGCTTTTTAAAATAAGACGATTTTTGACGAAGTTATGGCATTTTGAAGTGTTGACTATGCCCATATGGCCATTTTCAGGCTAGAATTTTGACTTGTCTTCGGACCTCAAATCTCGATTTTAACTTTAAATGTACGATTGATCTAGAGATCGAACTAAGATTAAAAAGCCCTCGCTTTTTAAAATAAGACGATTTTTGACGAAGTTATGGCATTATTAAGTTTCGACTATGCCCATATGGCCATTTCAGGCTAGAATTTTGACTTGTCTTCGGACCTCAAATCTCGATTTTAACTTTAAATGTATGATTGATCTAGAGGTCGAACTAAGATTAAAAAGCCCTCGCTTTTTAAAATAAGACGATTTTTGACGAAGTTATGGCATTTTGAATTTTCGACTATGCCCATATGGCCATTTTCAGGCTAGAATTTTGACTTGTCTTCGGACTTCAAATCTCGATTTTAACTTTAAATGTACGAAGCTATGGCAGAGAGAGAGAGAGAGAGAGAGAGTGATAAAGAGAGATAGAGAGAGATGGAGAGAGAGAGAGAGTGATAAAGAGACATAGAGAGATAGAGAGATAGAGAGAGAGAGAGGGACCGAGAGAGAGAGAGAGAAAGGGAGCGAGAGAGAGAGGGAGCGAGAGAGAGAGGGAGAGAGAGCCTTTTTCCAGCATACAACAGATTAAGGCCCAGCTCAGATAACCAAGCCTGAAGTTGTTTTTTAAGCTTTCCAATTGATAACAGTGGCTTTCTTTTCCGGCATTGTGTGAGAACGAGCGCAGCGGGGGCAACATGGGGATGCATGCATCTTAATATATAAATGTAGAGTTGAGCAGCATTTAAAATTGTTTTCGAATTAGCTGTGCAATCGCACAAAGCATCGATGAAGACGACGCAATAGAGAGCAGTCGATAGTGTAAATTTAGCTACACTTTCATGTCCGATGTGGCACTCACTAAGAGTGCACACAAAGTAAGTGTATTTTCAGAACTCTGTATGTTACTTGTATTTGATTAAAGGGCATTTTTGTACTTTATTTACGTTGGACTCACTGAAGTAGAATCAGTCCTGTCAGCTTAATTGTTGCCATTAAATTGGCGGATTGTCCTTGGACAGATTGTAAAGCAAAATTAAAATTCAAAATATACAAAAAATTGGCAGTTCATTAATAATTCATTATTTGCTTAACTAATTTCACACTGATCTATTATTCATTAATGCAGATTCATTATTATATTCTTAATTGCATATTTTTTATTTTTTTTAATTTAATTTAATAATTTAATTGGTAATTTTAACTTTAAAACTGTCGATTGTTTTCAATCCCCTTTAAATAAATAAAAATATATATAAAAATAAATTTTCCCTATTCTGGGCAGAAGATTTCTTAAGTGGTGCTATAAATATATATATTTAAACCAAGATAAATCAATTTGCAATTAGAAATAGAAGACGTGAACACTTCGGATAAGTCCCATTGATATTTTGGCGTTTACATAGAAATACACACACAAACACACACACACACACACACACCCTAAAATACACACCCTTTTGAACAGAAGTGCTATTGCTCTGTGGGAATTTTTGAATTTCTTTAATGCAATTTAGGGGGACTAAAAGCGTTGAGTCAATTGATGCACTTAGGCGCAAGATTTCGAGAATACATAAAAGGTTCAGGGGCAACGGACCAACACAGCCCAACAGACAGACACAGTGGCATGTGTAAATTGACTTTGGGGCACGCCCCTGTGCCCAGCGAACAGTGTGCGAAGAGTGCGTGCGTGTGTGTGTGTGTGTATAGCCGAAAGTTTGTCATGATGGGGCGACAAGCCCAAAATATGTGAAAATTAACGATGAGGGTTGCCACTATTTCTGCTTTCCAAAATACAATTCCCATGCAAAGGCAACACACACACACACACACACACACACCAACAATGCAACATATTTGTGCCCGAACTTTGGACTTGGACTTGGTGTTAAACTCATCCCAAAATGATGTTTGAATGGGTGATTAACATATGGTAAGGGCAAGTGTTTACTTTGTTGCTGCTCAGTTTCTCTCTCTGTTCTACGCCTTCGAGAAATGATTATTTCAAATGGGGCGTGGCGAGTTGAAAAACAAAGCGCACCAATCTCAAATTCATGTGCCGTATCAAAATTAAGTATTTATGTGTGTATATATGTGTGAAGAGCAACCCAGCCTTGACTTTAGTGTGACTGAATCAGCAGCTGTGATTCAGCTCAAGGAGTCATCGTCATCATCATCGTCATCGTCATATATCAGCCAGCACAGGAAGTATATCCACAGTGGTCCTGTGCTATCTTAATATTTTCGGATAGCCTTCGCTGTGGCACGCCCATATCATTTAGCTGTCAGCCGGGGCGCATGCAACAAATGTAAACAACCATTGAAAATATTGAGTAATTACATATCGCCAGCATTTTCGAGGCCTGCACAAATGTCAGCACAGCAGGCGCTAAATGTGAACAGCCGGGCTCGTCATTCAATTCGAATGTGGGTAGATTTGAGGTTGGCAGCGCAAATCGCTCTCAAGAGAAAAATACACTCAAAAAAAATAAATAGATAACTCTTAAAAAGAAAATCGCTGTGTGAAAACTAGAAAAAATTAAAATCCATTTTTCTATTTTCAGAAATCAATTTACTAATAATAGAAAATATATCCAAAAATTCGAAATTTTATTCCAATCTATTTTTATTTTGCTATCAATCAAATTCAATTAAAAATCTCGGAGAAGAAAAACTTTGTCAAATTCAGCAAAAATATTCTTTCCGAGTGCATAGGCCAACAGACCCAGATCTAATCATTATTGCTAGAAAGTAATTTTTGGTTGGCGGAAGCCAATTACAATTGCCTTCATGGGAAAAGTGATATGAATTATCAACAAATTTTGTGGACATTCACTTTGGATAGTTAAGCATGCGACAGCTTATCGTCACCAGCAGCCGCAAACGAGGCAACTGTCAACCGCTTCAATTTGCGTAGCCACCATGCCGCATGCCACATGGCACATCACACAGTGAATATGCCCCTTTTTCTTTCTTTGGCTGACACACATTTCTCGTTCGCATTTTTATTTTTGCCGCTTTTGTAGTTCGCCACCCTAGCGAATAAGGACAAGCCGTAGTGCTGGGGGCGCCACTGATTCGACGACTAAACACAATCCACTTCACCCCAACCCAACCCAACCCAGCCACCCACTAAATCAGGCAACGAGGCTCGCGACTCGTTTAGCATTCCAAGTACGACGCACTTACTTTCTGATAAATAATGTACACGATATGTACATACATACATATATGTATATACATATGTAGCATACATATGTGGCATGTATGATTGTGTGCAACTGTGCGTGTCATTTGGGGTTTGGTTCTTGTATGTGGCAAATTAAACAAAATGGCAAGTGTGCAAAATTTAGAATACAAAATTCAACATTTTGTACACGAATTGTTCAAGGGGATGGAAAAAAAAAGAAAAAACCAAACAAAAAAAAAGTTTTTGTTTTGTTTCGAGGGTTGGTCCGATTCGCCTATTTTTATTTTTGTACAAACATTGCCACAAGACGCGCGCAAAAGTGTTGTTTGCTTTGGGAAATGGAAATGGAAAACAATTTATATTTATTTACAATTTACATACAAATAAAACAGTAAGTGTGCAATTGGCTGTGCCGTAATCAAATTTTCTATTTGTCTTCTCTTTTTTTTCATGCCCCATCTTTGCCTTTCGCTCAGCGAAGCAGACGCGTTGTTTGTGTCTGTGACGCCTGGAAAATGAGCAAATTAATTGAGAAGCCGAATTGGGCTTAAATATTTTATTGTTAGGCAAAAGGATCAGTTGCTGAGGAGATCGCAGTCAGTCTGACGCCTCAACGCCTTGGCAACCCAAGCTTGTGCAACAAGACACAACAAACTCAAATGTAATTAATATGAAACATCTATCTACTCATTACCAGGAGACTTTATCAAACGACGAAAATCTTGAACACAGCAAAAGAGGAAGAAAACAAGCAAAATAAACATTGACGATGATGGCTGATGAAGTTGCGCCTTCCCCGACGGATGGATGGATGGATGGATGGATGGATACAACTCCTGACTGCCTCCACGCAATGAACAGTGGGAACGAGCTGCAAGCTTGATTTATGACTCTAATAAATACGAGTTTATCAGATAGCAACCGATGCCTACATAATTGTACAACCAATTAGGAACGCGCATAGCTCAAGCCCCAAAGCATAAGAGCCAAACAAATGTCTCAGCATCAAATCACAAAGCACGCATATCCCTCAATTGGCAGTAGCCAAATCTGTTTGTGTCGCCACACGAAAGAAACATCCTGGGCGGCAAACACACTCAGAGAAAAAAGTGCGACAAATAACGAATGTGAATCGACCTAGTTAAATTTAAGAATTTCCGATTTTCCACATTTTCAGAGCGGTTCTTTTTCTGACTGTTTTCGTATAGTTTTAGGGGATGCCTGGCCTGTCCGCGGTCATGTGCGAAATGTGTGACGCACCACCAGCTGTGCAAAAAGTGTTGCACGGGGCTAGTTTGTGGCACTATTATGTACAGCCAGTCTGGCTGAAATTATTTAGTTTTAGCTATGGTAATATACACAACCCGTTGAGTGTGCAGAAGTTTTTAGCCCATTAATCGATGACTTTAAGCCGCAGTCTTCACTTATGCTGAGGATGTGCAAAACTTTGGCTGGCAAGTTGCAGTAAGTTTACATTGCTTGTGACAAACATTTAATCGTTGCAACATTGATATGATGGCAGCTGCAACGGGATGTGGGCTGCGCTGGGTCATTAAGGTTAGCTGATTGGGTTTTGCGAACAACCAACTGGAGGAACTCACTCTGTGCACATGTATGTGTGCTTATGTGTGAAGACACATATTTTAGCATTTCAAATTATGTGTAAAACTGGCAAGGCAAGGCAAGGCAGCCACACAGCAACTACTATTGTATAAGGAACGTGCCACACACACACACACACACACAGACTAGCACACTTTGATAGCGTGTATGTGAACTCGCACATTTGATGATTAATTGCAGGCAACATGATAAATGATTGAGGGTAATAGGAGTAGCAACGGCAGCGCCACGTAGTGCAGAGAAGCTAAACGCAGCCACTTGGACTATCATGTGTGCTAGGAGGGGGTTGAGGGAGTGTTGCTCTTCCAGAAGGAAGTGGCAGTAGCAGTAGCAGTGGCTGTGGCAGTGGCAGTGGCTGCTCGAGGATTGTGTCTCGTTGTTGGGCGTTGAGTTGCCAGCAAAGCATTTAAAGCATACAGTCGCTTGGTCCTCACGTCTGGGCCACGTTGGGCACATACACATATATATATTTTGAGCAATTGCACGTATTTCGGATTGCTTTCCCTTTGTTGCTGCCTCTAGTATGTTCAAGAGAGAAAGAAAAAGAAGGAAAAAAAACCAAGCACTTGCTTGACTGCCAAAAGGAATGCGTTGGCGACGTGTTAGTCAATGAAGTGGGTGGAATTGTAGTTGTGGCTGCTCTTGGCTTATTACCTCTACGCATGTGTGTGTGTGTGTGTGTGTGTGAGTGTGTGTCACAGGATATGTGTGTGCATCTGTCTTCATGAATTTACCAGTGCCACATTTTTTGCTCCCTTATTTTGTTTTATTTCCTTTTGCTATTTTTTTCATACTCATTTATTTATTTCCTCTTCTTTTTTTTTGGTTTGTTTGCTACGTGCTTTTTTGAGTTTTTGTTACGTTTTTGTGTGTTAAACGTTAACTGCTGATTGCATATTGTGTGCATTGCTGGTTGGTGGAGTGGGGGGGAGGGAGCATAAGTCGGGCATAAGTCTGGGCAGTCAAAAGACCCAGTCAGATATCTGTCTGATTTCGCCACTTGTCTGCACAAATTGGAAAATAATCCAATACATCATTTTTGCATTTCATGTTCAATTAATCTCTAAGGAGGCGCGTTTTATATATACATACATATATATATATATATGTATATTTAGATATAGTCCATCAGGGGTTGCAATGATTTATAAGCATTTCGAATTTATTACAAACAATATAAACAAAATTTTCCAACATTTTATGCAATTTTTTACTGCTTTTCTTAACATTATTCGCCAGCTTTAGCTGGAATCGTTGGGTTTATTTGATAACCTCTGATTCTATTTCTAAGCTATTTTATCTAATTTTGTTTTTTTATGATATATTTTTTATTATTTTATAGATAGAGGAACATAAATCACTTTTATGGCATTATCTTTGCAGGTGTTTGTTAAAAAAAAAAAAAATACTTAAATTTTGAAGGCTGATTATTGATGATAATGGAAGGAGCCTACAAATAAGACGTACCAGAATTGGAGCTGGGCTGGGATGTAAATGATTTAATGGTCGTCTGATAAGTGAAAAAAGATAATTTCACAGCAAAATGTGAGAAATGTTTCTTTACATACAGATAGAGATATAAAATTGTTTATCTTTGCCACAGCTGTCTGAAATTGCAGACAAGTGTCCGAAACAAATGATGCCGACCACATGACTCAGCATTTACATACACACACACACACACACACAATGGGAGAGTGAGAACACAAACAATTTCAATAAAACACAAACAGAGCACAAAAACACAAACGGAAACACCCGGAAGTTAGCGGGAAATAAGCAAAACATCCGTCGCATATAGTTTACATATATATATATATATATATATGTACGCATAGTATATATTAATTACTGCTGGCATTCGATATTTGAAATTATTTTTTGTTTGTTACATTTCAGGCCACTTGTCTGACATGTTTTCGAGCAGGCAGCTTCCTTAATTATGCGGCAATTTGAACTTTATGGCCGCCGCCGGCAAGAAGAAGCCAAGCGAAAAACTTCGAAAAAGTGTTATAAATAAATAATAATAGGCAATTCAAAGTTGTGCAAAAAACAAAAAAAAAAAACTTGTTAACTTGCTGGCTAAAAGTCAAGAGTTTAACTTGGCCAATTCCAAACAAACTCAAATTCTATGATTTTCAATCTCGAAAAACCAAAAAAAAAAAAACTAAAACTCATTTTTGAAATTGTTGGAATGTGTGTTCATTTTTTTGGTTATTGATCCATGTGTGAAATAGTTGAGATTTCAATTATGCATATTTGGTTAAATAAATAAACACGTCAATAATTGGCCAAGATGTTTACACTCAGCAAAAATGCTAGAAATTACCACAAGAGTGTAATTTCTAACTGTTTATAAATTTCAGAGCCATATTATGTTCTGAGTGTACAGGGCTTACAAAAAGTAAACGAGTTTGGATGGGAAACTAAGCTAGCGTGTTATAATTGGCTACATTTGGGTTAATGGCCCAAAGCACATCAAAGCGGATTGTGTCGTCTTAGCCAAAGGAAGATGAAGTATCCTAGGGAAACGTGACTTAAGCTCGGAAGACACAGCAAGCCCCCAACTAACGGCTCAAGATTCAGGGTTAATGAAAGAGTTATAAAGTCGGAAGACAATAGATCAAAGTAGGTCGCAAAATAATAATAATAATAATAATAATAATAACAAAATAAGTAACTGCCAAGCAACACTCTTATTCTTAGTCAAACTTTAACTGGCATTTTTTCTTATATATGCGTCACATGATGATAAGCCAAGCCGGCAAACTCAGCATTTGTGATAATAAATGCAAACAAAAATAAAAATAAAAATACCAAAAAAAAAAAGGGCGAAATCAGCTGGTGCTCTTGATAAGCCAGTCAGCCAGTCAGCCAGTTTGTCAGTGCGCTGTTTATCAAAACAGTTAAATAATAATATATAGATATATATAGACAGAGATACATTTTTCGCAGCAACACACGACTTGGCCAAGTGTTTGTATACATATTATTTAATACCAAATGCCACAAATTTTGTTTTGTTGCAAAAAATACATGATTTTTGTATATACATATATATATGAACTTGTATACACCCAGATGATAATCGAAAGTGGCAGCGACTGCTAATTTATGGCCGCATCTATATATATATATATATATATGTATGTTCTTTTCATATTGTGGAGATATATTTATAAGAAATACGCTCATTTATATATGTATTCGCCTTTTTCTGATAGCTGTTTATAATTTGAGTACTTCGGATGGGGGCAAACATGCATTTATTTTTTTTTTTATTGACACCATAACTTGGCTAAACAAAAGTGGCCAAAACACAGCAAGTATTTATTTTGGCGTTTCTTTTCTCTGATTGTGTCTAGGCAAAATTGGTTAATTATTTATTGATTTCAACCAGGAATTGCGTAACCATTTTGTTGTTTTAACCAAGTCGTGCATAAGTCTGCCGGCGAAAACGTTTAAGCCCAAGATAAAGCAGCGCAACTAAGGCAAAAAAACTGAACAAAAATAAAAATAATCCGAACCAAATGTTGCTATGACGTCAATTATAAAAATATATAAATATATATACATATATTTGATAAACGCACAAACTTATTTTGATCTAGTCGAACCTGCTCATAATGAGAAAATCAATTCGCTATATGGAAACTTTATTATATGGAAATATTTCCTCAAATCTAATCATAGCAGGCTGAATTTTATGGCATAGAAATAGATTTTCAATACAAATGGCTAAGAAAAATAAAGTTTGTTACCAATGGCTAAGAAAAATAAAGTTTCACTGTTATTAAAACGAGTTAAGTAGAATTTTGTCTAGGAACAATCGAACAAATTTTTTGTTTAACAGTTTGTCCTAACCAAATTGAACAATATGTGTGATATATAACTTAAGATCAGAAGTTAATGTCATATAAGAAAAATCATTCAGTTTTTTAAGTTCATAGAAAATTTAAGTGTTGCAAGTTCGACTTCGGTCTACAAAGGGTATTCAATGTTCGGCTTGACTGAGCTAGCCGCTGCTTTTAGTTTGTTTACATTCTTATCAATAAAAAAAAAACCTTATCATTAATCATTAATGTTTGCAATTGAGACACACATTTAATCTCGATGAGCAGATAGTTGCCTGCCACTCACTCACCTGTTGCCATTGATCCTCGATCGATGGCTGTGATGAGAAATAGCCCGTTGTGCAGATGCGCTCCAGTTCGTTGAATATATTCCCGCTCGGTAGTATATCCATCTCGAGATCGTCGTCCTCCGTCGAAAAAAAGTCTAAGGACTCCGTGATGAAGCCGTCTCGCTGTTGCCTTGAGTGTAATAAATACGATATTGGAATCGCTAACGCGTTGGCTTATTGAATATTTATTTGTATTTTTTGTTGTTTTTTTGTTTTGTTTTATTTTGTTTTATTTTATTGGTCGTCAATTTTGAACGACAACCAAATTGTATGCAATAATTTGATTTACACTCAATGCTACATATACAAATATAATTGAATTTAAATATTTGATTTGATTAGAGATATTGCTGCTGCATGCCACTTGAACTACACTGGACAGCATCGTAACACGCACAGATAAAGATATATATATATATATATAAATATATATTCTAGATGCAGCTAATACATACTTTGCACTTGTTATTTATGTACATTATGTTTGCTTTGCGGTTTTTTTTTGTATTATTATTTTTTTTGTATACTTATTTCATTATTTGTTAGCACATTTTTATGCGTTTTGATTTTGTTGTGATTTTTACGGCGTCAACTTCTTTCATTTGTTAGACCTATTTATCCAATAAATATTTTTAATTGCACATCATTTTTTTTTGGGGTGTGTTGCGCAGTTCCTTCCAGCTGAAATACAAGAATGAAGTAATCATTAGTCATAAAAGTAATAATAATAATAATAATATTGTGATTGATATGCAGAAAGTGTATAAAAAATATATATAGTTATAGCTTAAGCAACGACTTCTGTCCTCATTGTCTGAATGCCTTGTATGTTGCAAGAAGCTTTCTTCAAGGACTTGGAAAAAGTTAAAATACAAGAACCCCTTTTTGAAAACCGTTAATTGGGGCATTCATTTGTCAATTTCGTTCTTAAAGTAGAATAATCAATTTTCACTAGATTTTTTTCAGTGTTTAATTCATTTATTGGACAGGCTCATATATTGGTAGTTATTATATATAATAACGAACTTTCCACACAACCAATATAACCTCTTCTATGATTGTGCACAGAGTATAAGCCTAGTTAGGGCTGCCAACGATCAAATGCATGGCATATTGAGGGCCCTCTCATGGACAATGTATGTAAAGTAAGTATATATATATATATATATATATATACATATATATATAAGTGTGTGAGTGCCCAACCTGAATAAAGTTATGAAGCAGTTGTGCATTTTACTGCATGCCTTTCATATATATTATATTCAGCTTTTGAAGCCATGCTCAAACCGTTTTCACTATCAAACAAAGTTTTGGGTCACTAACCCCATTGAGTGTCGTACTCACACACACACACACACACACTCAGTCTGATAGTCAGTTTTGTTAGGGCTCAAATTATTACTGCTGTCTGACGACAGCGGGACGGAGCTGGCACCGGGCTCAAACCCTATTAGCTATCTGCTTGGTATATTAGCCTGGATTGAAAAAAGGCGAGGCGAGTCGAGTCGAGTCGAGTAGAGTCGACTCGTGTTCGGCTTCGAGTTCGGCTTTGGTTTCGGATTCGAGTTCGAGTTCGACTGCTTCGAATATGTTGTATTTTAGTTGAATTTCTAAGCGCTTTATTCCCTTTGTCCCTCCCCTGTCAAGCAACAAAATACGGCAACAAAATGCGGCAACAACAACAACAGCAGCACTCGGGCCTCGTTACGTTGTTTATTTTTTACTACCTGTTTCGGTTTGGCTCTTTTACAACGTGTTTCTCTTCTTCTACATTTTTTTTTTTTTTGTTCTCTCGTGTTAACTGAAAAAGAACCAACCCGCTTTTCAAGCAGCCAACAACCGTGCACTTTCCAGTTGGGTTTAGTACAGTCTTGTGTTTTTTTTTGTTCCATTTTGTTGTTGTTTGTTTTGTTGCAACACCACATGGTAGGAGTGTGTGTGTGTGTATAGGTCTCAGAAGCTTAGATATTCAATTTATGATTTTTAAATCTGTTTAGAAAGATGCAACAAATTTTGGGGAAATATAAATAGTAAATATTTCGTGCAATTGCACAGATCTGCTTTATCTTTATCAGCATAAAAAAAAGCAGGCTGAATACAGTTAAATTATCATACGCTGCCCACGCTTTAGCACCAAAGTTTTGCCCACTCGTGCACACACACACATACAGCTTGCACGCAGCTCTTTCAGTATGCTTTCCAACATAGTACAACGTATGTGTGTGTGTGCGTACTCAAACCAAATACCCTTCAATCAACAACTTAACACAGAAAAAAAAAAACCAAAAAAAAATTCGCTCGACGTCGCGTTGATGGTCGTTGGGTTACGGGGGCGAGGGTGGGGGTCGACGCTCACGTCCGCTTGCAGCCTACGTGCGTTTTAATTTATTTTTCTCCTCTCTCTGCTTCTCTGCTTCTGCTTTCTGCTGCCGGCTTCGGCGTCAGCTTCTGCTGCGACTGCAATGCGTGAGCATCGCTTCGACAACAAAGCTCGGCTTACACTGTATTGTCACTGTGTTGTTGTTGTTGTTGTTGCTGCTTTCATTTTATTTTTTTGTTTTTGATACCCAGTCGAGTCACTCTTCATGAGCAGTCTTGTCAGAATGCTTACTTTCGCACATATTGCACTTACTTTTTTAATTAGTTAGCATTTCAGAGCTGTTCTTGTGTCTGTGGGTGTATTTTTTATGTATTTATGTGTGTACATATGAGAACAAAAAGCTCAACTTTTCATTGCATTTCCTCGCCCAAGACAAAAAATAAACAAAAAACAACCACATGAAATTTGTGCCCTGAACTTGATTTGTTTCGTATGCAATTTCTTTTGCTTCTTTCGATTCGCCGCTATTCTCTATGCATCTGCCTGCTGTTCTTCCTCTTCTTATTCTTCTTCTTCTTTTCCTTTATCTTCTGCTACATAACTCATTCACATTGTTTCCCCCGTTGCGTTGAAATTCCTGCTTTTCCCCCCTCTTACCCACCGCCTCCCCCCCACCCACACACAACCCACATATCAACACTTTATTCATTTCACACGTGAATTGCTTTAACATAAAAACGAATAGAAAGAAATTTTCATTTTCATTGCTGCCTATTTTTATGTAGACCTTTTGCTTGCTGCTTGTTGCTGGCTGACTGCCGACTGCCGACTGCCTGTTTGTTTGATTGTTTGTATTTCATTAAGAGCGGAATTTTTCCACACATAAACCATATCCAGCCTATGTGCTGCAAGCGTCTTAACGTCAAGCCTTAATCGTCTTTAAAATTCGACTTGGAAGATATTCCAGGCCAATTGGAGGAAAATTCTACGTTCGTCAAACTTTAATCGTCTTTAAGATCAACTTGGAACGGATTTCAGGTTAAAATTTGATGAAAATTCTACTTTCATCCAGCTATAATCTTCTGTAATATCAATTAGAAGGTATTCCACGCAATTTGGCTGAATTTTCACTTGAATGGGTTTCCAGACCATTTTCTATGAAAATTCTACTTTCGTCCAGCTTTAATCGTCTTTAAACAGGTAAATTCTACTTTTGTCCAGCTTTAATCTTCTTGAATATCAATTTTTAAGTTAACCGTTCCGTTCTTCAATGAATTTTCATATACATTCCTTGAAATATAACTAAAAGAAAATCAAATCACATTTTTCTGGTAATTTTCCGATGTTGCTCGAGTCATTTTGAAAGTTTGTTTAGCATACCCAACACTTTCCATTTTCATGGAATCGAACTGCTTATGTTTATAAACAAAAACTTTATTTATGTGCACGATTCTTATTTTTGGGTGCAGTCAAATAAATATTAATAAAAAAAGACAAACGCTCGTTAATTTTGGGCGACAGTCTTCAAGTCTTCAAGTCACTTCTTATTTTTGGAATGTGCTCAAGAATCCGACAGAGCAGAGGAGTGCCACATGTGGCATGCTGTGTCTGTCTCAATTGGACTTGCAACAAGCGAGAATTGAGTTGAATTGTTGTTGTTGTTGTTGTTTTTGAAGATATTTTTGTGGGTTTTTTTTCTTCCCCCCAAGTCAATTGGCAACTGTAAATTCTATAAGCAAGTTCAAATTACAAATAAGGGGGGGAGGGGAAACATCTGAGAGAGTGTGGCAGATACGTGTCCATAATCCATATCAGTTGTTGAACTACTATTTGCAGTGCCAGGAACCAGTTTATTTATTTATATTTACTTTTGATTGAATTGCAAAAAACCAAAACATAAAAGCCGACTGCAAACTGAGCCCACAATCGTTGTAATCATAGAAAAACAAACGCGGCACTTGTTTTGCCAGATATTGTACAAAGTTATATATATATATAGCTTACATATATATTGGGATATATGCACACATTTAATTTACTTCGCTTCGACAACCGCAGAAAATTGAAAACCGCTGGATGCATGAATCAACGGCATTTCTAGTACATTTTGCTATTTGCTACGTGACTCAATAGGAATTAGAGAACAACTCAGTTACTCATGCAAATTACATCGCATTTTTTCTTATTCGTTTTCCATTTCATTTTTTTTTAAACAAATAGCGAAAATACAGCAACAAAACGATCAACTTGAGATGTTGGCTAAAAAATGACAGCGAATGATTAAGCGGTTGGGGTCTGGGGTGTGGGTTCTTGGTTGGGGTATCGGCTGCTACATATTGTTACAATACATATTTTTAACGTGCGTTGTGCGTTTAATGCGGCTGAGTCATTCTGCTGCTGCGTCTGATGCTGAGGGGGAGTGAGCGAGAGAGAGATAGATGCACAGCATGCTTTAGTCTCTTAGTTCTTTGAGCTGTAAATGAGCCTGAAGATTTCTTCCTTCACTTTGACGTACCTCTTCAGCTTGTTGTTGTTGTTGTTTTTATTGTTGTTGTTGCTGCTGCTGCTGTTGCAGCAACACTTGTTACTTTGACGCACTTTTGCGCAGCAAAACTTGTTTGCCCACAAGCACAAACACGCACACATACACACATGTATGTGGTAGTTGTAGACGAAGACTTGACATACAGACACACACACACACAGAGACACTGAGAATGCCGCCGACAAAGCAACAACAAAACGCAGCAAAACTTTGATTGAGAGATTTTTAATTGCATTTACTTTTGCTATTTAATATTTGAAATTTATGCTCTTTATAATTTTGGTGTCGGTGTCGTTTTTTTTATTACTTTTTAGTTGCTTTGTTTTGTTTTTGGCAAATGTTTTTATTTATTTGTTGTCAAAGCTGGTTAAATTGCGGTTTCTGCTGCTGTTGTTGTTGCTGCTGCTGTTACTGTTGTTGTTGTTGTTGCTGTTGTCTGTTTTATCAGAGCATGTTGTTATCAACACTTTGTTTACAGCACGGACACACACACACACATGCACACGCGCAGCCTGCACAGATGAGGAGCAGCATTCCAAGTAGTTGTATTTATTTTTGTATATATGGCACACACACTGTTAAATTCCTCACTTTCTACTCAAAGTGCATTTCTTTAAGGGGGAGGGGTAAGGAAAAAACGAACGATGCTGTTAATGTTGAGACGAAAGCGAGTGCGGTTTGTGTGCTGTTGCTTCTAATAACTGCGACTGCGACTGCGACTGTGACTGCGACTGCGACTCGGACGCACGGGTGAACCGTTAACGTAACCGGTAAAAACAAGACTGTTGCTGCTGTTACTCTCACTGAGACACAAGTGCACATTGAGCGACGCTTAACAGACGAATGTTAAACTCAGAGAGCCGAAATTGTTAGTTAACAGTGCCCATATTCTCGCTCAGAGAGTAAATTTGTGCTCTGCTTCCCTTTACTGCGGCGTATTGAGCGTATCACATTAACTCACCATAGCAGCGAATTCAAACGAGAGGTGAAATTGATAACAGTCAGTTAATATTAACATTACATGGTCAAATTACAACTCTACAAATATATAATAACAATAAAATATGTATATAAATAGAGGTATTAGCAGCATTTTCGACCAACACAAGTTGCAACTAGCAACGACAACAACTGATTAACATTAATATTAGAAATGATGACAAACATAATCTTAAAGCAATAACTGTTGTTGTTCGCATTATTGCAAATAAACTACTAACTAAGCAGCAAACGCCCGCACATGCATAAAGATTAGGGCAAACTGAGCAGCGTTGACAAATTGACATCTTGTTGTTATACACAAACACTCACAAACACACACACACACACACATATGTATGTATATGCATATAGTAACGCACTCACGCACACACGCACATAATTAGCTGTCACAACGGAAGTCGCCGAATACCGTAAATGGTATAATATATGACATGCCCAGTTGGGCGCTAGACCAGACCTAGGTGCAAACAAAGGCATGCAGCATTGTCTGCCAACTGTGTGATTAAGTCAAATGCTTAGCAATTTTCAGATACTTATCATTGTTCAGAATATGGTATTTAAAGTGAAGAATTTGAAATACATTAATAATAACAGTTAAATTACATCCAACTAAATGATATATACAACTTAATATATCTTATATTAAGTATTGATATCGAATGATTACCTGTAACTAACGCCTTCGATAATTTGCTTAAGTTTGTCGAACTCAGTCAGAAAAATATCAACAAATTATTATTTTTCCCAGTTATTAGGCGTTAATTACACGTTGTTAAGTTGCAATTTATTTACCTTTTGTAAGCATTTACGCTGAGCTATGTTTATTGCTGCTGGCCTATTAAAAATCGGGCCGTTAAGGAAATCATAAAGTGCATAAGCTAATAAAGCAAATTAAACAGATACATATAGAAGCTCGTTACTGGAATCGTCAAGCAGACAATGCCAACGAAATTACTCCTCCCTCTCTTAACTTATGATTTTCATGGGACATGTTGGGTCTTTGGAAAATTGTCTGAATGAACTGCGGCAGTTTGGCACTGTGAGACTTCTAACAGGCATTACAAAAATCAAACTAAAATAAAATAAATAATAAATAATTAAAATAAACTTGAGAAGATTATAAAAAAGATTATTCATATCAAGATATTATAAAGAAAACGCTTTTAATAATATAATTTATTCCTCCACACACAAATCAATGCAATTGGTAATTACAGGGTATCTCATTAGCCAATGAGATTTTCCAAGTTAATGCTCAGTGTGTATGGGCTAAGCGGAGACATTCATGGGAACCGCTTATGCATGTTAAGTGAGAGGCAAATCGTCAAGAGGGGTTTGCAGGGGAGGAGGACGGACGGAGAGTACGTTACGGCCATATCATTCAATTTATTAAAAATTTACGTGGTAATATTTTTGGGATCGAAAAACAAAGGAAAGCCCAAAACGGAATAGATGAAAACATACTACATGCATCGCCATGGAAGGTGGCTGGTGGGTGGAGGGGGAGGGGGAGGGGGATTGGTGTTAAAGCGGCTGAGACAAAAGAGAAGAAGGAGAAAAGCAGAGAGAAAACCAACAGCAACAATGCATATGAATTGGAAACTAATCGGGCAATATGGAATTCGGAATAAGCTTGATTATTATGCACATCACAATAATCGTTATCTCTATGGGTGGGAGGGGAAGGGGCGAAGAACTACAGAAAGAGATAGCAAGCTAGGTTTGGCTGGCATCTCTTGCTCACATAAACACATACATATATACATATATATATATATATATATATTTGAGTGTGTTTTTTGAATATGCATATAGCTGGCACGCACAGTAAAAAATCGAGAAAAACAAAAATCGCTGAATTTGGTAAATTAAAGTAAAATGGTTCAAAGTGTTGCAAGTTTTGGGGCAACTCAGATAAAAAAAACTAATCAGATATTCGCAGAAATTTGTGTATGCGTATTCCGCAAAAAAACACACAAACACATATGCCAAAAATTCCGGGATTCTTTCAAAGTTGTGTGTGAGAACAGGCGATGCCATAGCATTTTTTTGGTGACTCTGCAACAGCCATAAAAAATTAAAGCGTTTGCTCAGATTTTACTAGAGTTGAAATTTGCAACAAAAAATACTCAACTGTGTCTTAGTCGATTTAATTTGTATAAATATATATAAGATATATAGATATGCAACATATATATAAGGGAAAATGTAATTAAATGTAGTCAAGAGATTATTATGGCAATTCCAATTTGGAATAAATAAGTTATAGTATGTAGTAGTAGTAGTAGTAGAAGAAACTCCTAAGTATCAGGATATGCTATAAGGATGTTCCTCTAATATGTTTTGGTTCCGGTACGGTCTTATTCATATTCCGGTTTCGATTTGACACCTCTGCAGAGTATCTCATACTTTTGTTAGTTCGACTTTGCTGATATATTCCTTCTACCGGTTAAAGGGACTATCCATAAAGTGAACTTCTCGCAGAGGTTCTTAGATACATTTTCAACCTCAGCCAAATAAAGTGAGTTTATTTTTGCATTTGAAGTTTACTTTGTTCTTACCATGAAATCAAGTTACTTATTCCAAAAAATATGTTCTGTTTGCGCTGAGAGCAGTCTTGAACAAAAGCAAATCACATAAGTTTATAATTGAGTTTTTGCTTGTGGCATTTATTAACAATAATCACTTGCAACAAGTAAAAACAATTTGAGAGCAAGAAGTTTTTTTGGCCGTACAAGTTTTCCATTTGCACGCACGTTTGTACATGTTTGCATGCATGTCTGTACATGTTTGCATGCATGTTTGAATATGCAAAAGGCTCCATTATCCAATTACAACAACGCTCTATTAATATTTACGTCAAATTTAAAACCTTTTGCCCTGCTGGCAAATGGACCTTAATTTATTGCATTAGCAACGCCAACGCTCAAAGTGCACTTTCAACGTTGCACGTTGCTCGCTGCCCGTTGCACGTTGTTGCTGTTGCTGCAGTTGCAGATGCGAATAGCGAGGTTGCTAACTATATTACTAGCATACCCGTTAACCATGGACAGCATCTAATAGGGTATGCTCAACCTGTGCCAGAATAATAAATAAATGTTGCATCCACTTCAATATTCAGTTTTATATTTAGATTGGGTTCGTTCAAATTTCATATTTATTCAAATGCAAAAGCATAGGCGTAGTTAGGTGTTGACAGGGGGAGTAGCAAATTACCCTCTCATTCTCATATTTGTATTATTCCTATTCCCCTTGCCATATATTTACTATTGTTGTGAGTAGCCTTGAGGAAGGTTCTTGGTTCTTGCTTTCAGCTGACATCTTTTTACAAGTATCGCGTAATGATGATGATCGCAATTTCATTGATTTGACTGTCTGCAAGACAAGTCGGAATCACATTTGAGCAAAGCTGAGGCAGTTGGCAGCAGCTGACGCCATTTTAGCAGCCCTGGCTGAAATAACCCTGTTGTTACCAAGCAGCTGCTCATTATTTCCCACTTTAGTTAGGCGAACGAAAAAAACAACAACAAAATGTCATTAAAAACAAAATACTTGAGAATAAAAGTGATATGTGCAAAGTTCTGCTCTCGCGCATAATGCGCAGTTGGAGAGCAAAGCGTCAAATGTTGTTCTAATGTTGAGGAAAACAGCGTGCCAGATTTTTACTAAGCCGGTAGTACAACTTTCATACAAACCCTTCGTAGTACAACCGGCACTTGAACTTTGCTACTTGCTTCTTTCGTTTTTTGCACTCTTTTTGCACTCTTTTTCCACACTTACAGCGCAGGCGAAGTGCGAAGAGAGCGCGAGAGTTGTGGAGAAGAGAGCGCACAGTAAAGCCGGCAAAAATCTTAAGAGAATTGTTGACAAGTACACAAGACAAAATTTTGCAAGCTTTACAAATGAAATGCGCTCAAAAATTGTACTTATTTAATTAGAAACCCATTGCGAAATTTCCAGCACTTGTATTTGTGTAAATGCATTTGTAAAAACACCGGTAAATGCACTAATCTACACACACACGCACGCACTCACAATTGCTTTGTTTGATTGCGGCGCCTGTTTGTATGCAATACTCCGCTCACTCATACACAAACACTCGCTCCCGTTTAATGCGTGTTTGTGTGTTTGTTTATTGGCCGAGTAAATGCAAAGCAGAGCGCAATGACCCGACCCGATGTATTCAAACGTCGACTCGTTTCTGTGCAGTGCACAACTTTGGTCGATACCTGCCTGATGACGACAGTAAAACGAGACGAGAGCTAATCGACGAACATCTTTACAGTTTACAGTTTGCCTACCGATGGCGATGACGTTTAGCAGCGCTCGCAATACTCGTTAGTATTTTAAGCTCGTGTTGCACAATTCGTGCAGTTTCTTTAGCTCTCTTTCGCTCGCGGAAATTGAACTCACCGCAAAAGCGCTCGAAATGAGCAGCGAAATTATGAGTTCCTTCCTTAATTGCACAAACTGCCAGCGGTTCGCACGAGTCTCTGGTGGCTCTTGTTCGAATTAGGAGCTTTTATGTTTTCAAGTGCTCTTTCGAAAGCATCCTGTATAACAGTTGACAGCTCTCTCGTTCTATGTGTCTCTCTTGTGCGCCTCTCTGCAATTCTCTTATATTACTCACACACAGAGTATGACGTCACCTGTCTAATGCTTAACGCTCAGTGTAAACAAAACATAAAAAATATGAATGGCTTCTACGAGTATACAACAAAAACGACGAAGATGTGTGAATGAAAAATATTCACCACAGAACAATTATTGTCATAGGTTGATTAGAGAAGATCGGGCGATTCCTTTGAGCATGCCCTGAAAGCTGTGCCTTCTTTTATATTTTTGTATAACAGAGAGTGATCGACTCGGAGATACCCTGTAACCAATCCAAATGACAAGTCGAGTTGAGTGAAGAACAAAATGGAAACATTTAATATTGTTATACCTGACCAATGCACATTCCCCCTCCATCTTTTTTTGTTTTGCTATAGCAAAGGGCAAATTTAATGGCGAACTTCATGAAACTTTATGTGCAATATGCTGGTGGAACACACTAATCAACATAATTAGAATTTTATTAAAAAAGTGTAATGTAAAAGGGAATTTGTTGCAGTTGAAGTAAAGCTAGTGTCTGCATACTTGGTATGTGTATGTGTTCATGTCTGAGCCAGGGAAAGTCTTCCTCTATAAACTAAAACTGAATTTGAACTGAAATTGAAACATAAATAAAGACGAAAATCGATTGGAATTTTAGGGCTGGTCGGGAATATACCCGTTAATTCAATTCAGCTTCATGTACTTCATAAGACACCATCAGTTTGGGTTTGATTAAACAGGGTATCGCAAACTACTGACAGAAATTGACAGGGCAGTCAAGAAACGTCGGTCGGCCTCGCATTTAATTTGAATTCTTTATATTTGAGGCAGTTGGCCTGGCCAAAGCGCATTTTACCAATACGAACTGAAGTTTTTTAGCCAAGAATCTGGTCGAAGAATTTCTGTTTTCGAATTTGTCATCTTTTCGCCTAACAGCAGCAGTCTATAAAAAATATACTCAGAAAGAGACAGACAGAGAGAGACAGAGAGTGAGAGAGGGATGTGCAAATATGCGAAAGCTAAACGTCATAGCAACCCTTTTTGGGGTCGGGAAGGGGGGCAGATGGAAAGTTTTTAGCGCTTATCTTAAGTCGCGTTGACAGGCAGCAGTCAAGGCAAGGAAATACATAGCAAAGTACAAGTTGAAGATGAGATTAAAGCTGGTGCCGAAGCTGGACAAGCGACAAAGGACACGGGACACAGGACACGGGACACAGGACACAGGAGTCAGGCAAAACGTCAAGCTATAGAAATTGCTGCGGGTATGAAAAATGGGAAAAAAAATAGAAAAAAAAAAATTAAAGAACATGCTCGACTCTTTCCTTGGGACACTGGATGACAGTGAGTGATTTGACCGTACCCTCATTTGCGTGCAGCCAGCAGACAACAGGCGGCAGGCAGCAGGCAGCAGGCAGCAGGCGGCAGGCAGCAGGCTGTAGCTGGATGAAGCAGCACCCAAATGGATTAATGTGCAAGGATGCTGCGCTGACGGAAGGACATCCGAGAAAATTACGTCAACTACGCACTTGGCAGGCATGAAAATCTATCCTGGCAATAGTTAGAGCAAGCAGCAGGAGAAGCGGAAAGCAGCAGCAGCAGCAGCAGCAGCGGAAAGCAGCAGCAGCAAGCGTAGCTCATTTACGCGTTGCACTCGAGTTACACATAGACCCAAAGCCAGAGCCAAAGAAACAAAGCAAAACTTTGTCGAGCTATTTTCTGGGCCCAAATGACAGCGCAATGTAATAATGAAAAACTTTTTCTTTGTCAATTTGATGAGCATTAAAATTTTTCAACATCACACAACTGAGGCAAAGAAGATAAAAAAAACAACAAGAAGAAAAAAAAAGCCGCACCACTTTTCCGTTGGTTGAGCTTTAAAAATGAATGCCACAAATGTTGGAGGCTGTGATCCCAGCCAAAGACCCAACCTGGCTGCACATTAGCTATGCCAAGCGAATTCCTAAACAAAGGGGCACAGCTAATGCTTGCCACAACTTATTTGCAATACCTTTCCATGTATGGAATAGTTTGGGGCGCCAAGGGTAGCTCAGCCTCGTATTCAGTTCATTTCGAAAACGCAAAGTTTATTTCTGAGAAAAACCAGCGATTTTCTTGGAAATATTATTTCTGGAAAGCAAACACTTATTTGAAATAGAAATTATTTCGAAAAATTCGAGCAATTTTTTACTTTTTCGAGCGACTTTTTTGATATTTTAATTTGATTTTCGAAGTTTAAGCGAGATTTTTTATATTTCGATCCAAAAAATCGACTCAACTCAAGCCAGCTCAAATTATATTATGGATATCATCTATTTGGAATTGATTTCCAACTTGAGAGATAACTGAGATAAAAAATATTTGCCAACATTTCAGAGTCTTTATATAGAGAAGTTGCTCGACTTCCTTCGACTCTGATTAAATGGTGTCCTGCGAGAACAGCTTGTAGAAAGAGTTACATTTTCACAGAGGGTGCCATTTTCCGAGATTCGACATTGAGTTTTCCAAAATTACAGTATTTATTTGTCTGATTGGGGCGATTTTTTATGGGTTTTATATATATATATATTATATATTATATAAGGTAAGCGTTGCGTCTCTTGGTCCTTTAGGTTCTCATAACTCAATTATGTTTGGTCCTGCTCGTAATTTTAAAGGGCCATTCAACAATTGTGTCGTCTGCTGTTGCCTTTCCCGGCTGCCCGGCACCAGCAGCACCACCACCACCATCACCACCAGCACCACCACCAATCACATGTTCCACATTTTAACTTTGTGCCTTATGTGGGTGCCTTGGTGGAGAGTCCTGGCAGACCCCGGCAACGATGATGTGTTCTGTGAAGCCAGCGAGAATTGTGGAATTCAAAAGCTATGTGCGTTACGCCGCCGCCACCGTAGAAGACTCTTTGTGTAAAAAGCATTTTTTGGGCGCTGGCAATGGGGAACCCGGACTCCAAACCTGAACCCAAACCAGAACCCGTTTCCGCCTACCATCTTGCCACAAAGTGGCACAGCCTGGCATGCCGTTAACCCGCTCGCAAAAAGTGCAAAATCGCTCAAATTATTGTTAGAAGCTGCCAGAAACAACCACCACTGAGAAACTGGCAAATTACAAATACAAAAACAACAACAAAAACAGCAACAACAACAACAACAACAATAACATTGTCCAGCCGCTTGAGCTTTGCCACGCTTTGCTTTGAGCACTGGTTAGCATAACTCAAGCCGCCGCAAGCGAAAATTTCAGCGAGCATGCTTTGTATGTGTGTGTGTGTGTGTGTGTGTACTTTGTGTGTGTGCTTTGTGTGTGTACTCTGTGTGTGTGTGTTTGTGTAAAGATAAACGCGTGTGTTGCCAGCGTTGTGAAATGTTTACAGCTCTCCGGTGGAATGACTCAACTTGCATGCACGCAAAAAGAAATGAAAAGTGTCCTTGCCGGATACGGCTGTGTTAGCCAAGCCAAGCCAAGCCAAGCCAACATTCCGATTCTCATACTCTCCCAAAAAAAAATCGACATGTTCAAAAATTCATTAAAACAAATATTTTGTATCAGTCGAATCTCAGAAAAATCCAATAATTGATTCAATTCAATTTCAATAATTGATTTTATTTTTTATTTCGTTTCTTAACTTCTTTATGCTGCTTCTTCTTCTTTATGCTGCTTCTTCTTCTTTAGACTGCTTCTTCTTCTTTATGCTTCTTCTTCTTCTTTATGCTGCTCTCTCTTCACATAATCAGCTAACGTATTTTATGTTATCTTTAGGCGACCAACCAGGCCGAACCAGATCCGGTGGAATGCTCTTCATCTTGCTTTGCAGTTGACATAGATGCTATTTGTGTGGCTCCCAGCAGTCTACCTGTTACACACACACACACACACGCACACACACACATGCGCGCACATGTGTGTGAGCGTTTAAGTTGCTCACTTTTCCTATCTGGCTCTGACATTTCTCGACACCGCATACACACAGCTGGCATCTTCTAAAGCATCGTTGGGGTCCCGCTGTTGTCCTGAAAGGATTTTAAATTTAGACTCAAGCACGCTTCAAGTTACCTTTGGCAAGTGCCACTGCTCCGCTCCGCTCTGCTCTGCTCTGCTCTGCTCTGCTCTGCTCTGCTCCGCTCCGCTCTGCTCTGCTCCGCTCCGCTCTGCTCTGCTCCGCTCCGCTCTGCTCTGCTCCGCCCTGCACTGCTCTGCTCTACTCTGTTCTGTTTAGCCCGACTCTGCTCATGTTGCAGCTGCCGCAAGCTGATGCTCTCATCAGGCGACGACGAGTCGACTTTAAGTGTTTCTATTTCATGGCAGCCACACACCGTGCCACACACCGCAAACAGAGGTGCGAAAAAAACAGCGCAACTCCCTCGTCCGTTTGCTAATTACTAAACAGCTCTTTCAGCTTTGTAATACATTTCATTATTGCCACACAATGCAACAAATGACTAAGTAGAGCAAAATTTATATATATGCGACTTGTTCCTTAATTATTCCTTGTTCCTTAATCAATCCTTAGTCCTTAATTATTCCTTAGTCCTTAATTAATCCTTAGTCCATATTTAATAAATATTCAAAGCTTGATTTACATTCCATTACATCATTTTCTTATGACCATATCGAATAAATCTCAGAGTAAAAAATGTTTCTGTTTAATATGTTTATACTTTTATAGAAAAAATATATAACTTATATTGAATATGTACATTTTAGACTAGTAAATCTAGGGAACATTAATAAAATTATGACTTTTGTGGAATATTTCCTTGTTAAAAGCCCTTTGAATCAGAAATGATGATTTTCTTAGTGTCTTTCGTTAACAAGATTTGATAAACCAGATTGAATGAAAAAGTTAGAAGACCCCATTCCGAAAAGTGCTATAATACTTGTGCAACTATACAAATCGTTATAGAACAGATTAAATCGACAAATATATATATATATATACAAATCACTCAAAGGTTCCCGAGAACAACTGCTTGATACAGACTGAAAATCGTGTCTTTGTGGACAAATGTGGAACTTGCATTATTCTAAATCGTATTAGTATATATATATATATATGTATATATAGATCTATATGTTTATATATTGAGCACACAGCATACTTATTGTAATGGACGTAACAGAGTTATTCAGCCATTGCAAATATATATAATATTGGCCATCAAATCGCATGATTTGCGCACACACAGGAAAAGCTTTGACCTGTCAGCAGCAACCCACCCACCAACTTCCCCCCAAGCCCCCTTTCCCCGCCCCACCCGTATGACCAGTGAGGACATGTGTGGTTAACGCTCTTTTTCCTTGTCATGTTAGCTGTTTGGCCAACTAACGGACAACTCTCGCCTCGTGCTGCGGTTTCCAGCCATCAAATGCAAAGCTCGACTACAACAACAAGGCACATTGTCAAAATCTGTCACTTGTGCATACACACACAGGCGCACACACACACACACACACACATGCGCTCAGTTTCACACCTTAACCAATCCCTCCCCCAGCGACTCCTTAGACCTCTTAGCTGGCATCTGTCCCAGAGTGCTGTCAACAGCAACTGGCCCAAAGCAACCGCAAGATTATGTCGACATTTTAGCCACCCTCACGCAGGTGTTGAGCACATATTTTGAGCCTGTGTGTCTTGATGGCCATTAAACCAACAGGATGCAAGTCCAGTTATTTAACAACAGCCGATAAGCAGCAGCAGCAGCAGCAGTTGCAACTGGGCCAACAATTCTCTCAGCTTTGGTCACTGAACCATTTTGACATATATAAATTGGCATTGCAACTGGGCTCGAATTAACACGACTGATTTGTTTTGGACTGCCACAATTACTTGCAGCACTTCTGATCTTAGCACACAACTGTTCAGAATTATTCAATTGTGCCCCCTTTTTGAGCCTACAGCTCTTCCATCAACCCCAGCTCCTGCACGAATGCCAGTATCTTTGTTGGGTTGAGGGTTTCTATGTCCTTGGGCCTCATGACATGCTTCCCTAGGATGCTGCATCTTTTCCTAATTAAGGCGACGCATTCTGCTAGGATGTGCATTGAGGATTCCTCCTCGTGTCCTCGTAAATACCTAACTTGGTTAGGTGACTCCTCAGTCTACAGTGTCCTGTCAATAGACCGGTGAGTATCCTGAGCCTGTTCTTCCCCATGGATATTACTTGCTTAAATCGCTTTTGATTATAGACTTCTGGCTTGTCGGAGTCCTGGTGCTTCTGCCCAGCTCCGTTCTCGCCTCTGCCTTTCTGCGTCCCTAATTTGCAGCCGTGTTGTGCATCTTCCTTTGCCACAATACGGTTCAGGGCCTATCAGGGGACTCTCTGCCCGCATTCTTTCTTGCTGTGGCCCGGGACCCATCTTAGCGTGAGCCTATTGTGTGTCCCGAGTTGGTCAAGTTTGGATCTTACTTCGTGGACTACTTTAATAATATTCATTAATAGCTGAGCTAAAGGAGTCTTTTGGATGACTTCAATTATTAGTCTCGTCTTAAAGCTGAAATGCACTTAATGGGTTGGCGCCCAACCCCCGAACCTGTGTACCCTTTCACATATAGTCCAATTAACCAAACATAGATGTGTGTGCATAATTAATCGAGCAATAAAAGAAAGGCGAAGAAAGTAAAGAAAGTGCCCGCATAATTGACATGTTAGTTGTCTGCCAATGCACAGTTCGGACTTTGATGTTAATTAAATTTTAATTAGCATTGCGCTGCCCTGTCCCGTATAAGTCGGTATACGTAAATACAATTATGCTTTGATGACCGTATGACCAGAACTTATTAATTTTTAATTTGCTGAAATTATAATTGTCAAAGCCATTAAACCACTCACACATACAGCATGCAGCATACAGCATGCAGCATACACCATACAGCATACCGCATACAGTCAGAGTCGTAGTACAATTGAAGCGGACACTTGCCGCCTCTGGCATTTGTAGCATTAAGTTTAACACCCCCGAGACATGACTAAGCCCAGCCCCGCAACACACACACACACACACACACAAATTTAACCTCTTCAATTGACCAGTCGATTGTGTGAAATGCATGTGTGTGTGTGTGTGTGTATTTTTCCATATGTTCCACATGCTTGTGTGCTGACCTTCATGACGTCAAATGGTTGCCTGATATGTTTGATATGGTTAAAGTATTATAACTGAACATAAGAGATTTGCATTATTTTTGTGGCATTAGCCAAAACACTTCACAATCGGAAATTTTGAGTGTGTTTTTAAAGTGGCTCAAAACTAATCAGAAACATTTTAGTTGGGTACTTAAGATAACTTAAGATATATATATATATATATTTATATACAAGTGGAACTATTCATATTTTGTATATATATAGTTGCGGAATTTGAGCATAGATGCAAACTATTTGTTTTTTATCGGTTGGCCTCTTTTTAATTAAGGCAAGCTGACGCATTGGCTCTTAATTGAATTACTGAACTGAATTCATGAATGAATGGCATGAATCATTCATTCTATATACAATGAATGCGTAATACGAGTATTTTGTTGCACAGTTGTGGACCAGTGCCCCATTCAGTTGGTTGTGTTGATCTCATTTATTTGGAAAAGAGTCGACGAAAATGATCACATTGCCATTGGACTAGATGAGTATAAATTAGGCTGAAGTCGACAAATGGAGCCCTGTATACTTTTCCAATCAACTGGGTAGCTGGGTACGTACCCAGTTCGAGTGTCAAGGGCCAAAAGGAAAGACAATTTAATTAATTTACGACACAATTTCACTTTTCAACATTCATGGGAGCTGGCGAAAGGGTGAACTGAACCCAGACTCAAATGCGAACACATGTGGCCCATTGGCCCGTTTGGTTATTATTCATTAACAGAAAAGCCACAAACTTTACCAAGTTGCCGCTGCTGCTGGCGCTGCTCTTCTTTGAGTGGTTCTTGATTGCTGGCTGGTTTCATCAATCAAGGTCTCACCCTAGCCCCTTTGAACCCCAAAGTCAGCCTTAGTCAACTTTCTGTCTTCCGTTCCCTAATTACATTATTTCTTTAATAAATGTCAACGTAATTGGCAACAATGGGTCGCTTAAGATCACTTTTCACTTTCCCATTTTACCTTACATTTTTCTTTCGGCCACAACTCATCGTCAAAATATATATTTTGCTATCCGAAATGCCAGCAGTTGGTTAATATTTAATGTTTATTTTTACTTTGATGTTTGCCACTCATGTTGCAGGCTTAAAGCTATTTACATTTATATTTATTAAATGTTTGGCCAACTGAGTTTCAAATTGAGTTATTACATTAAATTGTGGCCCTTCTCAAAATGAATTCCACTGACAACAACAACAAAAAAAAACGTTGCATGCCTCAACTTGCACAACAATTTTAAATTCCGCATGGTCGCATCTTTTTCTCTCTATCTCTGTCTCTGCCTCTGCCTCTGCCTCTTGTCTCTCTTTGTTTTTTTTGCAGCAGATTTTTCTAGTTTTTCACCGTCTGGTTGACATACATATATTACAGTGAGAACCAAGGTTGACTCATATTTTGCCACACTTTGTTCCTGTATCAATGCCAGCAAACATTCAGTAGCAACAAATACTTATTCCCCAATTTTATACCTGCAACGTGCAACACTATATGTGTCTGCTGTGCATTCTTATTGAGTTGCCCCAAAAGTTACTGACATTTGCCCAAATTCAATGGCTAATGCATTTGCTTTGTATCCTTAACAGCTGGAAAGGAAGCACATTTCCACATTTCCACATTTCCACATTGTAGAAAATGGACAGCAATGTGTTTCCCAGAGACAGCTATCTTGATCCATTTCGATTTCTATATATATATAGAGCAAAAATGGCTTCTTTAATGTTTTGCATGTTTTGTTTAACCCTCAACATATCGGATGTCTGCACAATTATTTGCCAATCATTGAAGCGTGTTCACTGCGTAATCTCGAAGACAGTGCAAACATGGCCAAAATCTGACAGCTTTCATTAAGCCGCCAACAACTTGCAGAAATAATTCGCCATCCGCATCGCCAGCGGCATTAATTGGGCAAAGGTAAACGTGGCAACAACAACAAAAAAAACCCTTGAAATGGGCCTTATTTAGATGTTTGTCACTTGGCGAGGCGAGCCAAGGCCCAGGAGAATACTTATTTGGGTCAGTGTGGCGCAACACAAATGTGGCAGCTCAACTCAAACCAAGTAAGTGTTAACATATTATATCAACTGCAACCTGTCTACGATATTTAATGGTTAGACAAGACGCTTAGCAGAGAGTCTCGCGCTGTGTACTCTCCAAGGTGCAATTGATGGCATAAATATAAATAAACTGAATAAAATGAGTAATTTTCAGGATTTTTAATATGTGTAAACACTCTGCTCTAAACATCACTTTCTTGTCTATATTTTCATAAAAACTGAGCATAATATTAATATTCAAATAATTTCATCTGAAAAATCGTACAATTTATGGGAATCTAAGCCTGAGCAGCTAAATCTTAGCATGGCACTTGAGGGAGCAAATTTCATACCCTGTTCCAAATGTCAGATAGGATCTTATCAACTACTTAGAAATATTTTGTGTCATCTTTAGATTCTGTGAAATATGCTCTAAATATTTAGAAATTATTATTTATTATTAAAAAAAATATAAAAGATTTCTGGTTTTCAAGAAGATTTTCCAATGCAATTTTCAATTTTTTCATTTGAGTGTTGGTTTGCAAATACTCTTTTATCTTAATTGTAACAAAGTATGCACAGCGTCAGGCATTCGAGTCTTCAGCATTCATAAATTTGATTGTCCAAGCAGATTTAACCCGATGCATATTTTCAGATATTTCGTTTGTGCCTCTGTCTTCGCTCGGCTTCCATTTGCGTCATGTTTTCGCTTTCGCTGCTCTTTCGGGGCAGGCAAGTGAATTACGCCAAAGTCCCTTTTGGCACAGCCGCCAGCTGATCTGGCATTGCCTCCGGGTGAGTGGTCTTCTTTTATGACCTCTAGCCGACCAATTGTGCGTATGAATTGTTGGGGCATCGCTGCAAACGGCTGTAAGTGTCGACGAGAGACGCTGCCGAGTGTAAATCATATTTACAGTGGTACAATAATTGAATTAGGCGGCCCTTGGCACTACCAGCTATGCCCCCCAACTATGCTACTGTTTCGCTTCCACTCTCACTCAATACAAATAAAATTTAATTAAGCACAAATGGCCCTTTGACCTTTGGTGCACAACGCATTGCTTGTCTTTGACTTTGCGAGTCGCCTCTGACTCACAAGTTCTGAGGCCTTCGCTGTTTTCTCAATACTTTGTATCAGAGTTCGCCCGAGTTGGCCCCGAACCCATTCGGATAATCATACATATGCTGCTCAGACCAGAGAGTTCAACTTTTATCGTCGATGGATGATTACCCCTAGAAGGTGTCATCAGAGTGAACAATCTACACTTTATCGAGATCGAAATTGTGCTTGAAACCATAGGTCAAAACTTCCAAGAACTTTCTCAAATGTGATATGGCAATTTAATTTAATATTGATCAACCTACTGAAAGGTTATAAAATATTGTTTTGGTGATTAAATACATAATAACAGGGAATTTAAATTAATAACATAAACAAATAATTGGTTTTAACGTATTACAATATTACATAACTTCAAATATAACATTAAATATAACATTACTATTAACGCCCAACAGTCCAGAGGTCGCTGGTGTGGAGGCGCTTTAAGCGTCTGCGGGTGGTATTCGACCCTAGTGACGAAGCCAATGGGTTGACATGGTTATGCAACCGGTCATTGTAACGACTTGTATGTCGGTTTATTTGGCTAAAGACTGTCGGTACACAGAAGTCGTTGTGCAGCGCCATATTGCGCACATAGGGTGGAGCACCAGAGATGTCTCTTAGGACCTTGTTCTGCAAGACTTGAATTTGATTAATCCACGATTTTGCCGCTGTGCCCCAAAATGGAATCCCATATGTCCATGTGGACACGATGATGCTCCTATAGACCAGCAGCTTGTTGCTCATGCTGAGTTTGCTGGATGGCTTCAGCAACCAGTTGAGTTTCGCCCTTTTGGATCTACACACTGCTGCTGTGATCTGTATGTGTTTGCGCCAGGTAAGTTTCCTGTCCAGATACATACCCAGGTAGCGAACATGGTTCCCCTGAGGTATGATCGTGTTGTTGAGTCGGACGGGTGGACAGTTACCACTCCTGAGCGCAAACGTACAGTGCTGCGACTTTTTCTCATTGAAGTTAAAATTCTAGCCTGAAAATCGCTATATGGGCATAGGTCGAAACTTCAAAATGCCATAACTTCGTCAAAAATCAACATATTTTAAAAAGCGAGGGCTTTTTAATCATAGTTCGATCTCTTAATCAATCGTACATTTAAAGTTGAAAACGAGATTTCAGGTCGGAGCATAAGTAAAAATTCTAGCCTGAAAATCGGAATGTGGGCATATGGGCATAGTTCGAAACTTCAAAATGCTATAACTTCGTCAAAAATCGTCTTATTTTAAAAAGCGAGGGCTTTTTAATCTTAGTTCGATCTCTAGGTCAATCGTACATTTAAAGTTAAAATCGAAATTTGAGGTCGGAAGACAAGTCAAAATTCTAGCCTGAAAATGGCCATATGGGCATAGTCGAAACTTCAAAATGCTATAACTTCGTCAAAAATTATCTTATTTTAAAAAGCGAGGGCTTTTTAATCATAGTTCGATCTCTAAATCAATCGTACATTTAAAGTTGAAAACGAGATTTCAGGTCGGAGCATAAGTAAAAATTCTAGCCTGAAAATCGGAATGTGGGCATATGGGCATAGTTCGAAACTTCAAAATGCCATAACTTCGTCAAAACTCAACTTATTTTAAAAAGCGAGGGCTTTTTAATCATAGTTTTGCCCCTAAATCAATCGGGCATTTAAAGTTAAAAACGTGATATTGGATCGGAAGACAAGTAAAAATACTGGCCTGAAAATCGGAATGTGGGCATATGGGCATAGGTCGAAACTTCAAAATGCCATAACTTCGTCAAAAATCAACATATTTTAAAAAGCGAGGGCTTTTTAATCATAGTTCGATCTCTTAATCAATCGTACATTTAAAGTTGAAAACGAGATTTCAGGTCGGAGCATAAGTAAAAATTCTAGCCTGAAAATCGGAATGTGGGCATATGGGCATAGTCGAAACTTCAAAATGCCATAACTTCGTCAAAACTCAACTTATTTTAAAAAGCGAGGGCTTTTTAATCATAGTTCGATCACTAAATCAATCTTACATTTAAAGTTAAAATCTAGATTTTCAAAGGCCAAGGCTTCAAATATATGGTTTGATCTCATGTCATTTAATACTACGCTCTACACCCCAAAAGAAAGCTTTTACGGACAGTGCAACTCACACACACAGTAAACGTCGAGGGAGCTTTTAGCGGTTAAAGCTCTCGTTTATGTGTAAAACACCGTAAACACCGGCAAACCCTGATCTAAAACTATCGAAAAGTTCAAACTTCGAAAAGTCAACATTCAATCAAGTGGTTGTTGTCTAAGCTAAACATTTAAATCATATAATATATCAACCAACCATTGTTGCGATGCATACTCACATGGTATTTGAACAAGCTAAGTCATTTCATATCAGCCAGCTTCTGCTGCTTGTCCAAATTGCACTGATGTGTTTACCCAATACAATGTCCGTTTGGTAGTTGTACTTGCTGCAGCTCTGTATCGCCATCTCTTGGCAAAATCAGCAATCAAATTAAGTGAGAAACAAAAGGACAAAGATAAATGAGAGAAAAATAATTAAAATTAAAATTTATTTAATTTAAACTAAATGTAGTCTAGAAACTTGACATTTTTTAAATAAATTCGGATAACTGAAAATAATATTTAGAAAAAAAAAGCATAATGAGTTCAAAATGGACATAGATAAATGAGAGATAATGAACTGAGTGAAGGATACGTCTCCGATGCCATAAATTATATATATTCTTCGTCAGAATCAGTAGCAGAGCTCATATAGCCATGTCGTGCTGCTATTAGAACTTTCTCAGTTGTGCAGATGTCTTCATAAGAAATTGATCTGTAATTAAATATTTCAAACTCCTTGCCAGACTTCAGATGCGGGCATTTTATCTGCGCTCTACAAATATATACCTTAAACCTTATCTTATCGTACTTATATATATACATACGCATACGCATGTGGTTTATAATTGCATAAATACATGTATGAGCAGTGAAAGGCTTGCGTTTTGTCAACTCTTCATTTACAAGCTCTGAAAACCCTTAAACAAAGTATGTGTTATCGGAACATTGCCTTAAGAGCTAATTTCATTGTCAATTTAACTACAAACCATTAAGTAAACACACACATACTAACACAAACACACACACACATACACTTACACACTCCCGCGGTGAAAGTCTTGACGTGAAACATGTATTTATATTAGGGTTGATCGACAAGGAAGGTAAATATGTGCAGGTAGCTGGGGAGACTTGAACTAAAATTATATATATAAAATTAACAATATTATAAATATATATAAATAAATAAATATATATATATATTATGTATTATATATACTTTAAAGTGTATACTATGTTAATATATTTTATGTGATATTTATATTTTATTTAAGGTTAGATTTAGTCATCTATAATTGGAAACTTTTGCAACATTCATTATTATTTTTTAGTGAAAAAATCTGAGACTTAATCTGGCCAAATCAAAGGATCATTGATTTACAGGAAATACAGAAACCATATATATATATATATATATATATGTATAAATATATATATATTGCTTTCGTTTATATTATATACTCTGCTTTTATTGCAATATTAACATGAATTAATTGCTTGTAGCACAGCCGTATATACCTCATTTCAGGGGTTACAGAGTATTCATAAAAAAAAATGATGAGCACGTGCTTCCCTTGGCCAAACATCATGATAAGAAAGGCGCAAACAATTTGACAATTTAATGTGGCGACATCACAACCTGCAACCGCAAACTGTCCGCGCGAGAGTCGCTGACAACATTAGCCAAGAGCAGGGGGAGAGAGCCACAGCCACAGCCAGAGCCCGAGTCCGAGTCCGAGTCCGAGCAGGGAGTGATGTGGAGTGGAGAGTCTATAATTATAATTCCATTACCATTGGCAATTGCCAGGCAGGAGGCGAAGGAGGCGCGAGTGTAAGCCAGCATCGACGGCCAGGACTCATCAAATAAAACGGAAAAAAAAAAACAGAAAAGGAAGAAGAAGCAAGCGCGATTTTGAAAAGGTGCGCAGATCCTGTGCGCAGTCATGTCAAAGGCAATTGAAGTGGCGTAATTGCTGAAAAAGCGAACAACCTAATGATGGCCACTTGAGCACTTGCCACAGCCACAGTCAAGGATAATGCGGGCTGCACTGCCGATTACGCGCGCCCCAAAGGAGCAGGTGAATCAGTTGCCCTTCGCTCGCCGCTCGTCGCTCCTCGCTCGGATGCGGAAGTATGCATTATTTGTTTGATTTGACGAGTTCTGTTCGAAATCGCTAATTTAGTTACACTGTGTATATCTCTCCCTCTCTCTGTCTCTCTCTCCCTCTCACTCTCTCTCTCTCTCTCTCCCTCTCTCTCTGTTGCTGGCTCTATGTCGTGTGCCAATTAGAAGAGCGCACTGCAGCTGCCAATACATCAAAATCGATCACGCATAAAAGGACCTGCGCATGTCCTTATATTATCTTAGCGCAGCTACACGAAACTTGTTGTTGGCCATTTAACAATTTTAGTAACAATTTCGGCTTTCAATTAAAGCTGCTTCTAGCCTAGCCACATTATTTTTTTTTTTTGTTTATTTACATTCCAAAGTGATCAGCTCAGCGATGCCTGCACAGCGATTTTGATGTCCATGTCGGAGCAAGAGCACCGTAATCAGTACCGTGTGGCGTTTGGTCCGCTGTAAAGTTGTTAACTCTATTTTTTATTACCACACAGTCATCGCCTACTGTCCCGAAATTCAAGTCAGGGTTCAGGTCAATGCGGCCAGTTTATGTCTCAGTTTAATTTATTGTCGATTGGCGAATTCACAGGCAAATGCTGGCAGAGCTGCTCCAAATGGAGTTGCCTCAATAATGGTTTCGTGCCTCTCTGTTGGCCCTCATGGAAGTCAGCGCCTAACAATAAAAGCTAATTATGTAAATGTCACAGTTTTTTGGCCACATTTGGACGATATATATTTTATTTTTTGGGAGCGCTACTGTTTCCATTGAATGGTCTATTCGATCGATCCGCACACATTGACCATTTTAATGATGATGCATCAGCGGCGCAGCGGTGGAGCGGTGGCATGAGGAAAGCAGGAAAACATTTTAATTTTTATTGCCTCACATTTGATTTGAACCCGTTGTCGAGCGTTTTAAATGAGAACATAACTGCTTCTGTTGCCGGTGGCTGCCAATTAACCCTTTCCCATCATCGTTCTTGTTGTGTGCCGCATGTGTGTGTGTGTCTGCGTGTGTTGGTGTGTGTGTGTTTGCCGCATTTTACGGTTTAATTGCGCTCACACAGCGGCTGCAGCCGCTTTGGCCACAAGAAACAGAGAAATCAATCTCGAAATGTGTGTTGACAACTCAGGCTCATTGCGAAGGCCTCCAGATCTCGAGTTCAGCTTCGGTCGGGTGCATTTAAGTGAACCTTAAGGAAATTGCCCATAAAAAATTGCTTCATTTAGCCAAGCAAACAAGCGCAGCCCAAAAACCAAAAAAACATATGACCAACATGTTAAAGGTAATAAGAGAAAACCTTAAAATGTGTGTAGACTGTAACTGATGGCCCTTGGGTCATGGCTTAGAAAGCGGAAGTCGACAAGGCTTACAAATTGTTTTAAAATAAACAGATATATAATATGATAGATAAATGTATTTAATATATCATAGACTTAATATAAATATGTTACAAATAAATATTGGAGGAATTCAATCTGAAGTTTCTTCTGCAGCAATACAAACAGGGAATCTGAAGGACACATTACAATTTCCACTCTAGACATTACCCACACTTTGCTGACTTTGCTGTAATCAAGGAAAAGTTAACAAACAACAGTTCAGCTTGTAAAACATATGCGATTGAGCCAAATGAATAAAGAACATGGCCAACAATGTCAAAATACGGGATTTGCTTCTAATTGAATAAATGCCGCGCTGCATTGAAGCCGGGGCATTTCTATGCATTGTCAAACATTTGGATCTGCTAATCGCGTAAAACATAACACCATTACCGCCATAAAATAAATATCTGTCGCATCGCTTGGCTTCTCATGTCGTCGACGACGACGACGACGGCTGCTCATCTTGTACGATTCGAGCGACAACATTTTGATTTATGCCGAAAACGTGTATTGGCCACAAAAACCAAAACACAAATCAAACGCTAACAGCGCGACGAAACATTGCGACAATCCAAGTGAATCCTACAGCGAGCGCAGAGCGCTCCTTCGTGCAACAGAATCTGTTTCTCTTCATCGGATCGGATCGGTTTCTGTTTGTTTGTGCAGCTGAGCGGTACAAAAACCACAAAACGAGCGCGAAATCCAAATGCTCCGCAAAGTGAACGGCGCGCGCGTTTTTTGTCGCGTCCAACTGATCGAGGCGTTGCAAAAAACGCCTCGGATCGGAAATCGAGCGATCGAATTGTAGATCTGTACGGTCCTGATATTCCTGCCTGCCTGCTGTCTGTCTGCCTGCCTGCCTGCCAGCCTGCCTCATTTATATTTCGAACGCGAGCGTATAAAAATATTCTGTTGCCCCAATGTGGCATGGCCCAAAAGTGTCGCCCCCAAGCTTATGATCGAGGCAATCACCGACCCAAGATCGATATGTGCGTTCAACGCTGCAATGCTCAGCTCGTCCACAGACAAAACCATTTTTTGTTCTTGTTTTCGTAAAGCCAAGCATCCAACCTGTCAGTCAGTCATAGTCATGCCTGATCATTCCAATGTGGGACGATCTGGCTCGGAGCAGTAGCTGGGGTGCTGGCTACTGGCTGCTGGCTGCTGACTGCTGGCTGCTGACTGCTTAGGTTGCCTTAAGGAAGGCCTTCACACTGTGCTGCATTCCTGACCACCAGTTTTCTTGTGCGCATCCTCAACGCCTTTTAGCATTGTTTATGAAGTGCAATGCCCCTCCTGCTTCCAGCTCTGCACGTGATACAATTATGGCAGCTTTTTTCCCCCTTTTTCCAGCTTCGCATTTCACCAGTATACGAATGTCTCGCTTTTTTCATCCCCCCAGATTCAAGCTACAAAACATACGTTTTTCGCATATTTAACTCAATTTCGCGAAGACCTAATGTTTTATCATCAGATTGACATCTAGCGGCATGGTACAGCTATATGATTTCCCTTAACCTTATTGGTAAGTCATATCTGGCTCTATAACATTTTCCAAGCACTTTGCTTAGCCGAAATTTGTCTCACTGATTAACAGATACGAAAGGAAAGTGGAAAAATATAAAAAGAGCATCAGGAGTCTATGCAACAGGCAATGTATGTGGCAGGCAGATGGTAGCTATACACTAATAAACATATAACTTCACCCTCAAGTTGGAAATATATATATATATATTTTTGTGTATTTGTAGATGTGTCTCCCTGACATGTTCCCTCTAAAAAGTACTCAATTCAAACCCAAATTCATTTGCATAATTAAATGTTGTCTTATTGCTGAATATTGTTCAGATTATTGCCTGATTAATATCGCTCGGCGTATTCAGAGTACATAAGGAGAAGAAGCAGAAGAAGAAGAAGAAGACTGCCTGTGTTCAGCCTGGTTAAGTTGACAACAGTCTCCACCTGTTGTTGTTTCACATAATTGAAGCACTTCACACCTCTGGCTTGGGCAGTCCTGTGTCTCCCAGTAGCCCAGTCTCCCAGTCTTCCAGTCTGTCTTCTCTGTTTATGAATTCTGCTCACAATGCTGCCACTGCAAAGCACATCAATGTCATTGTCGCCTCTCCAAGTTGGTCAGCTACGTACAGTGGGCTCTATAACAAATTCCATTCCCCAAAATAAACTTTTTGCCTAAATACAATTTTTTATTGAAGTTATCTGAACTTTTCTCAATTTTATCGTCTTAAAGTAAAGTTATCGATCGACTCGTCGTCTTATAAAATGTTTTTCTATATTTTGTCAAAAATATTTCACCACAATAAAAAACAAAGCTAAGAAGTAGTGCAAATGATTGTGGTGCTCAGAGTGGGCTGCCGTACCACAGTGTGGTGCAGCACCTCCAGTCATCGCTGGATGGGGTAAATGTGGGGCAGGGGGAGGGGCAGCTACCATCGCGGGCGATCCATAGTTATGGCGTGTCAGACATCTTGTAATTTTGTACTTTGCAATGAATTTTTGTTGTTGCTGTGTTTGCAACTTGTTGACACTTCATTCGCGCGCAAGTTAATTAAAGAGCCGCAAGCTGACAGGGCGAACAGGGCGAAGCAGGGGCAGCCCTGCGACCACCAAGGAAGCTCATTGAAAACCAGATTGAATATTCATTTGCACTTAACTACACTCTTGCAGGAAGCATCACAACTTTGCCGTTGACTGTGTAAGACATGAAAGAAGACATCTTTCAGCACATGATTATTTCGCACCATATTAAGTGCTTGTCCCCACAACTTTTGGCTTATCAGGACCAACGATTATAGAGTTGTGTACCTTTAAGTAGATACATCTATAATATAGCTGCCAGATATCATATATCTAATCACTTAGCTTCCAATAGTCTTCCACGATATTGTGAAGAAATCACTAATCACACTTCTTATACTCCTCCTTGCATTTTGATCATAAAATCGATAGAATGAATTATCTAGTCTAGCTGTCAGAAGATCTTTTAGATACAGATACAGATTTGGATAACTATTTATTTATTATTTGTTATTGTAGAAAACATTAAACAAATACGCACATTGGACAAATAAAACTGTTCCTTTAGATAGCCTACCCAGATGAAGTTGTCTGTTGATTCTAATCAAGAATATTTTATATAGGTGTATTACCATATTCAGCCGACTTTATAAGGACTTTCCAAAATGAATGCAAATTAAGAAGCTTGCAGGCTACCCAGACATGTAATCACTTTCATGACTAGTAACTTACTCTTATTATTCTTATTCAGTTTTAGGAAACTCTGGAAACTATTCTCTATCATAGATATATGATACGTATATGATAATAATAAGTTCAAATCTGCCAAATGCTAGCTTAATTCCCAAGAAAGGCAGCGAATTAGTTAAGATCCAAAAACATATCTAAAATAATATGAAGAGTTCACCCAATAATAAACAAATCGAATTTGGAATAATTATATACATTTATATATATATAATTTGCTTATATTTTATTTCGATTAATTAGTTATCACGATTATGGGATCTAGTGTAAACACAATTGTTTAAAACTGGGACTCTTGTTCAGCTACAATCAACTTGGCTTAGTTGACCACCTCCACGCTGCAATCCTCCTCCATGTCGGCTACTTCTGGCTGTGGCCGGGGCAGAGTTGCCGCATCCTCGGAGCTGGCATTGCTGCTGTTGCTCTCACACGAACTGGAACTGGAAGTGATGCACTCCAGATTATCATCCTTAGCCGTGCAGCCCTCAAGGCTCGCCTGTGACTCGGTGCTGAGACGCAAGCGCTTCTCTGGCTTCTTCAACAGCTCCTCAATGGAGTAGGGATTTCGCTTTCGACTATTATTGCTGCTGCTGTTATTGGCCAGCGGATCTGTTGTCCTGGCACTGGCTGAACTCATCGATAACGCCACCGGCGAGGATTTACCCGAATCGCAGTCACTCAACGGATCGCCCATTGCACCGGGTTTGGTCAGATCAATAGAGCTTTCCGATTTAGTAAAGCCTCCGCCAGCTGCAGCCACAGCCGCCATGCCGGATACACTGTGCGGCATATAGGCGCCACTGTAAGGCAAGATCTGAGCGCCTGTCGTCGCTGCCACCTGGGCGGCCTGCATCTGTGCTTGGGTGTAATAGAAAAACGAGGGATTCCACAGCCAGTGTTTGTGCAGCGCCGAATAGCTCAGATCTAAGCCACCCAACTGGCTGGAAACGCCACTGGCCAGCCCATGACTGTGACTGTGACTGTGGCTGTGACTGGGATTGTGACTGTGACTGTGACTGCTCCTATGACTGGGTGGCAGCTTGGGCGCGGGTTTTAGGGGTAGCCCATCGGCCAGTAGCGACGGCGACGTCGTCGGCGACGGTGGCATTGACAATTTGGTATAGCGTGCCACAGACGCACTTGATACGGTCGCAGTGGGCGGTACTCCCGGTGTGGGCGTAACCCGTGTTGCCGTCTGAGCTGCTGCATTGCTTGCGCCTGCGTATATTACGGGGGGCGTGGCATAGCCACTGGACGAAGCACCACTGCCAGACATTTGATGTGCAGCTGCCACAGCTGCCGCTGCCGCCGCCGCATTCTGTTGACTCGACGTCATTTCATCCGTCCAGAGTCCGCTGTTACGCAGTATACGATTAATGGAACTGATCGACGGCACAGAGCTGGGATCACAGACACGCTGCTGCTGCAACTGCTCCCGTATTTCCCACGCGAACATGCCGCTGTTCTCCTCTTTTAGCCGAATTATTTTCTTAACCACTGTGGGCGTGGCCACTTGCTGTTGACGAGAGCAAAAAAAAAAAACAAAGAGCGGAGAGTTAGTGTGGCTTAGAGACTACGATAAAATGATGTCTGATGTCATATTTGTTAACTGTGTTCGAGTTTTACTTATGACCAAGTCTGACTTGGTTTTTGATTCTTAGTTTCCCAAATCCTTGTTAAAAATGTTGAAGCATTTTTCATATATATATATATATATTTTTAAGATGATTTATTATATATTTTCCTTATTTTCTCTTTTAATAATTTTTAAAGTTTCAGCACTCTTTCATTCGGTTTTTTATCCAGTCAGCATTGACTTAAATGCCGTGAAATTCAATTGTGCAAATCTGCCACCTGCCCACCTGCTCCTCACATTTTCATATCATTGAGATACACACACGTATGTGTGCGTGTGTGTGTTGAGGCCTAACAACACCCGCGTTTGCTGTTATTTTTTATAGATTTCAATCAACTCGTTTTTTAAGCAATATGTTAATTTGCATAGCAATTTTGAGAGCAGTGCCACACCCCCACTCGCCCCGCTAAAGGTTCACGTGTGACGCGGCAATTCATTAAAAATTCATAAATACTCGTATATAGCCAGTGTCGACCCTAAAGGTAAAGGTAGTCCACATTTACATCACAGATCTTATCGAATCGTGTACACGAATGCGCTTTATACAGCCGGACAACTAACCCCTGCTTTGTGTCTGTGCTATTACTCCGTCTCCGTTCGCGACAATGCCCCGTTCTTCCCGTCAAAATCCCTCCCCAGGGGTGACACTTCTTTATTGACCTGGTGTAGGTGTTAAATGCACGTTTTGTTTGAGCAAGTGTAAGCAGTTATTGAATCACCATATAAAGCGCCGGGCATAGGGTGGACTGCACCATTTACCTTGAGGTGCACTTGGGCTGGGCGTTAATTACAAATACGGTTTCGAACTAGAGCCGACGGACGACGGCACGGCACACCTCAACATTTGTTCGACATGAAAATGGTCCGTGATTGGCCCCCAACCAACAATTATTATCGGAGTCTTCACCAGCTCTGCACGGTAGCCGCAGGTAGCTGATTGAGCATGTGAATTTGGGCAGCTGGCTCAAAGTCAGGCACTCAACTCCCTGGAGTGACAAAAGCGTGCTATCACCTTATCAATGGCAGCAAATGAGATTGATTTGTTGCGCTCTGCCCACGACAGAGTCACCACAAACAGTCCATAAAAGCTATCATTTCAATAAAAAAACAACATGTAAACTAGCTATATTATCTGTGATACATTATGGATTTACTGCACTGCGTTTGATTTTTATATATATAATCGTTTGTTGATTTCACGGCGCGCACACTTGCCCATATCCCACGAAGCCCAACCCCAATCCCAATTCCAATTCGAATCCCACAGCTACTTACCTTCGTTTTGCTACCACCAATGGATCCCGGCCGTATGGATCCTGTCTCATAAAATCGCGTCAAAATTTTGGAAACGCAGCCTACCAAGCAGAAAGCAAAGCAGAAAAGCCTTTTAGTACATTTTTGTTGTTGTTGTTGAAGTACTTGCCACACTGTCACACACACACTTACCATGAGACACCAGCAGCTGTCTGGAAATGTCACAGGGCCTAACGCCGCACAACGCCAGATCCACGATGCGTCGACGCACACAGTCCGGCAATGGACGTCCATTGACAAAGACCCCGCCCAACTGATTGACACCCGCCTGACCTGCAAATACAACAAAATCAATCACGATGATCATAAATTAGTGTGCATTTAATATAGTAGTTAATTGTTGTTGTTTAAATCATATTCCACTGCAACATTGAAACATGTGGAGCAAGTAAGAGCGACTATTTTAGACACGCCTCAGATTGTCGACCGGCGTTAATCTTCTGATATCAAATATGGGACTGAGTGAGCAAAGTAATAAGATGAACACATTAAAATAGCTATGTGGGTTCTGACAAAAAGACATGAGAACGGACAGACGGACGTATAGACGAACATATCTATTTCGACTCGGTTACCGAGTCTCCTAGGGAGGCAGCTGTGTCCTTCAGAAACCGTCCATGTTAGTGGATGGTGTAGTATCTACTTGAGGATGGACTAATGATTCTTAACAATTGGTAATTTGCTGTCCAAATGAGTTGCACCTACAATAAGCCATGCCATCAAAATAACCCGTTGCAAACGTGTTATTCAGTTATAATTGTGGTGTAATCGTAATTCTGAATTGGCCATCGTTCCACTCTTTACCGGCTCGGCATTGGCAACTGCTCGGGGCAGTACTTTCAAATTGAATGAAGTGCGAATTTTATGTCTGCTGTCTCTTTTATGGTTGGCCAGGGAGTTCCGCCTGAGGGGCAGCGATTACTTTCGAGGTGTCGCGATTATCACGAGCCAAAGAAGTATTTTCAAGTTTTCTTTTGGTTTTAGTTTGTTGTTTTTTTTGTCGATGCGATCGCATCGAACGCTTTCATTGAAGCCGTTTAAGCTCATTAGGTAACCAAAGCGATCAAACAAATAAATAAACAAAAAAAACTCACCTGTATGTGGCATGTTTGTAATCCGAATCCAAACTAATTTTTGACAACTTTTTAGAGTGAATAACGTCTCGGGCGTAAGCTTTGTGAATACCTTTCTGGGTTTGGCTTACAGTTTTTGCTTAATCGTCGAATTCTAATCAAACTTGAAGCCAGAACCTCATAAAACTACGCGTTGTCTGCTGCTGCAGTTGATGGATGATCGGATGGATGTGGATGTTGATGTTGATGTGGATGTTTCTGTTTCTGTTGCTATTTGGGATGTTGGCGCTCGACGTTCACCCGCCAGAGCTAGTAACTGGTAGCTGGGGAGTTTATTTTACGGCTTCCACGAAATCTGTGCACCCGGGATTCGGATCGGTGAAAAACTAGTAAGGAAAATACATAAAACTTAATTATTTCATAAAACTAGCAAGGTAGCCACAAAAGACAATGCGTATATATACACATATATATACATATATATATGTATATGGTTGTAGTACTAGTTTTAACATAGTCAACGATCAGGGGTTTTTAATGTGCATCGGTTAATGTGCCCAGTGCTTGTGTGAGTGTATGTTTATGTATGTGTATGTATGTGTGTATCTCAAATTAGCTGCTTATCAGGCACATTCTTGGCACAGCGTGAACTGGCCTATTATCAGAGCTCTTTGACTACCTAATCCACATTGCATGTTCAACTCGCTGGCGTTCGCGTTGTGGCAATATGCAAATGTTTGAGCATTGGTCAACAATTAAAAAAAATTTTGGCCAATTGCTCATTTCGTTAAAAACATACCAAAAAAAAAATAATATATGCAAATGTGAAGCTCGACGACAGGCTGGGTTCACCCCCGCAGCGGTTTCCGCTTCCTGTCATTTGAATGAATGGTCCGCCAGTTTAACGGAGTACTCCCTGGATAACCTGTCGCCAGGCTGTCAGAGGCATGAAAACGCACGCCGAAGAACCGTATAAATCAAAAACTGTAACTACCCCTTGGCTCCATAGTCTCCCTCTCTATGTGTGTGTGTGTGTGTGTGTGTGTGCACTTTGTCATGGCCATGTTATTATGGAATTCACATTAGATTTAATTGCCCAAAGTCCTTAGGATTTGACTTTGCGGCTATTTTTTAGCTCGTAAAAACAAAACAACCGAAATGAGCGTGTGGACAACAGCGCTGCTCTTTAAAGGCACAAAATTAAGTTGTTTTTTTATTTTGTTTTGTTTTATTTCATTTTGTTTTGGTTTGGTTTGGTTTGGCTTAGTTGAGTTGAGTTTGGTTGGAGCAGCCCGTGGCAGCCGTTAAGGTCGTTAAGTGCCACTGACTTATGCCCACATTAAGCAGCGATAAGCATTTATTTGCAAGCTAAACTCTTTTAGTTTTGAAAAGAAAGGGTTTCTTTTACTCCAATTCTCCGGTTCTCTTGCGTGTCTTACACTTATCGAAACTACACAAAATAGCTCGGACTCGAACAGAAACTCGGAATTTCATTTACTCTGTACTTATAATTTGAGCTATGGATATGCCAATATACATGCATATAAGATGAGGGGAAAAAGTGGTTGTTCGAAACAACTAATTAAGATAATGTATGTGACGACTATATTATATTCCAAAAAGGAGTGCTTCAGTCGAGAGTGCTCAATTGGGAAACAACCTGTATCCCATTGTTCCATGCAAACTGAAACCCAAACTTTTTAATCTCTGCGAGTTTGCTACTATGTCTAATATATTTAGAATATATCCATACCATTCCCAATCTATATATTGAACACTCATTGTATATGCAAACTTAAGTATATATAGTGAAATTCGCTGTTTGCCACAAGATAAACGATTTCTTTAACAAACTTCTGTGTTTCTTAAGTTGGACTTATTGATCAACTTAAATTAAGTAGACTTAATGCTGCTCTTGAATTTGAATAGATTGTGGAAATCTGCTTGCTTTCGATTTTGGCATTTGAATTATTTTTAATTAAGACACCCAAGAAACTCTTCACTTTAGCTCTAATTAATTACATAAAGATAAGGCTGGTGCGCAAAGCTCAAGCTTAGCCAATACGCTACTTAAATACACACATCTTCTTCTTCTTCTTCATCTCAAGCGTAACACGCATAAAAATCAATAGAAATTAGTTAAACATATAATAATTTTAATGCGCCCGATTGTTGAAAGTGGAACCGACAGGTTCCTCGAGCTTCTGTTTCGCCACAGAAAACAAGCCGGGTTGCGTCTCCCAAGTCTCTACAGACTCGAAAGTCTCATTTGATAAAATGAAAAAGAAACTGACAGAAGCAAGCCGAAGATTGAATACCCTTGCAGTGCAATTTAATACATTTTATCTTTACTTGCGAAAAACTACAATATATATTCAAGTACTAAAGTTATAAACTTTTTCGATATTTTTCACGGGGAGGTTGCTTTAGGACAACTTATTATTTGTATTTATTTCTTCCAAAATGTTTTTTTAATATCCCAAATATTTCACAGATATATTTTAGATTGAAAAATATTTGTTAATTTCCAAAAACGCATCTTATAAACAGAGACTCAGAGTGTAGCTAGAGAGTATCAGAGCATATCTTAATAAGGCGGTGATGTCTTTTTTTCAAAGGTATAATTATTGTTAAACATTTGAATTTAATTATAGGCTTGTGGTTTTTGTGGTGCAGCAAACTACAGACTGATAACGTATAAAATTAGAATACCCCTTGCCACATTGCTACTTGGCAGCGAAGAACAGTCAAAAACCAATTTTCGTTTTTTGGCCCATTGGCCACGCTTAACAAAAAAAAAGAAGAAGTTAAATAAGTTGTTCGTGGGCTTGTTTGGTAGAAAGCTCTAAAAATCAATGGGCTATAATGGCAGACGGCATGTAAAAGAATTAATTAGCATACGATTTTTGAATTTTGTCGTTGGTTTCGTGGGAAAAAGTGCGGCAGCCTCATTTATGAGTTATCAGAGGCCGGCGGAAACTCAATTTACATGCGACTTTTCGCGAGCTTTGCAATGCAAATTTTTTTGTGAGCTCATGAAATTAAATCAATATCCGTTGTGTGTTGTTTGTTGTGCGTTGTGTGTTCATTCATTTATTTGTTTTAATGAGTTTGAATAAATTGATTTAAGCGCCGTTACTTTGACGTTCATTAAGTAAAATTAGCCCATACTAAAAGCATTGATTGATGTGTTAGCCAAGATAAGAAAAAAATATCAAAAATACTTAAAATAATGCCGCAACTCGATCAAACAATTTTATTCAGTGATGACTTATATTGATTGATATGTAGGCCATATTAATGGGCCAGAATTTTAATTATGGTTATTGGATAGAATATTGTGTGTGCCATAGGTAGAAGACTTGAAGAACGCCCCATTTGGACTCTTAATACACAAATATCGAAGGATCTCCGAGAACTATGAGAGACTGACAGTAAGTCCATCTTACCAAATCTAGCTTTTTAATTAAGAACAGAGCCGTTATCCATTGTGTTTTTTGTGTGGTTGTTGTGGGTGTTTTTTTCTCTTCTTTTTTTGCAACTGTTAATTAATCTTTTGTCACATCTCACCTTGGCAACTCTTCGTATTGATATCACCAATGTATATTTTTAATCAATTATTCACTTCTTGCACCAACTTTGAACTATTTGGAGGTACAACACACAATTTGTGGCAACAGCAACATCCCTTTTGCAGTGAGTTAGTAACATTCCATTGAGTAACGACGGTTTTCGCTTGCCGAACGCGACGATGCTCACCCTGTCACTCGACCGTCAAAATTTCAACTAATGCATGCGATTCGCGCTGGCAACGCACAAAGCATCAATAATCTGCTGTGCTCTGCTCTGCTCTGCTCTTCTGCTCTGCTCTGCTCTGCTCTGCTCTATCCGTGTCCGGTACCCTGCCGTGTGCCATCCAGCCAGCACTGGGCTACTGCCGCAACCGCAACCCGAAAGAAAAAAAATAATATAAACACACACACACACACTGGCAAATGTTCACGGCCTCTCAACGGCTACAAGGCGGACGAAACGTTTTTCTGGTGTAACCGGTTTCACGGCAACAGCAAACAGCAAACAGCAACCAACAACAGTCAGCAGCAAGAGCAGCAGCAGCAGCAACAGCAGCACCAGAAACAACAACAACACCAGCAGCAGCAACAGCGACAGCCCCAGTTGAGCGACCCTTCAGCCAATCAACAGCAGCCTGATAATGCGCATGTGTTGCGCTGGCAGCAGCTCGCCTCTGATTGGTCAACAGCACACTCGACGATGATGCCCTGAAAGGTCTAACACAAACGCACTGTGGAACTGCACACATCCGACAGGTACAATGGAGTTGAAACATCAATTTCCACCTAATTATCGATTATTAATTTATTAAATTGACAATAATATCAAATGTACATGATATATAAGATAGTATATAAGATAGTATATAAGTATATACTGTACTTAAGATATGTCACTTCTTTTCCGCATTAATCATCATTGTCTAAATCTAGAAACATACGAATTAACATACCTTAAATCCAGTTAGTTCAACTTGTGCTTATTCCGCACATCAACTTGGCCAAATTCAGTTTCAAAGACAGGTTTCTTTGAATTTGCAGTTATTATTCATATATGTAATATTTTGTGGGTTAAATATATATTCGATTGCCATTGTATCCCGATCTTGAAGCGTTGCGGTAGCCGTATCCGTAGCCGTTGCCGTTGCAGTCGCGCTGCGGCCAATCGGCAGCGTCAACGCAGCACGCGAACACTTCTCCATGCCCACCACAATGTGGCATAGCCCTTAAGTGTATGCATGTGTGTGTGTGTGGTAGTGGTTGTATTTGGCGTAGCCGTTACCCTGAGCGAAACAACAACGGCTACGGGCGTGCGCCGGTCCTTGCCACATCGCGTCGTGACGTGACTGCCCCTCGGTTACCAGGAGCTTCGTTCAGGAGTGAGTAAATTGCGTTTTGGGTGGCGTCGACATTAAGAAACGCTTTGGTGGCATAAGCGTTAATTGAATATCACAATTGTCGCCAGCCATTTCAATTGAAATTGAATTGTAAATGGGCAAAGGCTGCAAGCGAAAGATAAAACTGTCATTTTGTCATACAAAAAAGCGACTGTTTTTTACTGATGGAAAAAACATAACCAAAAATACCGTTTTATATTTGGTATGTATAATTGAGCGAGCATGACTATAAAATCGATAAAGCCCAAAGCGGCTGCTATTAACAACAAGTCATTCAAACACAAATGTTACCAGTTTTAGGTGGCTTTTATTGTAAATCATTAACTGGCATAGGTCACAGCATTGGCCATGTTCAGTGGAGTGAGGTTTCTGCTCACTGCTGCCAGAATGGCCGTCACCGAAACTTCTGCAAGGCAGAGATAAAACTGTCAAAAGAGCACAGGGCCCGAGTCGAGTGGCTCACACAATGGTCTTTGCCACTGGCTGCGAGTGGCTCATCCTTGTGTTCTCATCACTACCAACTGCCAACCAGCAGCTGCCTTGTCTTTTCCCATTCAACGAAGCGCGCCGTAATAAGATCAAGCGAACCAGCCATGCGTGTGGAAGCGACGCCCAACACACGAGTCCGTGGCCAACGGCCCACCCAGCAACAGCGCCCACTTATTGCCTGCCTCCGTCTGTCTGATGTCTGACAGGGCGATTATGTAACCATGAGCTTTTCAAGTGGCTGCAAAATTACCTACCAAAAACTCAGCCCAGAACACGCCCCAATTAAGGTCGTCACACAAATCTGTGTGGGAAGCTCAACTTATAATCCATTCAAGGCACAAAAAAATGAGCAACCGGAAGTGGAAGTCAGTTGAGGGCAGGACATCCTGCAATAGAAGGGCGTCAAATAGGCTTAACTTCTTCCAATTGACTGGCCTCTATTTTATCACATTTGCTTGTCACGATGTTAATCTTCGATATTACATTCGCTTATTTTGTAATTGAAATTAAATCCACTTGTAGGCATAATCGTCTGCCCAAAGGACACCAAATTCGTGCAAACAGGACTTAAACAGTTTGTGAACGATGTTGTGCACACGTTCATTTCAAAGGGTCAGAACGCTGCCCAAAACTTAAATATGTTTTTTTATCAGGCAACAATAGCCAAAAAAGAATAAAATTGATATCAGTTTGGCATATTTTTTCGCTTTTCAATTATCCTTAATCTCAAATCAAGTTGAATAAATAAAAATATAAATTTCTTATTCGAAATGAGTTGGGAAGGATTTCGGCGAGTTGCGAGTTGAGTTTTTGCAGCAATTCAAATAAGTTTGAATGACATTTTTCATGGAATGGAAAGTGACTTCAGATAACCATTTATAATTCAAATGTAAATTGTAAAATACAATAATAAATATATAAATAATATAAGGTCTAATATGGAGAAAGTACACAATCCTTATCCTTAATATCGGATAGTGTGGATCTCTTCTTCTCTGTGTATGCATAATGAAAGTGTCTTGAATACTGGGCAGCTATCAGGTGAACCCTGTCGAGGACACATCCTTAATATCGGAGCAACTGCAGGCGTATTCCTGCCTGCGTGCTTGTAGCCCATTATATATCATCCACAAAAACTTAGTAAAAAATCCATTTTATTCATATCGAAACTTGAATACCTTGCATATGCTGGTATCAAATTCAAATATATAATAATATTATATATAAACGATGACTAAACAAATTTATTTACATGAAAAAGTCTAAAATATATAAGTAAGTATAAACCTGTAGAATATCTAAAAAAAAGTATAAAGATATTATCTCGTTGAGCATATTTACTTTAATACTGACGCAAAACCTGAATCATATGAGATATGATCAAAGACTGCCCTCACATTGGGAGCCCCAATCATTAAAATGGTTTAGTATTTGAAATTAGCTGAAGCTCGTGCCTGAGGACAGGTTGTCTACGGAAATGACTGCAAGGCAGATTTCATGGTCATTAATGAATAACTCAGTCCGTCGTTTTCGCTACTGTCTACACTGGTACACCTACTCCTCCAAGAATTTGCAAATTGGCCACTCGGCAAAAAGTTTGGCATTCATTGCGTGGGTGCCTCGAAGCGGTCGATCAAATTAGAAAAAGGCATTTTTTGGCGCTGTTTTTTTTGTTAATCTTTATTATTTTTTTGCGACTGTTAGACAGACAAACATATATGTATAAGAACTTTCAGAAAATATACAGTATAGTTTCTAATTGCAGGGGCGGTCTAATTGAGGGTTCGGTTTCGAGTTTGCGCTCTGTGCTGGACATTGCAATCAGCAGATGCATCGCACAGCATTTTGGTAGAAACAGAGCCAAAGCCAAAGGAGACGACGACGACGACGACGACGATTTTTGTGCGGGCCAAATTGGCGTAGGTTACGCATGTGCCTGAAATCATGAACATCAGGTTGCCTCGCCCTTTGTCGATGTAGTTTCTTGATGGATGCAGCCCGGGCTGACAAGACAAGTTGCAGCAGGCTCTCGCATCGGAACTGCACCTTGCGCCAGGGACCAAGACACGCGCCCAAAACAACAAAAAGAAAAGAAAACCAGCAGCAACACTTTGCCGGGGCAGGCAGCGCAGTCGAACAAACGCTGGGACAATTAGGCAATCCTGGCTACACAGTTGTTGCCGACAAACGATAAGATAAAGTTGCTGGAACTACAACTACAACTACCAACAACCTCTGTTATATTGTTTAGGAGTTGCGCGTGCAACAAAAATGTCAGTTTTTAATGTTTTTGTCCGCCTACACGCGATTTTCGACTGTCATAAAAATTGAAAAGCCGTCGAGGATGCGTAGGCCGGTGTCTACTCCAATTTGGATCACTACCAAATGGCCAATTAATAAAAACGTAATTTTCACAGAGTCTTTTGCAGGCGACACCTGCACGAGTGGGACGGGCCGGTTGGGTCAGCAAATCTTGATAAGAAAATGAACAATTACGAAAGACTATGACAGCTCGCCGGCAATATTGGAACATTCTCTCACATTAAAGGACGACGCACAACGCTCCAATAAGCACACAAAATGGCCGACTTAGGGACGGAGAACCAAAAGCAAAGGACAAAAGGGCGAAGGGTGAAGGGTGAGTGGCTGCCTGCTTAGACAAACTTTGCGTGTGTTAAGGGCCTGTCGCCATAAATTCAACTCTGACATAATTATGTCTTAATTGAAAAGTAAAGAGCGACGGGGCCCAAAATGAATGCCACAATTTCGGGAGATGCAATAACAGTAATCTATATCATTTAATCAATATCAAACTGAAATTTGTGAAATGCGGACTCAGCTCTACTATAAAACCAAAATGAAAAGCCTGAAGAAATGATAAATAAGCTAACTAAAAAATATTTTATATATACATGTGTATATTATGTACATGTATAGGTGTATGTATATGTATTGGTATGTAATATACATCGTAATTGCATTTTAAAGGCGCAAACCCATTTTAGAGTCGTTCAGCCCATCATAGAGACGAAATCAATTTTACGCTTGCCTATGACCAGACAGTTAGCGAGAGCTTCCTGATGCCACAGTGCTGCAGTTGCAGTGGCATTTGCAGATTCCACCAAAGTGTTAAACTAATCGTAAAACTTTGGCCTTCGGAACAGCATCGTAAAATTCACAAAAAAAAAAGAGCAGCGTTCACCTTCCGTATCTTTGGCCAAATGCAATATTTTACGAGCCGCAGCCGCGCCTCTTCGAAATGCGCATCTCAATGGGCCAATCTCCGTTTGTGGCTGTGGCATCCGTTCGTTAGCCCCTTTGGCGGCCGCAAGAAACAGCGTCAAATACAGTAGCTGGACTAATTGAAAAATTAAAGTTGAACGACGACTTAGACTGCGGCACTCACTCTGAGCCCGATTTGAAGCTTGTGGCAAAAGCGGGCCCACCTCACGTCCAACTAGTCGCAGATGAACTCCAATACAATAAAAGTCGCTGTCTTACAATTAATCGCTGTGCCGAGCTGAAATTATTACTTTTTCTTGTTTCTAAAAATAAAAATACAAATTCTTAATATTAGAAAGACATTTTCCATTCCTCAGAAACATATTTCATAATGATAGAAAATATTTTTGAAACCTTAATAATTAAATTTTGCTCTCTTGCCTTATCTGCTGTCTGGCCTAAAGCCGTGTAACTCACTAGAAAATTACTCAAATTGTTTTTTAAGTTTTTAAATCCCAAAATACTAATGCTTGATTATAATATCTGAGAAATGAGAGTTAGAGTTCTGAGTGCTCCTCGCACTTTTTTTAGACATATTCTTTTCAACATTTTTTAAAAATATATATCCTGGAATTAAGAAGAGAAGAAAAAGCTGATTTTGATTTTGAATTCAGTGAGATGATTTTGCTGAGTGTACCATGTAGAAATGTACACACCCACCGCTTCCTTGCAACTGATATTTGAACTAATGTGGCAGTCTGCACACCTTGTCAGACACGTTAAGGATGCGCCGCAGCATTTTCGACCAGAATCATAAATAATTGCATCAAGCTTAAAGGGAAAACCAAAAAACAAGCTTTAATTCGCTGCTGCTGAAAATCGTTTCTGGTTTTTGTCGAGATCAGTGGATACACTTATCGACGGATCACTTGTTGTTTACAATCGTGGGGCACACGCGTTCGTCGTGCGCAGCTGCGGTTCCCTCCACACGTAATTTGCAGTTGCACTGCCCCTACGTCATGTTGCATGTGCACCCATTTGTGAGGTGTGCAATCGGCCCAAACGATCTGTTCAAATTTTTGCAAATTTGTTTTGGGGTTCGAGTGCCCTGAGGGTGCATGCCCAAGAAGGGTTAGCCTTGTGTCCAGTATACCCTTTAAATGCATAAGTGCATTAAGAGTGCTTACAACAAGCGCTACACTTAAGTCGTTATAAGGATGTCATTTTAGTGTCTGTATGTCTGTCGCACACACAAAGCGATGTAAGTATGTCGGATCGTGGTCAAGTCACAGCTATATATTACCCGTTATGACGAGCTCACAGCGCACAGCTCATTGGCATTGTCAGCACACAAAAGCATGCTCAAACATTTTGAAATTTAAAATTAATTTATTACCACACACAAACATAATCAAAATCGCATCAAAACAAAAGCCAAAGCAAACACATGCTGCGATGATGATGACAGCCGAATGGCTGCAACACAAAAGACAGATCGAGTGGACCGGGAAACGTTGAGGGCCCTGTGCCACCCTGGAATACACACTATTCATTTACGCTTGGCTGCATCCCGAAGGTGCCCAGGATGGGCACAGATTGGCATTATTTGAATCCGCATATGTTGTGCTGGCATCCCTAAAAATGCGTTGCGGTTATCGTTGCTCGTTCAACATGATTGCAGTTATTGCTTGCCACAAAAGTTACGTCTCATTAAATTCGAGGAGCATTGTTGACACCAAGCGTTGACATTTCAATAAACAGCCATAATTGATGTGGCGAATTGAACAATTTTGCGACAGGTGTCAGCTATGGCTGCAACCATATTCCGACGATGAGCCAATCTCGACCAGAAGCCAAAGCGGAAATTGTAATGTTCACACATTTGCAGCTCATCAATTTCCATTTATCCTGTCAGTGTATCCAGTTCATTCAACTTTGATGTTCATGTTTAGCGCCGTTTTGGACTTAATCGCGATCAATTTGTTTTGTTGGCCAAGCTGCACGGGCAGCTTTAACGCTTGTCGCCCCAAAACAACAGAGAGTGCAGCTTCCGCTGTGCCACAGCCCGCTGACCGCCACATTATTAAGCCATAAAATTGAAAACTTAATATAATTACATAAACGATGGCAGCCTCAACGCCCAAAGCGCACTGTTCTGTAAACGATCCCACAAAATTTACCAACCGATTTTCGGGGCACACGCTGCACATGCAGCAGCAGCACATGCAGCACATGCATAATACATTGTGGCATCTGTGTACGATGCTTATTACATTTAATGACCAGAGCAAAATTTAGCAGAACATTTTTGAGCAGCCGGACAGCCAAAACAGGCAGACAGCCAGACAGAGTCTGGATACTGCCCATGGCGCAATCTGTACATAATAAGAGGCTCCCATAGAGGTCCCGGCTGTGGACATGTTGCAGCGGCCACCTATTACCGTCAGCATCATCAACATTAGCACCAACATTACCATTACACAAAATGCTATTTAATTGTTGTTACCAACTTGTCTGCAAATTGCCACATATTGTTCACAGTGCATATTGAGTGCCACTGAAAAGTTGCAATATTTTTTATTGATTTATTTGGCTTACGATAATAAGCAAATCATTTAGCTATGATATACATATATACATATACATATTTGTATGTATGTACACTCAAAAAAATCAAAAAAATGCATTTCTAATTTTGGGATTTTTTTTATTAGCATTTTTTCCAAATTAGGTAGATTTTCTATAAGAATTTTGTAATATAGAAAAAAAATTAGGAGCTATTTACAGAGAAGAAAATCTTTCTAAGTTCAGAGCGGTTTCAATTTGAGGTTGCTTCCTAAATTTCAAGGAGATTCGTATTCCTCGAGTGTACTAGACTTTATCACAGCACTAATTATATAATTTATATTTGTAATATTTTAATTTGCTGTTAATTTTTTTGCCTCGCTTCCTCGTTGAATGGCATAAAAACCTCTTGCATCTCAACATCGGCGGCTCTCTTCTTGCGTGCCCCACTGCGGAATTGCTCCTCGATCTCAAGCAGGGTGCGTCGTCGCGTCTCCGGCAGGAACCAGTAAATAAATACCGTAGCAAGGAACGACATCGCGGCATAGAACACAAAACAGCTGCTCATGCCAATTGCCACTCTCATTTCCGGAAAGATTTTGATGCAGAGAAAGGCGAAAAACATGCCGATAGCCACAGTTAGACCCGCTGCCGGACCACGCACCTTCTGGGGGAACAGCTCCGAGATCATGAAGAAGGGCAGCGTATACAAGCCCAACGTGCTGAGCACAATGAAGCTAACAATGGCCACGACTGGTAAGTAAGGCACACCTTTCAGTATCTCAAACAAGCCAGAGCAAGCCAAGAGCATCATGGACACGGTCATGCCCAGCGTTGAGATGATGCCAGCTCGTCGACGGCCCCACTTCTCCAGGACATAGCCCATGGGACAGGTGGTGAGCACTCGTGCTACGCCAATGAGCACGGCACAGGTGAACGGATCAATGGTGACGCCAGCATTCGTGGAGATTTGCACGGCATACACAATAACCACGAAAATGCCCGAAAGCTGCTGGAACGCAAACAGACCCATCAATATAAACAGTGGCTTGTACACCTCCGGCAACTTTAGGCAGCTCAAGAACGAAGGCTTCCGCTCACCGTCCCGCAGCTGCAGCGATTTTTGCAGCACATTGAACTCCTCCAATACCTCGGGATGACTGACGTGTGCTATAAATACATGTTATTATTAAGGGATGATAATGCTATTGGTTTACGGTTGAATAGCGCCACTCACATGACTTATCGAGTCCACGAAAGTAGTTTAGTGACTTCTTGGCCTCCTCCACACGTTTCTTGGCCAACAACCAGCTGGGCGACTCGGGCAGGGGCAGCACACAGAGCAGAGCAGTTATCTGATAACCACAGCAGATGAGGGCAATGAGGCGAAAATCATTGCGTATGAAGTAGCCAATGCTATAGAGAATTGTGATGCCCAATGCGACCGATATCGAGGTGCCCAGTATGAGGCTGCCACGTGAACGGGGCACACTAACCTCTGCCGCATAAACACCCGAAGGTGCCGTAGCCAGACCCATTGTAACACCTGCAAATCAATTCAACTTTAATCTTGAGCACTACTCCTCGAATCCAAGAAACTTACCAATAAGAAAACGTGATACAATCAACTGGATGTAGAACGACTCTGAATTTGTTGTACTCGCTGTGGCAAGCAGTGCCCAGGCAGTGATGGCCATCATATTGACTACATACAACGTACGTTTCCGTCCAATTCTGTCCAGTATTAAACCCGACAATATTCCACCCAATGGGCAGGATAAAGTGTTTATCGATGCAAACCAGGAAGCCTGTGGGACATTCAGGTAAACCGGCTCCTCTTTGCTTGTCAGCTGGCTGTACACAACTGTGGGCAGAGCCAGGCTGAATCCAGTTGATAACAGACCCAGATTGGCCAATATAACCATTAATGCCTGGCGCCTCAGTGCAAGTGATTGCTCACCCACCGGCTTTGCGTTCTGTGGCCGATCCAAGCCGCTCACAATTTTGGGTTTATGTCCATTAAACAGCCGCTGATCCCCGCCAGCTGAATCGCCCATTTTGCTTGTCTCCTGAAAAGGTGTGAAATGTGTTTAAATCAAGTAAATCTTGTCTTATTCAAAGTCAATGAAACCGCCACGATTATGAATGATAATTTTGACAGTAAACAAGAGCAAAAAATGTGTGTTTGCAATATTCACGTTTGCTTTATAAATAATTAAACGTTTGATTAGTATATATCAGATATATCATATGCATACAATGTTTTAAGCCTTTAGATCTCATCATTCGAGTGAGTTATCAGAACTAGATATGACTTTATTTATGCCTGGTAATCTAAGAGACTGGATTGCACCATATACTTTTTAAGGCTGAAGGTGTCTATCTCAGTTTATTGATAGCCAACAAAACTGTAAGCAAAAGTACACTCGGCGAAATCACCAAAATTATTTGTTATTAAACAAATATTAAATTTAGCATAGACTCAGTCACTTTTTGATCCCATTCTCTTGGCTATCTTCCGAACCGACAAAAACTTTTGGGTGGCGCAATATATTATTTTTGGCAAGGAAAAAAGAGATGTTTTATGCAAGTCGTAGATTGTAGATAGCAGACTGAACCTGTTTACATCTCAATTCAAGTACTTAAATATATTGTTGGAAAACAATAAAGTTGCTGTTATATAAACACTAATCTTCCGAACGAGAGTTCCCATGCCAGCAATATGTTAAAGTCTTCCGTTCCGGCACTACGACTATGACATACTGCGACATATGTTGTACTGCTGGCCAGAAATAGAGAAATTAATTCCAAATATCATCCCAGAGAGACGAGTTTGCATAGAGTATGCCATAACAAACGAACTGACGAAAATAGCTAAATCCACTCAGTGACTAGTTCTGCTGATCAAGAATATATATACACTCTTTTAATGCGTTAAAAAACACGCCAAAATTATAATACCACCCGCAAGTGTATAATTTTAAGCAATAAAATCATGTTTACGCATGAATTTGGTGATATGTAGAATTTTATAGAACCTGTTCCCATGTTGCCAAATAAATTACAGGGCAATTCCTAGTCGAAACTATTCGACTCGTCTCCAACTTGTTTTTGTCTGGACGACGATGTCTTGACGCTGCCGCTAGAAAATCGCTCAAGGTTAGAATTACTGATTAGACACTTAATGATAATAAATAAACTATTACTTATAGTAGTTAATGCTATGGTAAAATCAGCTGTTGACCAGTCTACGCATTGAGTGCTTACTGTAAGTGGCTTGTGCAACGTGCCACTCAAAGAAATGGGGAACCAATCAAGAATATGAATTAACAAACTTGCTTCCGCCATCTGTTGCGATCTCAGTTGATAGAAGTCAGCAACACTTGCTGTTGATAATAATTAACGATCGACTCAATGAGTTGAGAAAAAAGAAAGCCTGAACTTAAAGGGAAGCCACGTGCCCAGTAACTACCAAAAAAAATAGAAAGATCAAAACAAAAATCGGTGAAAACAGGTTCTAAATAATTAAACTAAAAGTAAGAGAGACTTCGTCGCGATTTCACGATACACTCAAAAAATAAACACTCAAACGGCTTAAAGTCTTGCCTGATTTGCTTTTTTTTGTTTGTTTACGTTTTTGGTGGTTTACTTTTTTGGCGGTGGCGCAAAGCTTGTCTTCGGTAAGATATTTGGCTTTAACGGAGGCCGAACTTTTCAATCCGACAACAACGAGACGCTCCAAACAACTAAAAATCGTTTGTCGTTTTAAACGCCTCGCAAACTGGAGCCATAAAATAGCCCCAATCGAGAGTACTAGACTGGAAGATACCCCCATTTTCTAAAGTAAACAACTGTATTTTTCTGACGGCTGATTCACAAAGCACATAAATTATTAAATATGTATTATAACCATGTAAACATGCAGACAAACAATTATTCATTCTTATCTTTAGTTTTGCATTCCAACATTCTTATTTATTTTATTGTTCATATCACTTCACGCTTTGTTTTTATGAACAGGGTATGGAACTGATCGGATTTTTACAAATATCTCTCAATAGCGCTCATTGTATATCTCTATCTCTCTCGCTCTCCATCTGTGTGTCTCACTCACTTTGTTGTTGGTGATAAGCCATCGTAAACGTCATCAATCAATAGATTTCTTTTTTATATGTGTCATGATCGTTTTAATCGTTGACGAAGGCGTTTATCGAAAGATAGTTGCTATGACAATTGAGAACTCATTTGTAGGATCATTTATGGTTTGCATATATATAAGTTTTTGCTGCTTATCAAGTAGTACAAGGCCCTCGCTGGCAATTTAAATATTATGCGCTTGTAAATATAACATAGACACGCAAAAAGAGTTATATATTTGATGACATTACATATACGCTCCTTATCTATTTAAAATTAGCTCAATATTTGTTCTCTGGCGTTATTATCTGCAGTCGCATTTGTGCATGACAGACTGACTTCCTCGTCTCTCAGACAGACCTCATTCGTCCCACCGCTGAAACATTGTACATTTACCTGAACGTCGACAATTTAACTAATGGCTATTCCCGAATTAGCAATAAGACCCAGTCCGATCAAATTAGAATTGCTATTTGAGAGATTAGATAGCAATAAGTGAATAAAGTGTTGCTCTTTGCTACCCATTGAAAAGCCGTTAGCAGTGCAAGTGTCACAGCAGCGAACAACAGTCAGTGACCGTTGCCGGCACTACTTTACCCATAGCAAGGTTGCAATTGATACTTTCCGACATTTGCCAACACTGAAGCAAATGAATTTCCTTGTGCAGTCGAGAGAATTGTTTTCCTACAAAGTCTGTGGAGAACCGGGAACGCGTGCAGAACACATAAAAGCAGCGAGCGCTCGCGTGTGAAATACACACAAATACACAGACACACAAATATAAAGCATGTCAATCGCTTTTGGCAATACTTATCTGTGAAAGTAAACATCAAGACAACAGAGAGATAGAGTCAAACGCTGCTAACTAATAGCGAAATCAAAACGAAAATGAGCTGTTAATGTGCAATGTTAATATTTCTCATGAATGCAGCGAGAGCATTAACCAAATTTTGATTCAAAGCGACAATAAAAATACGCTTCCGTCTTCTGAGCGTGCGCCTGCTATGTATTTGTAAATACTTGCGTGTGTGCGTATGCTTGCGTGTGTGTGTGTGTCCCGCTTTCGACGACTCTCTGTTTTTATCAGTCAGCATCCTTGCAAGCGGACGCAAAAAGCAAAACCCCAAAAAGCAGTAAAATCATATCGCTGTTAACTAAATAAAAGTGTAAACAATTCAGTGTCATTTATCAAAATGGAATGCCGCAGAATTCGCAACGACGACGTTTAATGCCAGACTCTGGCAGCTCTGGCATTCGACATCATCATATGTATGTAGCCGATAGAAATAGTCCACACCAGCATCAACACCCGGAGCACCCTGTGAAAAGCGCGTTATTATGCAGTGATAATCCCCTCTTGTTGTTTTTTATGCGTGTGCGTGCGTGTGTGTGTGACGACTGACCAAACGTAATAACCCCCAAAAGTAGTGAAAATTTCCAACAATTGACAATTGAGTTGAAGTTGGCAAAGCGGCAACCCCCTCAGCCCCCTCATCAGTCCCAGCACCCCCGCAACAATTTAAACTCAACTCAAACGCATCATCGCATCAAGATGTCCACCGATTTTCTGTTCCCCAAAATAGCGGACTGCTCCTATGTCTCCTGTTACTGGTGAGTTGAAGCATAAAAAGAGAATACATTTTCATAAAAAATACATTTGCTGCTTAGTGTTACAAATTGAAAAATGTTGCACATTTGTTAGCTATATTAAATAAGCGTTGATTTCAAAACAGCATCACATTTTTAACATTAACAGAAAACTTAAAAAAAAAACAGTTTAATTGTTAGGCTTGTTCAACACAGTTTTCATATTGTTTAGTAATTTTTTTTTATTAGTTGTGGCGGAAACATTAGCCGCCTACTCCTGGCAAGCAGCAAGTAGCTTTTGCAACCAATCATCCTCTCATGTTGTGTGTGATTTCATTTATTATGTGCTCATGTCGTGGTTCAGACTCGTTGCCATTGCTTGATTCGCATTTTAACTCAGTCCTTCAGTTACCTCTCTCTTTCTTATACCCGCTCTCTCTCTCTCGCTCTCTCTGTGCTGTTGAGGTGCCGCCACGCAGCTCTTAAATTGGGTCAAACGGTCATGTCTGCTAACAAGAACAGTGCGCGTGTTAGGGGCAGGGGAAGGGTGTGGGGGTGGGTGTGGGTGAGTAGGGGATTGGCCTGCTGCTGATTAGCACGGAGGGATTTCATTTGTTTTTCGTTTTTTATGAGCGCATGCAAAAGGCGCGTTTTGACTATTAAACATGTACCATGTACCACGATATACATATGCATATGTATATATATATATGTACATGAGTAAGTACATAAAAACAATATATGACTGCTTGCGTGTTAATGTAAAATTAAAAATCCCTTTGGCTTAATTTTGCCCGATATCGTGCATCGCTAAAATAATGGCGACTTATTCAAGGTGCACAACAGGTAAAATACACAGTAAAATATATGTATGTACATTTTACATGCTTATGCACATTTAATACGTCTGAACGCAAAACATAAATAATATATTGCGTTCTCAACACATACACACACATGCATGTGTAGTGTTTTGTAGGACATTCCATTGATTTTGTTGTAGTTGAAAATTAAATGCACATTTTTATTCATATTCATGTCAGTCATCACATAAGTGTGTATGTGTGTGCGTGTGTGTGTGTGTACATTGACTTGCTGCTCATACATAAACGCTTTGTCGTTCTCTCTCTCGCACTCCGCTCCTTTGCTCTCTTACGCTGCGTCGCTTGCTGCCCCTTACTCCACTGTCTCTCTTCTTCCTCTCTCACTCTCTCTCTTGACTATCTCTCACCCCATGGTGTGCACATTGCTTGTACGGCGTGTGTTGGAAAGATACCGCAAATGACAACCGCAAGCTGAATGAAGTAAGCCGAACATCTAAGACTGTAAACCATTACCTAAAAAAAAGTCCAGGCAAGATAGCTATGCTTACACACTTGAAAGCTAAGCTATGACTTTTGAATGTCTCTATAAAAGCAAGGTTCAGATAAACTGATGTGTCTCTTAAAGTGCTCAATCAACAATTCACGTCTTCAAGCAAATAATATATTTATACAGGGTGGCAACTTTCTGTTCCAAACCGCCGACTTTCCAAGACCGATGGCAACAATTCTGGTGCATTCGCTCATTTTCTTTGACCAAAATCAACGTGCAGAGCATTCCTGATCAAATAAGCAAATATAAAAAATAATGTCCAATATCGGGAGCAACCAATATTTATTATAGAATATTCACAAATCTTTTTCTTTTATTTTCAGCGAGGAGAACGTTTGGAAGTTGTGTGAGCAGGTGAAAAGAACACGCCCCGAGGAGTTGGGAAAATGCTATGCGGTCTTTGTATCAAATGAGGGACGGACTGTGCCGCTGTGGCGTCAAAAAGCCGGACGCGGTGACGATCAAGTTGTCATCTGGGTGAGTTGCCTTGCAAATGCGCTGGGAACTTCGAAATGAAGATGCTTACTCTTATATATTGTCAGGACTATCATGTATTCTTCATGCACAATCCCCTGCCGAACCGCTGTTTAGTATTCGATTTGGATACTACGTTACCGTTTCCCACATATTTTCATAAATACGTTACAGAAACTTTTCGATCCGATCTGGCACTACGTCCGGAGCATCATAGGTACGTAAATCGTTAATCGACATAACCTCTATACTAAAGTTCGGATTTTTTAGATTCTTCAGAGTAATACCCGCCGATACATATCTAATAGAGTTCTCATCGGATCGTCGACACATGCGCCGACCAGATGGCAGCTGGATTAAGCCACCACCTTCATATCCACCCATTTTATCAAACAGTAACTAAATTTCTCTAATCTCTAAAAATTCCAACTGCTAACTCATTCATCATCTGTCTTTTTGCAGCCAACACGCACTGTTTGGGTGACTTTATATGTATGAGTGCTGGTAAGGGACCAGGCTCCGTCTACAGCCTCTCCGAGTTTGTGCAAAACTTTTACAAGTCAGCCCATGTGATGGCGCAACAGAACAATTAGATCATCATTAACCACAACAATACAACCAATACTATAATTACATATATCAGCAAAAACTGAAAGATAAAAACCAAACAAATTAAGCTAATCTAAATTAAAAATGTTGTTTTCATGGCAACACAAATGATGAGCATTAAATTACAAGACAGTAAATTACAAATTTCATACATATTCTCTAAACTTATATACATTACATATAAAATACATGCATATATATATATATTAATATATATATATATATGTGTACAATATTGTATTTTTGTATTCAGGTTAATATTAAAACAAAAAAAAGTCTGTATCTAGCGGCTCCTTAAATATTTTATGTACTCAATTTCGAATCTCTATGAATTAACATATAATTATAAACTTTATGTATTCGAAATAAGCGAAACCAAAAAACTAATATTTTTATTGGTTACATTTCTTTAAGAATTTTTGTGACTTTCGACCAACAAAACATAAAGATTAAATAAAAACGCACCAATTACGATTAAAATATAATCATAAACATACATATTAAATCATATAGTCAAACTCAAATACATATACATATATATGTATGTATGTATGTATGTATATACCTTAAACTATTTGCATCTTACGCTTTGTAATTCAATTAACGAATCATAGATAAATCGAATTCTTACACGCTAATTTAATCTGGGATTTTGCCTGTTTGTTTTTAATTAATTTCAACTCAATAAGAAAAAGGAAAATGTTAATGCCATTTGAACTATGATAACATCTGAATACATCTTAGCTAGTTTTTATACTGTTTGTAAGCCATGGAACACAAACACTAAAACTGTAGTTCACGCTGATTTTTTATGTGGTTTATACTTATATACTATATTGTAATTACGTATCGTATACTTGTTTAATATTTGTGACACGCAAAGACTGATTCATTGTACGTTCTGTACTGTACTAGCAAAAGGCAGCCGATAAATGAGCCATCCCGATACCTACCTAGATACTTTCCAAAAACGATAACATAAAGCCATGGTATTCTGCAAATAAATAATGTTATCCTATGTTGATCTGTTATGTTTATCTTTAAATTGAGAGCTTAGCAAAAGGCTCTGCATGTTATAAACATATTTTTCGCTCGATTTGTTAACGATATTCGTATTTTTTTATTAATAAGTTTTTACTCCATTTTGTAAGACATTAAATATTAATAATGATATAAATATAATGTATACATATATAAATGTTAATATATATAAATATAATAGTTACATTGAATGCTGTGCAAAGTCTCAAAGTTAAACCTACACTTTTTATTATATAACTTTAAACCGAAGAAGAAAAAAAATACAAAGAAAATAATCAGAAAACATTTTAAGCATTTATAAGCAAATCCAATTCAAGTTAAAGACGTCATTTGACGCTAAATAAACTATACAAATGTTACGCATAAGTAACATAGTAAATATTTCTGACTTTAGTTCACATTTTTTTTATATATATGTATCTCTCTTCTCTGCTAACAGTAAGAACATTTTATATCGACAACTGGTTCACAAATTTTGTACAGCTGTTAAATTCGAAAACGAAGCAAAAGCACAACATCAAATTTTAACTAAAACATTGCAAATAATACGTTGTAATAATTATTAATACATGTTTCTCTAGGTGTACACGTTTTTCTCTTCCAAATTTTCTAATCCAATCAAATATATAATATAAATTGGATGCATAAAGTTAAATGTTGGCCATACATTATCTTAAGCCCAATATAGATAATCTTTACACATATTATGTACATATAGTAAGCAAATAATTTTGGAGCGAGTTCTTAATCTTCTTACTCTCTTTTTATATGAATACAACATGCCCCCGACACTAGGTAAGCATTAAGAGCCGGTAGATAAATCCAATTCAGCCACCGCTTAAATATATTTAAAAAAAAAAACCAAAAAAAAACGCATCTACTTACTAATCGAAAAAAAAAGTTGACTGCGCTCGTGTTAAGCATTGAAATACTTGAATATTACAATATATCATATATATATATATATCTATATAAATATATGTATATGTATGTGTACTTATGTATATAGGCATAACTTTCTTTTATGAAAATTATTAGCATTACATTTGTGAAGATTTGTATGGGCAATATGTGCTACAATTTACATAGTTAGATCAAATTAAAATTGTGTGGCAAAGAGAGATTTCAACAACAAACAAACAAAAAAAAAACAATAAAAGCCAAAGCAGCTTACAGCAATCAAAACATTTAACAAATTAAAAGAGACACCCTGTACCCTGTTCCAAAATACACTGCAATAACTGCGCTTTCAGCAACGACTGTCGCTCTTTTCTAGCCCACACTCATTCGCCTGTAAAAGCATAATGCAAAAAGCTCAGCATAATGCAAAAAGCTCAGCATAATGCAAAAAGCTCAGCGTGAGATCATTTCCAGTCAGCAGCTAAGAAACGATATTTTTCTTAGCTCTGTTATTAATATTTGCACAACTTGTTGATACATTTCAATTTATAATGGGTATGGGGCAAAACGAACAATAACAATTTTTATAAATGCGTAGCATTTAATGAGACAGACAGGCCTAATGCGCTGCTGCATTGGTTTCAATTCATTTATCAAATTTGTGCATACAGATTGTACATAATTGCCAGAGAACTGCACGATTATGTATTTTTTATGTGACTCTCAGTATATTCACCTCAACAGTGACTCAGTATATTCACCTCAACAGTGACTCTAAGTATATTCACCTCAACAGCGGCTGCGTTGTGATTTTATCTATTTATCTTGCCAGTCTCTCTCCCTCTCTCTCTCTTATAAGTACAAAATAAAATAGTCATTTTGTGATCGCATTGAGCCAGCGTAAAAGTCAAGACATATGTCAAAATAAATCCATTTAATTGTTCCTTTTATACATATATTATTGTTGCTGTTCATCGCTGCAGTTCTTTGATACATACATAAATAAATTCATACGTACGTACATAATCCAAGGAATGATACAAATTTTACTTGTCCACTCTTTCAAACTTTTGAAAAAAGAATCTTGAGAAATACATTTCACTATTTAATAATAATTGACTTAACACTTAATGCTTAATTGGCTTTAGCCTTTGTTCAACTTTTTATCTTATAAATTATCTATTGATCCAATCATGAAATGTGCTATCGTATTGTTACTGTAATATTTGTTTACAACTTCGGTATTAATTTTACAAAAGTACATACAATTTATCTGAGTCAATGAGGTTAGGATTATATACTTTCCGATCTGCAAAATGTGACGCGCTAAAGCGAAAATAAACATTAAATATAAAATATGTAAATTAAACGATAAAATACTCCAAACATTTGTATTTATTAAACTTGCTTTGTCTGCAAAATGAATATTATTTAAGAATATTATTGAATGCAATAATATAATATTCCGAGGGGTTTTCGAAGTTATGCAAAAGGGATTTTATTCATCTTTATTATAGATCAAATACTGACCGATCTGCCAAGTAGATATTTACCAAAGTCTAGCTAGAATTTTCATCCTTCACTAAGTGCGTATTATTAGAAGCAATCCTAGAATTTTCCAATCCAACCCTATCGCGAATTGTATGAGGCTGTGGTCTAAGACGAAGAGCATCGGCTGTAGCATGGGACACCACAGAGCTTTGAGGCTTGTCGCCAAGACTGTTTATTAAATGTCAAAAATAATTTGTATTTTCATTTTCATTGTTCTTCATAAGGAACATATTCAAAATTTATTTGTTTTAATTATATTTTTAAAATTTGATGCATTATAAATTAGGTTAAAGTGAATAAGCCAAGACGACGCAAGCGCAACCATGTTCGCGACAGATTCTCCAACCACCTTGAAGACCCTGCGGAATGCCCTGCCCAGTGCAAGGCTGTACTTTGTCTGTAAAAATGGCTACTCCAAAGCAGTAAGTGTGTCCAAGTCTGGAAAGGCCTTGAGCTAAAGGCGATACCCTTTGAGTGCAGGTCAAACACAAGCCGATACGATCGTTGCTGGTGGCGAATCGAGGCGAGATAGCGATACGCGTATTCCGGGCCTGCTCCGAGCTTGGAATCAAGTCGGTGGGCATTTACTCGGAGCAGGATAAAATGCATATGCATCGGCAGAAGGCAGATGAGTCGTATTTGGTCGGCAAGGGCCTGACACCAGTGGAGGCATATTTAAACATTCCCGAGATCATAAGAATCTGTAAGGAACACGATGTTGATGCAGTGCATCCGGGCTATGGCTTTCTCTCTGAGCGCAGCGATTTCGCCCAAGCCGTCATTGATGCAGGGCTCGTATTCGTTGGCCCATCGCCGAAGGTGGTGGCAAACATGGGCGACAAGATGGCTGCCCGAAAAGCGGCCATTGAGGCTGGTGTACCCGTTGTGCCCGGCACAGATGGACCAGTTACGACCACAGAGGAAGCAGTCGCCTTCTGTGACAAGCACGAACTGCCGGTCATCTTTAAGGCAGCATTCGGCGGAGGCGGTCGTGGTATGCGAGTGGTAAGGAAAAAGGAAGAAATCGAGGAGAGCTTTAATCGAGCCACTTCCGAGGCGAAGGCTGCCTTTGGCAACGGTGCGATCTTCATAGAGAAATACATTGTGCGACCCCGTCACATTGAAGTTCAACTGTTGGGTGACAAGGGCGGCAATATTGTGCATTTATTTGAACGCGACTGTTCTATCCAGCGTCGTCATCAGAAGGTTGTGGAAATTGCCCCAGCTCCACGCCTCCCCGTCGAGGTTAGAGACAAGATGACGGAGGCGGCCGTAAAACTGGGCAAACACGTCGGATATGAGAATGCCGGCACCGTAGAGTTCGTTTGCGATGAAAGCGGAGGATTCTTCTTCATTGAAGTGAACGCGAGGTTGCAAGTAGAGCATACCGTGACGGAGGAGGTCACCGGCATCGATTTAGTACAGTCTCAGATCAAAATTGCGGAAGGAAAGACTCTGGAGGAGCTGGGACTCGGCCAGGAAAAGATTGTAACACTCGGCTATGCCATTCAGTGTCGGGTAACGACAGAGGATCCGGCAGCCGATTTCCAGCCCAGCACGGGACGCATCGAAGTATTCCGGTCCGGTGAAGGTATGGGTATACGTCTGGACAGCGCCTCGACCTTTGCCGGCGCCATCGTTTCGCCCCACTATGACTCTCTCCTGGTCAAGGTGATATCCCATGCCAGAGATATGCCAAGTTCAGCAGCTAAAATGAAACGAGCACTGCGAGAATTCCGAATCCGTGGTATCAAGACGAATATTCCGTTCCTCCTCAACGTGCTCGATAACAAGAAGTTTCTACATGGTGTACTTGACACTTATTTCATTGATGAGCATCCGGAACTCTTCAAATATTCACCCTCGCAAAATCGTGCCCAGAAATTACTGAACTACCTCGGCGAAGTGTTGGTCAATGGAGCACAAACTCCATTGGCCACAACGTTAGCACCAGCCGCTGTCCATCCGCACGTGCCCGAAATTCCAATAGGTGAATACATTCCCTCTGCTCTCTGTTATCTTATCCTATATATCCCTTATTCCATATTCCTTAATTTCCGATGAAGATTTATCCAAAAAATCGATAGATCGAGAAAAAAATGGTGGCCCAAAAGGTAACTTAACATTTGAATTCCAATTAGAATATTTTTTATACTTAAATTTCTACTTTACTGTCGAATAGTGATTGAACCGCCAGAAGGATTGCGCAATCTTCTCGTTTGTGAAGGACCCGAGGCGTTTGCCAAGGAGGTGCGATCGCGAAAGAATCTAATGCTGATGGACACCACTTTCCGGGATGCACATCAGTCATTGCTGGCGACTCGAGTGCGCACCCATGATCTGCTGAAGATATCACCATATGTGGCCCACAAGTTCCACAATCTATACTCCCTGGAGAACTGGGGCGGTGCCACCTTCGATGTGGCTCTTCGTTTCCTGCACGAGTGTCCCTGGGAACGTTTGGAGGATATGCGCAAACTGATTCCCAATATACCATTCCAAATGCTGTTGCGTGGCGCCAATGCCGTTGGCTACACCAGCTATCCGGACAATGTGGTCCACAAGTTCTGCGAACTGGCGGTAAGCGGCTCCTTAAATACCTGCGGGAGAGTTGGTTAATTGAATGCATTTTGAGCAGGTGAAAACTGGCATGGATATCTTTCGGGTATTTGACTCACTCAACTATTTGCCAAACTTGTTTCTCGGCATGGAGGCTGCGGGTAAGGCTGGTGGAGTCGTCGAAGCGGCCATCTCCTACACGGGTGATGTGAGTGACCCCGAACGCACCAAGTACGATCTTAAGTACTATACCGAATTGACCGATGAGCTGGTCAAGGCTGGCACACATATCCTCTGCATCAAGGACATGGCGGGTCTGCTGAAACCAGAGGCAGCCAGGCATGGATTTGTAATTTTGTTTTTATTTGATTGCTATTTCATGGATGTTCTTTTACCTTCCCCAGGATGCTGGTTTGTGCCATTCGAGAAAAGCATCCCGATGTCCCAATTCACGTCCACACTCACGACACATCGGGTGCCGGAGTTGCCGCAATGTTGGCTGCGGCGCAAGCTGGAGCAGATATTGTCGATGTGGCCGTAGACTCCATGTCCGGATTGACCTCGCAGCCTAGCATGGGTGCTGTGGTCGCCTCACTGCAAGGCACTCCTTTGGACACAGAAATGGTCTTGGCGGACGTCTCCGCATATTCAGCCTACTGGGAGCAAACCCGCACCCTTTACGGACCATTCGAATGCACGACCACGATGCGAACTGGTAATGCGGATGTCTATTCGAACGAGATACCCGGTGGCCAATATACCAATTTGCAATTCCAATCGTTCTCTTTGGGCCTCGGCGACATGTTCGAGGATGTGAAGAAGGCCTACCGCGAGGCCAATTTTGTGCTGGGCGACATTATAAAGGTCACCCCGTCATCCAAAGTTGTTGGTGACCTGGCTCAGTTTATGGTGCAAAATAAGCTTAGTGGTGAAGATGTGGTGAAAAGAGCGGCGGAGCTGTCGTTTCCCCAATCCGTAATTGAGTACCTGCAGGGCTATATGGGAATTCCTTTTGGTGGCTTTCCCGAACCATTCCGTTCCGATATTCTAAAGGATATGCCACGCATCGATGAGCGACCAGGTGCTAAGCTGGAGGCACTGGATTTTGACAAACTGACGAAGGAGCTCACGGAAACCTTTGGAAAAGTCAGTGAAAGAGATGTCATGTCGTCCGCTCTTTATCCGAAAGTGACCACAGATTATATGAATCACCGTGATAAATTCGGTCCAGTTGATAAGCTGGACACACGCATATTCCTTACCGGGCCCAAGGTGGGCGAAGAGTTCGATGTAACTTTGGAGAAAGGCAAGACCCTAAGTTTCAGGGCCCTAGCCGTAACCGATGATCTCAAAGGAAATGGCAGACGCGAGGTGTTCTTTGAAATGAACGGTCAACTGCGCTCCGTTCTCATTCCAGATAAAGAGGCCATGAAGGTAAGTCTAAAAATGGATCCTTCATCTATTCCACTTAACTGACACCCACTTACCACTCGGCAGAAAATCCATGTACATCCTAAAGCGAATAAGGCTGTGAAAGGTGAAGTGGGCTCACCGATGCCAGGCGATGTTATCGACATACGCGTCAAGGAAGGCGACAAGGTGGAAAAGGGTCAGCCCCTAGTCGTTTTGTCGGCCATGAAAATGGAGATGGTTGTGCAGTCGCCAGATGCAGGCGTCGTCAAGAAATTGGCGGTCACAAAAGGCATGAAGGTGGAGGGTGATGATCTGATTCTGATCCTTGAATGAACCAACACTCTTTTCATCCAAAATTCGCAATTACGAAAATTGCTTATTGTACATTATATAACATAATTTTTTTTTTTTACGTGTTTTTATGAAACATTGATAAAATAAAAAATTTGTTATTTGGTTTCAATTAAAATATGAAAATATTTATTTTAGTTTGTGTTTATTTGCAGCTTAAATTGATAATTCACATACACTTCAAAATGAACTCCATGAAGGCGAGATCCTTGCTCAGCTCAGATACGCGCTTGAAGTGACGCTGCACATAGGGAGTTAGGACCTCGACCAAATTGCCGTTATTGTAGAATTTGTGTTCGGTGTTGAGCAATGCATCGCCCAATAAATGCTGCAGCACCAGGTTGGCAATGTACGAGTGTCGGGAATTGGTGCCCCAGGCTTTCACATGCTGCAGCAACGACAATCTCTGATCCATATTCAATTGATCCACCAATCGATGGACGGCGGCAGCATCTCGTTTCTTTACAAAATTACAAATGATGTCGTAGGAGGCTTTTGGTTTGTTCAGCGTCAAGGCAAGCATAAATGCCTTCTCCAGCTGCTTCTGGGCCTGCAACAGCGATTGTAGTGTCTGCTCCTGCTGCAACATGGCCTGCCGCTGGTCGAGTGCCGCATTTCGCACAGCATCGGTGATGTCGCCAAAGCGTATCAGCTTGGAATCAGCACCACCCGTATAGAAGAAACGATTGCTGCATGCAGAAACAGCGATAGACCAGACACGATCGCTGTGCTCATCGATGGATTGGATACAGATGTTGGTCTTGATGTTCCACAGCTTGAGCAGACCATCAGATGCAGCCGACAATATGAATTTGCCATGATCGAGGAACTCCACACGCAATATGGTGCACTCCTGTTCCATGCGTTTTAAGCAACTAAAATTCGCTAGCGACCAAATCCTTAGACTACAATCCGACGATGAAGTCAACACAATCTGATCGACGGGCGAGAAACGGACACACCAAACACCACGCGTATGTCCGCGCAACACGCCGAGCAGCACATTCGAATCAGCTGTCCAGATCTTTGCCGTTTTATCCTGTGATGCAGTGGCCAGTATTTTATTATTAAGTGCATAGGTCACACAATTGACCTCCTTGTCGTGCGCCAAGGCTGCGTATTTCAGGGAGAAGGCATAGTTGTCACGCTCCTGTTTGTCACGCGTCAATTGCCACACTTTCATGCTGCCATCCTGGCAGGCAGAGGCAAATCCAGTCGCCCCATGATGGGTGAAGGCAACGCAACCAATTGTGGCCGTGTGGCAATTGTTTTGTTGTATCAGCGGCTGGAGCTGGCAATCCTCTTCGCTCTTGTGCGACAGCTTCCACAGATGTATGCTGCAATCCTTGCCCACTGAGATGAGCAGATGGTGTGATGCTGCCAATGACATCACTATATCCGAGTGTCCACAAATCAATCGACAATTCATATTCTGTTCCGTATCGTAGAGCTTCAAGTGTTTGCTATTTGTTGCCACGGCCAAATAGCGATCGTTGTCACCTAGAAAACACATGTCAAGGATCTCATCATTGTAGCCAACCAGTTGCTTGAACAGTTCCAAGTTAACAGCTTCCTTATCGCCTGTTTTCGCATTATAAATAATGATGTTTTGCTCGGTTGTCACCAGCGTTAATTGTTCTTCTTTGTGGCAGTAGAGTAGACGACTTATTTGAAAGTCTTTTGTGGTCAGCAGGTCCGTCATCTTCCACGTTTCCGTGTCTACTTGGACCAGTTTGCCCGAGCCACAGGCGACCAGCAGCTGTGCACCATTTGCTACGTGGCTTACGCCTTCAAGTTCCTCATAGAGTGGTATAACCTTTAATTGTTTGGCCTCCAGCTCCAACTGCCAAATGATTAGCACCTTATCACGACCAACACTTGCTAGTTGACATCCGGAATCCCTGACTACCGTGTGAAAACTTAGTCCAGTCACTTGGGAGATGTGACCACGCATTTTATGCAGCAATGTCTTCGTCTCGTAGTTCCAACCATAGATCGTATTATCAGAGCCGACGGCATAGATTTCACTTTTTAAGGGACTGGGATGGAAGCGCAATAGCACCGCCGGACCGGGGCAGTCTTTGAGGGCGCACAGGCAACTATTATTCGCGTAATCCCAGAGTCTTAGCGTGGCATCTGCTCCACCACTGGTACAAATTAGTTTGCCGGTTGGGCTAAACTCGATGCGAACAACGGGTCCCTTGTGCTGGCTCTTCCACATCTTGATCATTGTCTGGGTGCTCAGCTCCCACAGGCGGAGCAAACCACTTCCGTGTGCGGCAACCAAATGCTCCCGTGATAGGGCAAAACAATAAATATTATCCTCATCGCCGTCAACATCTTCCTGTCTGGTTTTAGGCTGATCATTATTGCTCGTGCTAACGTTGGCTCCAAAGCTGTGCAGAACTTGAGATGTTTTCACATCCACCTGATTTACAACGTCGCCATTCAAACAATAAAAAAGCTGTCCATCTTCGCTCCATGCAATATCGCCACCGACATAAAAGTTCGTGTATCGTTCTTCAGCCGCATAACTGAAAAACTATTTATTCAATATCATTCTGTGTAATTATACAATTGCTTACCTTTTTTCAGCCATGCTTGTCATAATTTGTATATTTTTGTTTACAAAATTACCGCGTGCAGATTGGAACTGGTGGGAGTATTCCTCAAACGAACTGGTTCACATTTGGTTCAGAATATAAGCGACCAAAAAAAAGTGTTCAATTAAAATATTATTTAAATGATAAATATTATAATAAATATATTAAAAAAAAATTATATTTAGTAATAATTTCTATTGAGATTAATTATTATTGTTATTAAAACTGAAACTGGCTCTCTGGTTTAGTGTGATACTATTATTTTTAGTTACCTAACACTTAATAAACAATTCAAAAGTGTGGCATCACTGAGCATGATTTGCAGCTGTCAAATAAAAAGCCGTCAAATCATCGTCCCCTAACTAAACTTGTTCAATTGAAACATTTCAGTTTTGTGATAATAACTCAAATTAAAATTCAGCAACAAAATGAGTACAATTGGAACTGGTGTAAGTATATGCAGTACACGCAGTTAACGACAAGCAGAAACACCCATTAACCGGCGCTCCTTGCAGTATGATCTGTCCGCATCGCAATTCTCGCCGGATGGACGCGTCTTTCAGATCGACTACGCTTCGAAAGCCGTGGAGAGAAGTGGCACCGTTATTGGTATCCGTGGAAAAGATTGCGTTGTGCTCGCAGTCGAAAAGATAATAGCCGATCAACTGTATGAACCGGATGCAGCCAGTCGTATTTTCACCATTGAAAAGAATATTGGCATGGCCATTGCTGGTCTAATGGCCGATGGCAATTATGTGGCCGATATTGCTCGCCAGGAGGCTGCCAATTTCCGTCAACAGTTCGAACGCACAATTCCGCTAAAATATTTGTGCGACCGTGTCTCCGGCTACCTTCACGCCTACACGCTATACAGTGCTGTGCGTCCATTTGGACTGTCGGTTCTGTTGGCCTCGTGGGACAAGGCGGATGGAGCACAGCTGTATAAAATTGAGCCATCGGGCACATCTTTTGGCTATTACGCATGCGCCAGTGGCAAGGCCAAGCAACAGGCCAAAACGGAAATGGAGAAATTCAAATTTGCCGACATGAACACCGATGAACTGGTCCGCAGCGGTGGCAAAATGTGAGAGATGTCATTGTGTTTAAAGTTTTTTTTTTTAATTATAATATCTACTTACAGCATTTATCAGGTGCATGACGAGCTGAAGGATAAGGATTTTCGCTTTGAAATGGGCATTGTTGGCAAGGAAACAAACGGTGTGCATCTCATAAATGACGCGTCGTGGAGCCAATTGGCAATTGAGGCTGGTGAAGCTGCCAAGAATGCTGATGATAGCGAAAACGAGATCTAGATTTAAATAAATTTTGAATATGTACATCTGATTCTAAATCGGTTAAACGCTACATTTTACATATATGTTGCAAAAAGGGAAAATAATATGCATAAAATAATGGTATTTCTACCTGTTCTATGTTTTAATGGAAAGTCAGTTTACCAATTGAAGAGCAGCTTATTCTATAAGGATAAATTGATTGCAATTTGGAAGGGATTTGACTTGTGCACTTTGTCGCTGTCTGTAAAAATCAGGCTTGGCTTGGGTTATTATCGATTGTTCGTATGCCAAAATAAAAATAGTGTGGCAACACTGTATGTACGCACATCTCTTTATTTCGCGCCAAAATAAGTAAACAATTAGAGAAGTTTGTAAAATGACCACATTGATTGAACAGCTAATTTTGAAAATGGGCTTGCACGATGAGCCCAACGTTTTGGAGTAAGTGTTTTACTAACAAATAATTATTATTCCATATATATTGAATCTGAGTATTTTAATAGAAAAACAACTGAGCTGATACGATTGTTGGAGCTGCGCTCTGCAAATGTTCCACTACAAATAAATGAATATGGCAAAATAGTTTTGTGTGCGGATATTGCATGCACTCTATTGGGCATTGGATTTGACAAGGAGCAGGCATTGAAACTCTCCGCATTAAGGAAAAGTCATTACGTAAATAACAAGCGCATGTTCGAGAAACTACTCGATCTCACTAAGCTGGCAACCGTTAATGATATCTGCGTCCAGCTAAGTCTTAACGAAGTGGCGCGCAAGGCCGAAGAGCTGCTGACTTTGTTTAAGAACAACATTGCTATGCGCGAGCATTCGGATGAAGCAGATCATCCACAATATGCCGCCATGGCTGTCTTCCATGCCTGTCGTCTGCTGAAGACGAAAGTGCCCAAGACAAAACTGATGCCCTTCAGCAATTTACGTCCCACTCAGTGGCAACTGTTGGAGCAGCAGTGGGAGCGAATGATTGTAAAGCATTACAAGGAGACGAATGTGGCAGCTAAATTAACTGATAAGCTAGAAGTGCAGCAAGAGAAAAATATCATAAGTAAGAGCAATAGTCAAAAAATAGAGATAGAAGATTATGAAAAATGGAAGTCACGAATGTTAGCCTCTGCCGAGGCTAAGCTAAAAGAGTTAGAATCGACGGAGAAGCACAATATTGATATATGATATTTAATCAGTTCACTTATTTATAGAGGTTTGTCATGTGGTCACATTTACTCTGCATATCATAATTTTTATAACCTATTTACTTATAATTATTGTTTTGTTATTAAATCAATTTATCTTTGACGTGATTGAGAATAACTTCGCCTGCGTCTACATGTTCTCCATTTGTATTGTGGGCTGAAATTAAGTAAATTATAATTATCTATACTCCTTAATCATAATAATATACACACCACTATACACGATCAGCTCCACTTCATTTCGGGTTTCCGGCCAGGTGCTCAGCAAGCCCTTCAAATGTTTGCAAAACTTCAGCCAGATTTCGCGTTTCATTTCATGCATCTGCCATGTGGCGGACGGCTGATGATGCATTGCATCAAAAAAGGATAACATTGGGGTTGCTCCCTCTACCGCAAAGTAGTAAGAGGTGCCGTTTATTTTCCTATTTAGTCTATAGACATCATGCTTGAAAGGACGATTAACCCCAGCACGATCTATAAAATGTGTCTCCAAAGGCTACAGAAAGAATATTTAATTACGATTAATTGCCAAATACAAATTTTCTAACCTTAGCCTTCTCCAGCAATTGGCTGTCAATGACGCCCTTGACGAACATTTCATCTGGCACGAGGATGATCAAGCGTCTCAAACCGAATGTCACATTTTGGGAATCCTCGTAGTCCGTCATCCGCTGCTGCAATCCATCGCCATTGCGTTCGGGCAGTGAAAGTTTCAAATAGCCATGAAAGTAATTGGATGCCATACCGGCTGCGTAATCCAAGCCATGTGCATCGCGTATCCAGTGGGCATAACTCAAGGAGCTGTGACTCAGCTGTGCATATATGAAGATCCAATACAGCGGTATATAAGTGAAATCTGAGCCACTGGGCAGCAATTGATTTATGTTGCCGGTGCTGCCAAAGCGTGCAAAACCCAAAAATATTATCACCAATGCCAGACATATTGTTTTGCGGTTACATGTGAAAGTAAGTCTTAAAATTGTCAACAGACGATTCTCAAGCAAATAGTGATTTCTGTGAAGGAAATACTCAGCCAACGCATAACCCAAACGTTGCATTAAATCAGCGACAACTACAATAATTAAAATGCGTATACAGGTGTCTGCAACGAAATGTATGCTTATGAAGACAATATTAATCCAATACATTTGCAGGACATTAGTGTTGCAAATTAAATACTTACCAATATATTTACCCATCATTTTCAAGATCAAAACTTTATCCCTTTGATCTGCGAGTGGAGCAGCCATATTTCGTATTGCCTATTGCGCTATTGCTGGCTGTGAACAGAATAAACTATCGTGCTCCACGTAACGATTATCGGCAAATGCATAATATCGATATCAGATATATCGATGTAGGAAGCAAGTAAGTGCAAGTGCATTTATAAAAAAAAACAAAGACTCTTTTTGTTTCTGTTTTTCGGATGATTCAATAAAGTGATTATAAATAAACATCCGCTATGTGTTATGGTGTTTTTCAAATATTTGTTTTAAATTGAATTTATCTATTGTTTTTGACCATTGAAACGGATAAGCATGACGTATACTATTGCTAAGAAAATTGGATAAACAATACTTGCTGTGTCAATTCAATCTTACATATATATATTTATAGACATAGCCCAAATTCAATTGGGTAAGTCATAAAAATGCAGAGCAATTCTTCTGATAACATTGGTGATAAACAATAAATTTCTGTTTCAGTAGCTACTGCAAGGCATTGTTCATGTTGTTGTGCTAAAAAGTGCAATAAGACGGATAGTGGAAGTCTGCGAAGACGTGTTAATCACCACGCCTTGTTGCGGTTGCAAGCAAACATACAACGACGACAACACCAAGAAGCATAATGCCAATATTATATAGTGTAATAGCGCGAGAAACAACGGTACTCGCAAAGTTTGCCGAATGCGTTGGCAACTTTGCTGAAGTCACCGAACAGATAATGAGCCGAATTGGGGTTCAAAACCACAAGATGACTTACACACACGGCGACTACTTGATACATTATACTTGCGAAAATAAGCTGATCTACATGTGCATCACCGACAACGTAAGCTGACAATATTTCACTGATTTCAATATAATTATTAATACTATTTATTGCAATTTATAGGAGTTTGATCGCTCGCGAGCTTTTCTCTATCTGGCTGATATAAAGCAGAAATTTTTACAGACTTATGGCCTGCAAGTGGCCACGGCAATTGCGTATGCCATGAACACGGAGTTCTCCAAGGTCCTGTCCCAGCAAATGGTATACTTCAGTCAATCGCGCGAAGTGGATACCATATCCCGTGTACATGGACAAATTGATGAACTCAAAGACATTATGATTAAGAATATTGGTAAAATTCAATATAAACCAATTTTTCATTGCATAGTTTTACTAAAGTATTTCTTATTCGCTTTACAGATAGTCTGCGTGATCGGGGCGAGAAACTGGAGCTACTCGTCAATAAAACCGAGAACTTGAGCAATAATGTGAGCTGATTATATTACAAACATAACAGTCAAATAATAATACTTATATTCTACTTCAATTATAGTCGGTTGCATTCCGCAAGGCATCGCGAAATTTGGCACGTCAAATGTTTTGGAAGAGCGTGCGGGTCTACTTTATCGTTGGCCTAGTGATTTTATTCATCATTTATGTAATTGTGAGCATGGCCTGTGGCGGTCTCGCCTGGCAGCAGTGCGTATCTTAAAGTTTACATTGTTATTAGCCCATGCCCATGTTTATTTACAAACTATTAAACATTCTTTCTATCCATACTCTCTGTTAAATATAATAAAGATGAACATATACAAGTATATTTATACATAATTGCGCTGAAGTTGTGTTATAATTTCATTTGGCTTCAACATAAACGACATCATTGGCCTTAATGATTCCCTGGCGACGGATACCCAAGTGAATTCCCAGCGCCGGAGAATGGTGGTCAAACAAGCGATAGCTGTAAATGTAAAAATGTACAAATTATAATATGGTTTTTTCTTATTTTCCATCTATATATGTATATTAAATATCTTTATATTATACACCTACCTGCGTAATGTTTTCAAAGGCTCTCCATCGACATCGCGTTTCGCCGTATTCACATTGATGTTTGGTAAGATGCAACGCGTGCAGGGAGCAACTACACGAAAGACTGTCTCGTCGCCAATGCGAATCCATTGCCAATGATCCTCGGCGTATGGTTCGTCCACGTCCATTTTCAAAACAAAGTTGCCACGGAATTGCTGGACATCGACTGGGCGCTTTAAGCGCGTGTTTAAATCATCAATCGACGATTGATTCATCATCATGTAGCTGGTGGCATCATTTAATGTTCCCTAAAAAGATTAAATTATTAAAAATTAAAAATCATAAGGATACGGTTAGGTAATCTGAGATAGATTGTGAAATCATTAAGCTGCAAGCGCTGATAAAAATTAATTTACTTAAGATATTTTATGGCAAAAAAAAGCTTCAAATGCGAGCGCACCACACACAATCAAAAATGCAGTTCGCCTATGATTTATCTACTACATACTTATATATACTTACTGAATCCTCCTGTCTCAGGAAAGGCATATGCTTAAGTCGAGGATTAGTGACACGCACTGGCACTGGGTATGGATAATAAACTAGCTTCAGGCCTGAGTCTTTTTTTAGTATGAACTCCGAGAACCACTTATCAAACCGAGTGCCACACACCATGACGTCTACGGCCACGCCCCAAACGGCTGTGCGCACATCCTTGGAGGCCGGCGCGAGCTCCTTAAAGTCCAGCTGCAAGTCGGGCATACCCGGTGCACTGAAAACCAAACCATTGGGCAACTGGTTGGGCTGAATGAGCAACATATGCGGATAACCTCGAGCAGTTATCATTTCGTTGTTATCATTTATTATCATAAATTTGCGATCGCGCACATTTCCCGTGCCAATGCCCAAAAGATCACAATCGTATTCCTGACCGTTGTCCAAAGCAAGTGGCGCACAAGATTTAACGGGAAATATGTACATCTTCTGCAAGGTGCCCACGCGACGCCACTTCTCGGGCATCAAATCACGATGCAAATGGCGATAGATTAAATACCCAGCTCCTCCGGCAGCCACTACGCCGACGCTCATGCCGATCAGCATCTTATTGGAGAGTCCCCAGCTGGAACTAACTGCATAGACAATCCATATTGTTCAACATTTTAATTACCTTTTTATTTTTGATTTTGTTTACGCACTTGATAATTTCGGATCCATTTTCAGTGAGTAGCTTATCAATTTTCAGATGGCACTTTCACTTTTTAAGTCACTTCGCATTCCCATTAAAAAGCTCTAAGACAAAAGCTTTGTAAAATGGTGGATAAATTAGGCTTTTTATAGTCTTATAATGGTCATGGTAAATAAACTACATTTTTAATTTTTACTCGCTATATTACGCTATATTATGTTTAAAAATAGCTCATTTTAGGCTTTTGAGGCAGACAAATTTTTAATTCAATTGTTAAAAACGAATTTAAATTTATGCGCGTAAATTGTGGCTTCAAACAGTCGAACAGCTGTTTTTGATCGTGCCCAACTTTGCTTGAAATGAGCTTAGTATAAAAAAATACCCTCAATGTCGATTTGCTTTCAAAAACAGAAGCAAAGTTTACGATTGCAAAAAATTTAGCATGGCCGACACAACTGGAAATGAGGAGAGCAATACGCCGGATGAACTGGATGTGGGCAGTGAGCATTTTAATCCACTGCGTGCGCTATATGCGGCCAACTATAAGGTGACGGAAAAGGCGCCAAAAGTACTCTATCAAAATCTGGCCGCATTCGAAAGTGCGCTCACAAAATTTGGCATTTGGCAGCTAAATAAAACACAGAAAACCAATGATTCATCAGCAACAAAGCACCAAACAGGCAGCAGCAAGAACCCATTCACGGCGGAGACCACACGCCGGTTTGAGCCGCATCAGATGCCCATTGATGGTGTCCAAAAAATGAAGTACAAACGCAATCTTTACACACATATGGAAGGGGCTGAAGGACCGCTGGCGCTGCTACAAAAATATTTGCCTGCTGGGCAGGAGGAGGTATGCCAGCGGCGTCTGTGTGTTCACATACGCAAGGAGCACGGTATTGGCGGCCGCATTGAAGGCGACTTGGTCGCCTTTGACAAACAATGGAACCTGCTGCTGAAGAACGCCATCGAGTTTCGTCAGCGTCGCAAATATAAATATGGCCGGCAAAATATCTGCAACACATCCGCATCCGAAAATTGCAGCGACCGACTTCGCGAGCTGGGCATTGAACTGCCCAAAGTCCATGTAAAGAGTTTAAACCGCAAGAATGTCGAATTGCGTCGCGAATTGCCCCAGTTGATGGTGCGCGGCGAACAAGTTGCTTTAATTACTTTTATTATCAATGTAAAGGAGTAAAGACTGAATTTATATTTAATTAGTTAGAATGTAGTCTTCAATTCGTGTACACCATAGGCACACATTCCTCGGCGGCCACATGAGATGGGGAGTCATCCTCCATGAGATGCTGCAGGCTCTCATTGGGGTAGCTATAGGGAGAGAAATGTGTTAGTATCGACTTGGAGTGTGGAGCATAAATCAATCCTAGCAAGCGTACATTTTAGATGGGCTCTCATCGCTGAGCATGGTAACGGGAACAGTGGCGGAAGCGCATTCTGGGCTCATCAGTTCGATAGGTGTGGGACGACGCTCCTGTAATTGACGCGTAATTTCCGCTGTGCTCATCGTTACGGGGCCAGAGCCACAGGCATTCTTGGTGCCCAGTTGTTGTTGTTGCTGCTGCACTGAAGGCGACACCGTTGCTGTGGTCATTACCATCATTGGTTTCTTGCACGGAAGGTGCGGAGTGTTGGCCACATTTTTGCGCCTGCGTCCGCGTGTTGCTCCACTAACGACAACTGGCCCTACATGTGCTGTAGCTGGAGGTATAATCACCTTTGCACCGGCTACCTTATCCTTATGCTTGCGACGCATTGCAGCAGACTCCTTGGCCACATCGAGAGCAGATTGCGATGAGGGTATTGGTTCCGCATCGGAATTGGAGCTATCGGTGGCATCACTGTCACTTGAATCCTTGGCTGGCTTCTCATACAGCAAGAGGCGATCGATGAGAAACGATCGATCTCGCGATACTTTCAGCAAGCGTCGTTGGTTGGTGTGCAGCAGGTCCTGGAAATACTCATTCTCCTGCAAGAACATTAATTAAATGCAATATGATTAATATTTATTCATTTGCATCACTTACATAGATGAGAAATTTTAATTTGCGCTTCAGGTTGCGGTAGCGCTCCTTATAATCAATGCTCGGATGCTCTGTGCCTGTCGATGCTGAGCTGGATTCAGCTAGACCAGCTGCTCCAGGAACTGCTGCCGATTGTTTGGTTTGTAGGTGGTCATCATCGCTTTCCAAATGCTGCCGTTCGGTTTTATGGGCTGTGGTTGTTTCATTGGCCAAAGAGCGACAGTACCAGCCCTCGAGCATGTTAAATAGTATCAAATATTAGTTTTAATTTTAATTAAATAGATTTTTTCTGTACTCAGTTAAAAATAAATTAATTTGTTGTTTGCACGTAGAAGAAGAAGAACAAATGATAGTCGATACCTTAATCTATGATATATATATCGATAAGTCTCTTAAAGAGTCCATCACTAAAAATATTGATATCAACAAATAAAACAAGAAGCTGTAAGCCGCACGTGTTGCGTTTGTTTATAAGTGCGATGAGCAAAAAAGTGGTGATTAATAAACGTGCAAAAGGCTTGTCGCGCGAGGCGCTGGAGCAACTGAGCAAAAAGGAATTGATTGATAAAATAGAACAACTCGAAGCGTACAATTTTCAACTGAAAAATCTCCTACAAAAGAAACTAACCGAGAACGACAAAAACAACTCGGAATACACAACGCTTTTACGGGGAGATGACGAAAAACCGGCAACACGGTCAAAAGAGGAAAATACATCTAAAAAAGCGGGCAAACAACGTAAGTTTGATTGGGACAGGTAAGTGAAAAGCTTATGTTATTAGATTTATTGATTTATTTGCCTTTCGCTTTGCTTTTAGTGCACATCGGCGACATGTTCTGCTCAAAGTTATGTACTTTGGCTGGGACTATCAGGGCTTTGCATGTCAGGAGGATTCCAATGAGACAATTGGTGAGTAAAACTTGAATTTTAATTTAATAACTTGTTACCAATTTCTACCATTGCAGAGGCATTTTTGTTTCGGGCACTGATACGCACCTGTCTGATTGAATCGCGGGAAACGTCGAATTATCATCGATGCGGTCGGACTGACAAGGAGGTCAGCGCTTTTTGCCAAGTAATATCTATTGATTTGCGTAGCAAACATTCACCCGATGTCCAATTGGAGTCGGACTCATTGGCAACGGAGATCGACTACTGCAGTTTGCTGAATCGTGTGCTGCCCAAGAACATCCAGTGTGTGTCCTGGATGCCATTACGAAATCCCGTGTACAGCGCTCGATTTGATTGTATTTCACGCACCTATCGCTACTATTTTCCCAAAGGGGATCTGGACATTGAAGCCATGCGTATGGCCTGTGACTTAATTGTATGCCATGGAGATTTCCGAAATTTCTGTAAAATGGATGTGCACAATGGAGTTACGAATTATATGCGCAATTTACAGGCAGCTAGGATACAGCCATGTGAAGATACAGCTGTCGAAGCTGAAAAGAATCTGAATTCAGGTGAGTTTTGTTGTTTTTTAACAAGAGCTTATGATTTAAGGAGCCCATCTTCTGCTTACAGGCTACACAATGTGTTATTTGGAAATACAAGCGAATGCGTTTCTCTGGCATCAAATACGCTGCATTATGGCAGTGCTGCTGCTCGTTGGCCAAAAGCATGAAGAGCCCAGCATCATCAGTAAATTGCTAGATGTCGCCAGCAATCCGTGCAAACCACAATATACGCCTGCCATTGGTTTACCATTAAATCTATTCCGCTGTGATTTTCGTGCAAATACCACGCGTCGAACAAATCCATCGGCATCATATTCAGCAGCAGAGGAAGATAATGTAACTGATGATGCCTCCTCGTTAAAAATGGAGACTGCTACACCATGCGCACCCGATCTTACTAATTGGATTTACAGTGAAGAGAATCTACAGAAGCTTGTCGAGACCGTGCAAAGCGAATGGACGCAGTTCAGCGTCAAATGCACCATGATACGCAACACACTGGAGCAACTGGAAGCGATTGTCCAGGAGAAATGTAAGCCTCAAAAGATTAATGCCCAAGCGTTTTTCCTGCAGGATGCGGCCAAGCCACGTCAATATCAGCCACTCTTGCAACGCAAGCGTTGTGGTAAGTCCTTCACTCTGAAAACTCTTCCTAAACCCGGAAGTATATATTTATTTTTATACTTTTTACGCAGAAAGCCTGGAGAACCGCATTGATCACTTTGTGAAGAAGCAACGACTGCTAGTAAAAGGCGATATGGCAACGGAGGCTAAATAGATTTCCAACTATTGTAAACAAAAGCTAACAAAATATAAATGGAAAAACCAACTGGGAATTTCAAGGTACTTACATTTATTTATTAAGTTTTTATTTTCAAGAAATTGTACAACGTTTTAAAATCTTAACTTAGATTATTGTAAATAATTTAAATGTTAATTCATTCAATTACTTAAATATTGCGTGCAAAGGGCAAATTAATATATGTAAGTAGTTTTTTTTTTTACAGATATCTCTATTGATACATATAGACTATGTAAGCAAATATATGTGTATATATATACATATGTGTTTTATGTATGAGTGCATATTACCGGGACTTTGTACGTTACTAGACTTCTCCACTTACAGTTGTTCTCTATATATGTACATATTACTTTGCTTAGTTGTTAACAAATAGGTTTCTACATCAAAATAAAAGTAGTGCTAAAAAATATGCTCGATATGCATAATTAAATATGATTTCTATATATGTGAAGATTCCTTAAGTGCCCATTGATTTCGCCTTTTGTAATCTGTAAATGCAAAATAATCAAATAATTAAAGAGCATTGATTATTTTGAATTGATTCTGTCTTACTTTCTTCTCAAGACCTTCAGCACTATTGTGCCTTCGCGCACTGTCTTAAAGAGTCCAATTGTTTCGGCATGGCTCATGCCCTGCACAGAGTGTCCATTGATTTCCACAATCTCATCACCTTTAGGATAAAGTTTTCGAACTCAATTAAATATTCTATTAGATATATATATGTTTGAAACTGTACCTGCTTGCAGTGTGCCATCGTCGGCTGCTTGGCCGGAGGGAAAGACGGTCTTGACAAAGATGCCCATGTTGCCCTTTGGCGAATCTCTGCCGCCCACAATGCTGAAGCCCAAGGACTTCAAGCCTGGTCCTTTGAAAAAGGTGATTGTTTTGGGTGTGCAGCGTCCATTGCCTGACATTAAAGTGGATTTTATTTTGTTATTGAATGCGTTTGTTAAGGGTGTTTAGTAGGTTATTTAGGTGTAAGAATCTCACCCTCACTCATGGAGGCTCGAATGACTTCAGCCATTTCCTCATCCCGTATGGTTAACTTGGCCACGGGCAGCGATGGACGATGATGCATTAGAGAGGCGATGGGCGGTGTCAATGATGAGGATGTTACTCCAGATGCTGCTGATGTCGATGATGTTGATAATGATGATGATGCAGTGGAGCAGGAATTATGAAATGGATTAGGCGCAAATAATGAAACGCTTTTTGGCGTGTGCTTAATATATATGGAATGGTGTTGTTGTTGTGGTGGTTGTTGTTGCTGTTGTTGTTGATTAGTGAGATCAGTAGTTATGTCTGTGGTTGTTGTTGTTGCTGTTGCATCTTCTCCTGCTCCTTCAGCTGTAGCTGCTGCTAGCGGCGCTTGCATAAATAAACTGAGCCTCGACGAACTGAGACGGGAGTGTGCAAATCTCAGGGAGCGATAATGTGAATTGGTCAAATTAATCGAATTGCGAGCATAGTGGGTACGCTGATTAAACTGCTGCTGACCCGTAGAAGCCAGTCCGAGTGGGTGGGCATCATTGGCCAGGGCGGCACCCTCGGAGCAGCGTTTGCGCGCAAGCAATCGCCATTTGTCGTCATCCGCCAGAGAGGAGGCGACACAAACACTTGCCGCCCGATTCGCATAGACGGGTGTATAGGAGTCGTTATTGAGATTAAGTGTGGATGTGGATGAGGAGTTGGAGCAAGTGTCTGATTGTTGTTGTTGAGAGTTTTTGTTGTTGTTGTTGTTGTTAAAGAGCGGTGTTAGCGGTGTTAGAGTCAAGCTGCTGCGCTGACCTGAAGAGCTCCTCGCCCGGCGCCTTAACAGCTCATGCTCTGGAGCACTCACATCCAGCGAGTGTCGTGGCGTCGAACTCCGACGATGTTGCATCAATGGCATGGGCGTTGGCAACGTACTAACACTGGCCACCGAACGTGCATCGCACTCATCCAGATTACGTTCCCTTTCCCGTTCCAGCTCCCGTTCCTGCTCGTGCTCATGTTCCACCTGCAAGCTCTGCAAACTGTTGAGTGAATCCGTGCGTTGGGCATAACTGAGGCGTTGCCGTTGCGTGCTCATTCCATCGATGCGGATTTTGGTATAGAAGTCGGTCACAGTCGCAATCTCATCGTGTGCAATCACCAAATCAATGCAGTTCTCCACAAAGCAGCTCAGTAGCCGCTGCACCTCAGCAAATGATTGAATGCCCCGCAAATGTTTGCCATTCACATTAACAATCTCATCGCCCAGACGCAGGCGACCATCCCTATGGGGAGAACAAGAGAGACAAGGGCAACGTAAGAGAGACGAGTCCAAACTAGTCCTAAAACATCTCATACAAAAATGTAGAGAAACAAATTAGTTACTTACTTTTGGGCCATGCCATATGGCTCGAATTCGACAATTAGATAGCGATACTGCTGCTCATTGTTGTTGGTGACAACCATTTTAGGCGACAACACCAGTCCGATATAATCCTCCTGGCATTTCCTCTCCAGCTTCAGCTGACGGAAACGTCTCCTAATTGTCTCCGTTTCATAGTCATAATTATAGCCGCCCAATGAAACGGGTGCACTGCAAATACTATTCCGCACCGAGGAGCCCGAACCCGATCCCATGCCCATGCCCAATCCCAATCCGAGTCCCATGCCAACACCCTCTGATGAGCTGAGCGAAATGAGCGAATTGCGTTTCAGTGTGCCCGAGGCAATAGATTCTGTATCTCCGCCAGAGATGCTTAGATTATTGCCCAAACGGGCACCCGCTTGGCCGCCATCGCTATCGTAGCCGGACTCATTTGAACTTAGACAACTACTTAATCTTTGGTAAAGTGGTTCCCAGTCCTTGGATGAGATGCTATCGTTGCGCGACACCTGTTGCTCCGGAGAGTGTCGCTGCGGCAAGGGAGATTGCTGTTGCTGTTGCTGTTGCTGCTGCTGCCGTTGGTTTTGCGCCTGTGCCTCCCGCTGCAGTTGCTCGCGCTGCTTAAGCAACACAGATCCACCGTTCTCCTCGGGTAGCACGGATAGACGCGAACGCAGAAAGGCATAGGGAAAGGCGCCACGTCGTGTGGCATCCTGCTGACCACCCGGATTACTTGACGGTGGCGAGCTCAAAGTGCTGCCGGATGCACTGCCTCCACTAGTGCTGCTGCTGGCCGTTAGACAGCCGCTCACCTTGGCAATATCATCACAGCTACTCGACTTTAAGCTGGAGATGCGTGGCAAGTGTTGCTGCTGCTGTTGCTGCAGCTGCAACTGTTGTTGTTGGTGATGTTGTTGCAAATGTTGTCGCTGCAAATTCAGGCCATCGCTGGGATCATCGCATTTGATGTAGGAGCAACTGGACAACTGGCTGGTGGAGCTACTCCGATAGAGTGTTTGTGTCGTTGGCCCCGCCTGTTGGGATGCCTCGGAGGCTTTGAGCAGATTGTGGGAGCGATGATTCAACATGCCCGTGGACCCAATGCGATGGAAGAAATTCTTGAACGCCTTCTGCGGACGTGGCTGATATTGATGATGAGTGGGCGTCGATTGTGCACTCTGACTGCCCCTGTTGGCAACATCCTCGCACGCTGGCAACGGTTGCTGCTGCTGTGGTTGAAATTGTTGCTGCTGCTGCTGGTGGCGTTGTTTGATTGTTTCAATGGGTCCCGATTTGCATTTTTTGAGCGTGTTGCTCTGATATCCGCCGCAAGTAGCTGCTACAGATGACTTGTTGTTGTTGTTGCTGCTGCTGCTGCTGGATTTGTGCGTTGGCGAGTGAAACAAACTGCGCAAATCTGTGTGGGATTTGTGTGTGTTGCCGGCGGGTGAATCGCTGCGCTTCAACAAATCCAGTTTGCGACTCATTCGCTTGCCCCACGTGAACACTGCAAAAGAGAAGACAACTCAATCATAATGTGATTTCTAATGTAATTAGAATATGCTTCAATGCATTCGCAACACCTCAAAGGCGCTGAGACTGTCTCCTGCCCCATCTTCCTTCATATGGCCAGACACGTGCTCGTCAAACCGGCATCGGCTTGCAGGCATTGAAGCAAAAGCAAAAACCACAACAAAGGTCGGCTCAAAAGATGTGTGTGGACCGCATTTTGAGTGACAGCTTTGACAGGCAAAGTGTTGCGGTACAATAAAACAAGACTTTCTAAAGCAACAATTTTCTGCACTTTTGTTTAACGCTTGAATCTTATTCAATGGTCGATTTCATAAATAGCAAATTTAATTTCCTAAAACTAGCCAGAATAAAAAGTTGATTTCAACTGTTTGCGTATATTTAAAATTAATCGCGCTAAACTATCGCTAAATTTTCTATGCATATCGATATGCTGACGTATCGATATTTATGTTTTTTTCTTGAGTTTATTTTTGTCGTTGCCAGTCAACGGTCACACTGTGGAGCCATTGATTGTACACATAAACAATTGATTTTTCGCTAGCTAGACATGTCGTTGTCAGCAAAAAAAATTGCAGAAGCTGAGGCTTTAGTGCGCACAGCAGAAAAGAGCCTTAAAGTGTCGGCGTTCAAGTGGGCACCAGACTATGACAGCGCTGGCGATGAGTATTCGAAGGCAGCAACTGCGTATCGCATTGCGAAATCGTTCGACAATAGCAAGCAATGCTGGTTGAAGGCAATTGATTGCTACAAAAACAACAAAGCCTGGTTCCATGCAGCCAAATCGTACGAGCAAATAATCTTGTTGCTCAAGGAACTCAATCAATTCAATGACGTTGAGGAATATACGAATAAGGCGGTCAGCTTGTATCAGCAACATGGATCGCCAGAAGCGGCTGCCGCTGCGCTGGACAAGGCAGGCAAGTTGACGGAAGCAACAAATCCGGAAATGGCATTGCGATTCTATCAGCATGCTGTGGAGATAATCCTCATTGAGGACTCCACACGCCAAGCAGCCGAGTTCGCATCGAAAGTGTCGAGGCTACTAGTCAAGTTGAAGCGCTATGAGGAGGCGACAAAGGCGATTAGAAAACTAATTGGGCTTTATCAGCAAACGGAATCTTATGGACAAATTGGTCGTATGGTTGTCGCCCTTGTTCTCGTCCAATTAGCCCTGGGTGACCCTGTCGAGGCGGAGAAGTCGTTCAGGGAATGGTGTACCTGCTGTGAGACCGAAGAGGTTTCCACATTGCAAACGCTTCTACAAGCATTCGACGAGCAGGATGGCGAACTGGCTGCCAGAATGCTTGCATCTCCATTCATCCGGCACATGGATGTGGAATATGCCATTTTATCCAAGAACATTCCATTGCCAAAGACCCTTGAGGTGACGAAGAATAAGACACTGGACAATGAGGAGGAAGAGGAGGGTGGCGGTTTGTGTTGAAAGAGCTGACATGTACCTTTTATTGTTATCTAACTACTAATCACGCAAATTATCAATTATTGCAATTTAAAATTTAATCGTTAACATATAAATATATAACTAATAAAACGCTCATTACGGTCTTCTTCCTGTTAACTTAAATATGTACTTTATAATCCCCATGCTGATGTTGTTAATGTCAATTTTAATTGTATATATATACCCTGTTTAAAGAAGTATATGGTGTATATGGCAATTGCATATATAGAGGAATAGATCAAAAGGAAAAAAATCCACTTAATTATTATTGTTATTAATATATATTAGACACAGAAGTTTGCCTAACTTAAATCACCTTTTGCTACAACGAAGATGAACTTACAGAACAACTAAACTGGTTATTATATCCTGTAAAGAATATTTTAAAAGTGTTATAAGATATATATCATTCATGAAATCAACATTCAAGTTTTTCAAAAATTCTATTTATATTGTGAAGAAGTTTGTCTTTATAGTAACTTATGGTACAAGATTTAGCTTGAGTTCGATCGATTATTCTAATTTTGTCAAGAATTATGTAAATTATATCCCTTAATCAATTTTAGAAACTAGGAATAATAATCAATATCCTTGGCTACTACCAGGAAATAATAAGAGAAGCTAAAACACAATGTTGGCATCTCAATAATCCACGTTGAGCAGTCATCTTGAGCTTATTTGCCTGCTGTACTCGTAACTCAGTTAATTATTGAATAGTAAACACACCTCAACTAAAACTAAATGGACTCCCCCGTAAGAGTCCTTAGCGTTGCCAATCAAATAACGTTAGCCGTAAAATATTTTTACGATCTGGCTTTAACATCAATTGCCAAACACTTAAAAAGGCATTCAAAGTGGTGTTTTCATTTGCAGTCAGCGTTTTTAGCTCGTTAATAAAAAAATTTATGCGCTTGTCCCATATATTTATCACGATAACTCGAAGGAAGAGACCGTGTGAGAGAGTGAGTGGGACAGAAGGAGAGAGAGAGAGAGAGAGATAGAGGGAGGACTGCATAAACAATTAGTATAAGACATGCACAATAGAATCAGATGCAGCAAATTTCCCATAACGGATTTGGCCAAGACATTCGCGCATTATGAACACAATAAAATTTTGAAAACTATTTTTATGTTCCCCGTACACTCAAAAAAATAATGGTTATCATTTATAGAAAATGTATTTATGTTTTTTAAGAAATTTTATTTCATATCTTATAAGTATCTTCCAGAAATTTGTTTATGCTTTTTTTGTGTTTCCTAATCATGTTAGACATATTTTTTTCGAGTGTAGCCATGCATAGAATTGCCTATAGAGCAGCGAGTGAGGTTTCAGCTTCGCCTTGGACTCTACATCTGCATCTGCATCTCCCTCTACCGAGCAACTCTCTGACTCGTGCCAAAGATGTTTAATAGCCGCTGCAAGCCGCAGGCAGGCTTGTGGCGTGTGGCATGTGGCATGTATTCCGGTTACCGGTAAACTGTGTGGGCGCAGCGTGGCGGCGATGATGCGTTTGCTGCCAGCCTCAATTCAAGTTGACAGTTGAAACAACTCCAACCATAGCTCCACCCAGTCCTGACCGACTTTGTTCCGCCACTCTTTTGCCCATTTGCCTTTGATTAAAAATTTTCAGCACGCTGCAATCAAAGGCGGATTGGTGGAATTGCTGGGATTGGCGGGATTGGGGGAATGGGTTGAGTTGGCTCGTTGGCCAGCTGAAGCTGTGGCTGGGCGAGTGTTAAACAATAATAGCAAATGGTGCAGGCATCAATTATATGACAGCCTCTCCGCGAGTAGAATCAAAAAACGACCGCCGGCCACATGCCACAAATTCTACACCCACTTAACTTTCAAGACGGTGTCAAATGCCCGCCAGCGTCCAAACCGGGTGAGAAGACTTGGCTACGAGATGGCTTTGTTGCCATTTTCGCCGACTGACAAGGGTGGACAAGCGGAGGGAGTTGGCAGAGGCGGATGTTTCTCCTTCCATTTGTAAGTGAAGAAAATAAGAAAAATCTTGTTGCAAGATTTGTAAGGCATAAGGAAGAGCTAATGTAACAAGATTTGTAACGATTTCTTAGCAATTATGTTGTGATCTTATTAATCTAACAGTCATGATCTTAATTTGACTATCTGGCACTGTTCATGTCTAATTTGGCTTAACATAATGGAGTGATTTGAGTCAAATATATATTCAGCTGATAAAAAGAAGTTTTGAATAAATATTTAATCATCAGAGTCAGTCACTTAAATAAGTATACAATTATTCCGTATAGATCGGCAAATATTTCACTTTCCATAACACAAAAAACCCGTTCCCAGCTTGCCCAACTGCAAAATCTTAAGACATTTTCTCAGTATCCAGCACATGATCATTATAAACGTACCAATTCAAATAATGCGCATCATAAAAAATGTTATTTCTCTAAATGCACCTCTCTATCTCTCACTCTCCCTCTCTCACTCTCCCTCTCTCTCTCTCTATCTCTGGTTCACTCAATAATTTTTGCTCTTTCCTTGATGCTGTCATTTGTCGTCATTTATTTAAGCATGCAGATTTACCAGGTGTCAAATTACGTTCTATAAGCGAGCTTTGGCATTTCCTTGCTTGCGTGCCAAGAGAGAAAAATGATTGCGCATCATTCTTTGACTGTGTTTGTGCATTGTGTGTGTTATTCTAATGATGAAATTTAATTGTATTTAATTAGTTAAAGGTGCCGCTTCAGTTTCTAGTTTCCAGTTTGCATGCCCGCTGCCAAGGTCAATAGTGGAGCTGTAAATTGCTTTCATCAGCTCACCAAATAATGGGCATGATTGTGTGGCAATCGTTTTCTTGCCATTTGTTGCGGAGTCAGATGTGCACAAGAAGCAGCAGAAGAAAGAGCATGAGAAATCAATAAGCGCCAACATTGACGAATCTCTTCGCAACCCAGCTGTCGGCAGACAGCAGTCGGCAAAACATAAATGCTATAATTTCGCACTGGCGCTCTGCGTTCCAACTCCAACTCCATTTCCATTTCCAACTCTTCTCGCTTCGCTGCCCCACTCCCTCCCTCTCTCCGTTCGTCCATCACACACTTTTGCACGCATGCGCATTTATACTGGGATTATCGCTTATTACATGTTTTTTTTTTGTTGCTTCTTCCCCCCTCCCCCCTTTTCGACTTGATTTATTCTGCTGGCCGATTATCGATCTCGATTCAAGTGAAGGCTTACTCTGAATCCGAATCGAAGAAGAATTTGCAGCAATCTGAGCACATACGTGAGATATTATTGCATGCCGTGCGCATTTTGTTTGGCTCATTTCTTTGTTTGCTCTTGTTGTTTGAATCATCAGCAATCAACCATGTTGGATGTGGCTGTTGCACATGTTTTGGGTCGAATTGGTCGCTTCAATTTGGCAACTGGCAACAGCGGCCGCATTATGCAAATGTTGCGATTGTGATTGTATATTTCCCATGACACGGTTGTTGAACTTTTTCTATGCCAATTTTTCAATGGTTTACCGGTCAGTAAATCAATTTTTGGTCAGTAACTAAAACGTGGTTAATTTGGTGTGGCTTCAAGTGAGATTTAAAGCCTATTTTCTTGACTGAAAATAATATAAAATACGGTCGACACATATTTTGAAAGATCTTTGTGAAAATTGGCATAAACCTATTTTTCCATGAGTGACTTTTCTGTCTCCGCCATGAATTTTCCATTACTTCTTTCACCTACTTACAGATTTCATTCCTGTCCGCTCAGACGTAGTAAGTAGTTGCCATTTAGCTTCAAGCCCCAATAAATATTATTATTGGCTGCATAACGAACAGGCCGCAATCCCAGTCCCACATAACTCTTGCAACTTTGTCGAATACTTGCTCACATTTGCGAATCATCAGCAGTCAAATGGATCACATAATGCCCAGCTTTGTCACACTTGGTCGCTTATGGGATTTTAGGGCCGCAACCGAAACCGCAGTCGCCCGTGCGCCCAGACCTCAGGCATAAAAGATGTGTGTAGATACAACATATGTATTATATATATATATAATAACACTGCAAGTTCCATCACAGTTACAGTCGCAGTTGCCACTCCGGATCGCATTACAGCAACGACAATGCAAAAATCAGGTCAATACGGTATTTCAGGGTGTGCTATACACACACACACACACACACACAATACACACCTACACGTATCGATGACAATCGGCAAAGGTTGATGATGCGTTGACATATGCGGAAATGTTTTTAAACCAGCAGCCAAAACCAACATGCCACAGCAAATTGACCGCGCACAGAAAAAAGTCGATTCTTAAGCTCAGAGCAAGTAACTGATTATCACAAAATATTAACCCCAGATTAAGCAACAATATTTAAATACACATTTGACTTCTTTTAAATATTTTATATTTGAGTATTGGAAGTTTGAGGAAAGACTCAGATTGAATATCATTAAATTAGTCTCCACATTTAATTTGAGTACTGTAAGAGCAGCAATTAAAAACAGCTACCAAAATTAGCACTGGCTGCCACTTGAAACCACTTACTGCCTCCTATCTAATTTATGGCCAATCTCTAAGATCTGGGATGGCTTTCCAATTGAAGCACATAAATTACGATGGCAACATAAATAGCTAGATGGCAGATATACATTTGATAACACTCGAGGCTCATTTGAAAATCAATTTCCAGCGCATTTAGGGCTTTGGGGTGCTTTGGGTATTCATTTATAGAATTTATATATAGTGGTACTCACCATTTCGTGTGGTGCTGGCCAGGGATGTGGCGCTACCTGTGCTAATGTTGCTGCCAGCATCGCTGTGCGTCTCAGCAGCTGTTGCCACCAATTTCTGTTCATCATCTAGGACAACCACGGGCACGGCGGTAACCAACTTGTAGTCGGGCATATGACCTTGAAAAATGTAGGAAGTAATGCAAAAATGTACTAAAGATTTGATATATGCATGAATCAAAAGTGCAACAACATTTTCAGCTGATAAGTTAAGTGCCACAGCAAAACAACAAAAAAAACCAGCAACCGATAAGCTAAAAATGTTGTTGTTAAAGTCGAAAGCTTATATACCCTACAATTTCTGTGAACAAATGTTCATATAAGATAAGATAAGATAAGATATATTGATATGTTGTTAGATAAGATAAAAGTTTTCAGATATTTGACTCATTTCATCAATTTCGTTCTTAGTTTTGACAGTAATCTTGCAATTAACTTATTTATTTATATTTGGGACATATTTTTATAAACATTTTAATGAGTTACTAACTGGAAGTTAAAGTCTTGAGATACGCCCAAGGAGCAATTTATAAATATGAGTCCAATGAGGAAGTTGATGTCAGTTTGCGCGAAATCTTGCACGGCGATGGTTGGGCGGTTGCAGCTAAAGATTTGGCTGTTATTCTTGGCCTTATTGTTGGCCAAGAGCCAGGGCAGTTATAGCTATCAGCTGACAAAAACAGTGCTGCAGCAGCTAAATGGAAATGGTTCGCAATTCGATGCATGGACGCAGAAGTTAAGTGAACAGCTCAGCCAGGAGCAGCAGCAGCGTTTGGCTTGGAATGTGAAGTTTCTGGAGAAGTCGGGAGAGGACTTAAGGGAGATGCAAAAACGGCTGAATCCCAATAATCAATTGAAACTCCATCTTTGGATGAGTTTTTATTGGCAACTGCGACGCTTAAATCGACTAGAAAGCGATCCAAGATTGTTGCCACATTTTGCAATGACGCTGCGTCAACTGCGAAAGGATTGGGAGCCACATCGGAACAGTGTTCAACTGCAAAATATGTTGCAGAGTTTGCCCAGATCCCTAAGAGATTTGGTTAAGAGTCGTTGGTTCTGCCTGAAACATGACCGGTATCAACTTTATGCCATGCCGAATGGAGTTTTGGAACTAGGTGCCAACAGCAACTGCAGCATGTGGCAAGCGGAGGAGTTACTGCGGACTTCCTGCTACTGGTTGCGTTTGCGCAATGTCTGCGAGTTGCATGCCACATGGTTCATCAACATCGAGCAGCATAAGACCACGGGTACATTTATGTTATTGACCACACCCGAAGCTAATTCCAGCATTTACTGCATTCGGACTGGAGCAGGTTACCTGCTGCGCAAGGATCAAACGGAAGACAATTTGGAAAAAGACTGTCATTGGCAGCTGAATGATTGCACTCAGTTGCCAATGCTGCTGAGGAGATATTATAAAGTGTAGTAATAAAACTGTATAAGTATAGAATATGGAATAGAACTGATACTTCTTTGTGATATCTCTAATAAATATATATATTTGATTTTCTATATTCTATGCCATATTTATTTGAGAGTGTACTTACCACTTGACGCCAGTGAAATGCTGCTGCCGCCGTTAACATTTGACTTCTCATAGAGGCAGCTGTTCGAGGCTGAGGTGGCAGCAACCGCTGTAGCTGGATGAAGACGCTGTGCCACATATTGCTGATAGTGTTGCTGCTGCTGCTGATGCTGCTGCTGTTGTTGCTGGGCGCTGGCAATATTGCTGTTGCTGGCGTAGCTTAGCAGAAAGGTTGCTGTACTCGTATTGTTGACATTGTTGCCCAGTTTATTGGGCACATAAATTGTTGGCTGCAGTTGCTGTTGATGTTGCTGGTGTTGCTGCTGTTGCCTGTGCAATGTGTTTGCCTCCTGCAAGGAGATCATCGACATCGCTGACGGCGTCTGTCGCCCACTTACCAGACATGTGGGCGTGGCTGTGCGTAACGGTTGTACATTATTGCCAGTTGCTGCTGCTGCACCAACGGCAGCAGTTGCTGTGGCGCCCCCATTGCTTGTCAGCGTCGTACAGCTGAGTATCATGACGGCCGTATTGTCGTGCAAATCAGGCAAGGATGAGGATATGGCAACGCTGCTGGCGATACCTTTGCTCAATCGGCTGCTGCATGTTGCCAAGGCGTGAGTTTTATGGTTCTTGCTGTTGTTGCTATGGCAAATGTTGCTGTTATTACTCAAGTGGTGTTGCTGCTGCTGCTGCTGTTGCTGTTGCTGAGCGGCGCTTAATGTGCTGTATGTGTCCGTAGATTTGCGAGTTTTAAAGAGACGCATGCTATAGAGTTGTCGCTGCCACTGTTGCACTTGCTTCTGCTGTTGCTTGCTGCAATTGTAGAGGGAAGCTTTAGTTTTTCAATCGACTCCAGGCCATATTAGTTAAGACCTAAAAACCCAATTTGAATACCACAAAACAAAATATAAAAAAAAAACGTTCAACGGAGCGCATAATTAACATAATTTACCAAAAGTGTTGTTGCTGCTTTTGCAAATTCAAAGTTTGGCTTAGTTTTTGGAGTTTTTTTTTTACGGCTGAACTAGTTCAAAGGAAAGTGTTGAAAGAAAAACATGAAAAACTATTTAAGCATAATTAAGAGAAGCGCATTGTTAGCTCAAGTTCACAATGGACATCAGAGAATATTATAGTAAATTTGCTATAATTAATAACTGTTTCCCATGACTATATCTGGAATACCTACTCTGAGTAGAAGATGTACATTTATTTTCTCAGTTATCAGTTTCATTGCCAGGCGTTGCTTAATTTAGCACAAACTATATTTAGAGCTCGATTCATAAATTGCAATCAGTTTCCTACGAATATATATGTATGGCTATATATGCAAATCAATGGGGAAGCGATGATAAGGCTTATCAGGCCTATCAAAATCGAGCTGAGAGCCGAGAGCTGAGAGCCGAGAGCCGAGAGCCGCCAGCTCTTATCGGTTCAATAAACGTTTGCAAATAAGGTGATTATCAGACAAAGTGTGTTCAGCAAATAAAAACAAGACAAAACATGTGCAAACATGTGCAAACATGTTGTTTTGTGTGTATTCCAGTCGATTATATTATATTTGGCTTATTGTTGTTGCTGTGGTTTGTATGCCGTAAATATTTGCACTTCGCTGAAATCAAGGAAAGGCATTTCGATTGAAGGTCGCACAACAGCTGTCGATTTCGACTATTGCGACATGTTGGCGGGAGGGGCAATGAACCAGGCAAAAAGCCAACTGTCAACAGCAAACAGTTAAAAGTTAACAACTAACTGAAAATAGTTGTCCATGTAGATCAGCAGCCACTTAGATGGCCAATTTACACAACTGCCTTTTACTTTTCAATCATGCGAGCCAATGTTCATTTTAACCAAATAGCCAATCATTCGGACCTGGTACTCTAGTCATCTAGCCTCTGGCCTAAACCTGGTCGCCAGCAAGTCAGCCAAGTTAACGTGGCCTCCAATCCGCCTAATTGATGCGACATTCGCGTGTGCATCTATGGACACATTTACTTAGATGCGATTCGTTGGCACATTGGACACAAATCGAGTCAAAATTTGATGAAAATACTTGTACTATATGTGAGATATAGAAATCGAGATCAGTTCGGTCTTGATTCAAAAACTAAACTTAATTTTGTATTGAAATTTTATATACATTTTAATTTTGCATAAAAACAATCTCGATCTGTGGCCAATAATGATATGAGAAGCAGCTAGGAGGATGTCTCTTCAAAAGCATTTCTTCAATGCCTCCGCAAGGACAACATTTGAATCCTTGATTGTTATTTTCATTTTTATTGGCAACAATATCAACCGAATTCACAAAATGTTCAAACTGTTTAACAACCCGTGGTTAAACCGCTTCTGCTCTTTGCAACAATAGCATCATCGTTTAAGCCATTTTACAATTAGCTCTATTCCCCACTGTGCAGAGCCACTTAGCCAAATCGAATGACGCCCCATGGCGCTTTGAACCCTCTTCGCTGTTTCCCTCTTCTCTCTCTCACTCTCACTCTCTCTCACTCTCTCTCTCTCTCTCTCTCTGTCACTCTAGCTGCAGAGTCTGCGCTACTGGATAGTAATAATTTTGCTAATTTTATCAGACGCCTTTGAGCCTTGTCTGGCTGATTTTTATGGATGCTTTTAAGCTGGAAAAAATGACTCTGGACAAAATGTCGTCGTAATGTGGATTTAACTGCTCTTAGAATCATTGCCGTAAAATGCCAAGTCGACTAATTAATAGAGTAAAAGTAAAACGTTTTATGAGTGCTCAACATCTGAGATTTGCATGGATCTAGAGATCTTAGATCAGGCAGTGCAATTAGCTTTATGACTTCTTGTCATGCCGAGATTTCGAAATGTTAAGATTGTTTCGAGTTAGTAAATTTCATATTCAGTTATTATTTCAAGTACACAAATGGAGTATAAATACTTTAATTGAGGAAACAGAACTTTATTTAATGATTGTTCTAGAGTTCATTCTGTAGCCTTGCAGGTCTGGTGTAAAATCAAGCATTTGTTTATTTAAGACTATTTAAAGTGGAATTTAACTACTTGCATTCTAACCTCGTTTATTTTTTTAAGTGTACCCGTCATAGTCGCCTTCGCAGTCGATGTCGACGTCGACGTCGACGTTGCCGTCGTTGCAATGACTGCGTCTTGTTTATGGGCGAAACCAGTTTCAAGGACGCGCCGCTGGCGCAGTTCCAAGAACCTACTCGGCTCATTATCGTACCCAACTGAACTCCACATCGGTTTACTCAGTGGGTAAGAAACCAAAAAAAAAACAAAATCTAAAAAACGTGACTCTGATTCCACAGAGCACTGCTCGCCTGATGTCTGCCAAACTATTTCTTAAACTACGTCGCAGTCGGAGAAGGCTTTCAAAGTGATCCGGGTCTCGGGACTCTAACTCGCATTTTTGTACACTTAATTTTATTTTAATTTGACTTTTTTCCTTACTTTTATTAAATTTACTAACTGCATTTTATTTATATAATTATACACAAACAAACACACACACACACACACTCACATACACATCTGCTCACTGTGATCGCAGCAGCTATTGGCTTTTGCTCCTGTCCACAAAATCAGAGCCGGCTGCATAGTTGTAAAATTCCTGTAAACAAGCCGTCGCTGCCACAGCTGTGGCATGTGGCATGTGGCAACAGCACGCACACACACATACGAACAAATGCATATATGTATCGGTGAGACAGACAGCAATTGCGCCATTGCATTTGTTTCACGGGTTGTCATCAAAGTTTACGGTTCAAATATACTATATAGAAATTCGAAGGAGATCGGCTAAAATAGCAGAACTTTAAGTGAAGAATCAGATTACGCCAAATATGGATTAATATTGGCAACATTAACATATTTGCGAGAAGGCAAAGAAAATATTGAACAAAATTAGTCACACCTATGAGGACTGAAAAATAACTGCAACAAATCATTTTTCAGTTATCAAGAATATATATATATATATAAACTCTATAAAAAAAACAAATTAGCATAAAACTGACACTATATAAATATTTTTAGCACAGTATTAAAATCGTTCTTAGTTTTTTTTCATACTTATTTCATTATAAATCAAATCATAAATTTAGTTATTCGCCTATTGAAAAGTCATTATCCCCGACTTTCACATTTGTGAGTGCCACAAAAAAGGGATTTATTTTTTATTTTTTAAATTTTTAGTAAAAAAGGCGCAGTTCAATAAAATGTGTAATCAAATTTGCTTTTCATTTGCTCCTTATATGTGTGAGTACAAAGCTGAGTCTTTTGAGTCTTATCGTTTTCAGCAATTTAACGATCTTTTTTCGCTTTATAGTTAGGTATTTATTTGTCGTAAACTTTTCGCTCCACCTTCGAACAACGCCAACACAACAATAACAACAGCAACAGCAACATCAGCAGCAGCAGCAACAAAAGCATTATAGGCATCCAGCAGAGTTTGCCTTTTGTTGCCACAAGTTTTGAGTTATTTTTTCTGTGCATGCCTTATTTTCTTTATATTGCCTATCTCTGCCATGCGACTAATGTGTGCGTGTGTGTGTGTGTGTGTGTGTGTGTAGTGGTGTGTGCGTGTGTGTGTGTACTTGTGTGTACTTCTGGCAAGTCCGCATTCTTTTAAAGGTTGCCAACTTGGCCAAGCAGCCGTGGCAGCCACAGCCTTTGCAGACCAGTTCGTTATTGGACCAAAAATAAAATCAAAAAACCCAAAATTGAAAAACACACTCGCAGAAAAACAAACTGTGTTATAATTTCAAGTGTTGTCACTCACAAATAACTATAAAACAAGTTAAACATAAACAAAAAACTTCTTAAAATTATGATAATTATTATGGTTAATATTTTATTATATTTAAATATTAATTGTTTACAGAAATATATATTTATAAACATTGTAACTCTTTTTGTACAGGTTTTTTTTTTTGAGTGCACAGAACATTTGGCCAGCGGCTTTTTATCGGCGCATGCGTTCAGTTTTCATTTTCGTTTTGCGCCCACATTTTGAGGCTCGTTGTTGTTGTTGTTGCTGTTGTTGTTGCTGTTGTTGTTGTTGGTGTTGTTGTCGGCAAGTTCTGAGCGACCGAAATTTTTGTTTCTTTTGGTTCTTAAGAGGCGCTTCGGCATTTTTCGCTTTGGCTACCCAAAATTGAAGTATCGAACGTAGAACTTTTAATTGCAGACAAACAGACAGACAGACACGTATTTAGAGCTCGTTTTATAGCTGTTGCATGCTGTTGTTGTTGTTGTTGTTGCTGTTGCTGGTTGCAGTTGTAACTAGATCGCTGCTGAAAAGTTGCTGACCTTCAGCACCTGGCACCTGTTTGCCCAGTCTGCGAGATCAGCAGCAGATTTGGAGGAATTCCTCGCAAGAGCGCAGCTAATTAAACATATTAAAACTATAACTATGCTGCTGGTAGATGAGTCATCGCAAAAGCAGGTTGCTGCTGGGGCATGTCTTGGTTGCTCTTGTGCCAATGCTGCTTGGAATGCCGGCAAAAGTTGCATCTCATTCTATAAATAGTTAACCTAATCAAAATTCAAGCGTGTAAGCAAAGCATTTTGCAATTTGCATAGTTGTTGTTGCTGTTGGTGTTGCTGTTGTTGGTGTTGCTGTTGTTGCGACTGCAGCTGGCAATTAAGATTGGCATGCATTGGACAGACATTGGTCTAAATGTCAAGGTAAATGATGATGCTATTCAGCTATTATGTCTAATAGTCAAAAATGCAAAATGCACGTGTGCAACTATTTTTAGTTGCTAGTTGCTGGTTGCGCTGTTGTGGTTGCTGCTGTTGTTGCTTGCTGTTGCCAATGACAGTTTATAAAACTTGTTGCTAGTCCGATGCTGCTGCTGCTGCATATTGCTGATGTATGTCTTGGGCTGCGCCCTTTTCTGCGCTAATTAACCGGGATGCTTCAACTGTGGATGCCAATCGCATTGGGATACCCAGTCAAAAGACCCCCATTCTCAACTGGGAAGTTGGAACTGGGAAAAGAGCCGGCAGCGCTTGCAATATTTAATCGTTACATTGCGGCAAAAATCGTATCATTAGCGTTTTTACGATTACGCGCTTTATCAAAATAGCTGCAATAACAGCAGCAGCAAAAGCAGCAGCAGCAACAGCAGCACCAGCAATAGTTGCTAGTTGCCTTCTTGGCTGGCACTTGAGGCATACGATGTAACTAATAAAATTTCCACACTGGTTGAAGGAGAACATTTTTGGTTTTATCTGCATTTTTTGAAAGAGATTTTTGAAAAATTTCAAATATTTTTGAAGAAGATTATTTACTTAATTCATAAATTATATGCTTCAAATAAAATTTGTCTGTTTCCAGAAAATTTTCAAAATTTGAAGCACTTTTTCTCTGCTTGTCCACTAATATGTTGTAAAATTTTGCGTCACTGTGCGGCACTTGATTCAATATTTTGTTTCTTTTCTGTGGAAAGTTGCAGGAGTGCAGACACCAACGACACACACACACACACACACATAAACACATAGGCACATAGGCACACACATGTGCCTGTTGCAAGTGCGCGTACTTGAAAAAGCGAGGGGGCTGGAACAAAAATTATAATCAGTGCTATCAGTGGGCAAGTGCAGATTGCTGCTGCTGCTGTTGTTGTTGTTGCCGTTGTTGTTGGCATTGCCGATGTTGTTGTTGCTGTTGGTAAAAAGACAAGATTGTGTCGTTGCTGCCGCACGTACATGTAATTTTTTTAATTGCATAAAACAATTTAGAAATTGGTGCGGCAAGCTAAGCAACTTTTTTTGCAGCAACAACTGTCTGAAGAAGCAAACATAGACAATTATATATGCTCCACACACACACATACATACACACACACACACACAGAGGCATACACATTCACGCACCTACAACATGATTGATTGCCGTTGCATAAGCTGAACGTCTAACTGTTTTCGGTTCAGCCAGTGAGCAACAGTTGCTGGTAAGTTTATACTTTCACTGCTGTTATTGCTTTTAAGCACATGTGGCAAGGATGCAACATCCTGTGGCCGTAACTCTACACCAACAACATGTGATAATAAATAACAGCTTCTAGCCCTGTTGCTGTTGCTGGTGCTGCAGCTGCTGTTGTTGTTGCCATTGCTGTAGCTATTGCTGTCGTTGATGCTTCAGTTAATCAGGTGTTGCGACTGATCCGCAACGACAATTACACACAAGATTGTTGATGTGATCGTCGCAGTTGCTTGTAGCAATTATGCCATGAACTTGTTCTCACTGCACAACAACAACAACAACAACAACTGCAACACGCTCTGAAATGACAATTTCATTTCAAGTTACTGCAACTCCACTTGGCCAGAGGTTATTCAACTGCAACTCAAACAGCAACGCCAACAACAGCAAACGGCAACAACAGCAAATGCAACAAATGAGAGGCTGGCCACAGTTTCATGACTTGTCATTAGTTAATGTATACTCGCGTTCCAACTGCCCCTCCCCCCCTCCACTCCCCTCATCCCACTGTATGTCTCTTTCTGCCTCTCACTCTCTCTGTCTCTCTCTATGCATCACTGTGCTTAGAACCTCAATTATATGCACACACAATGCTGGTTTCGGGGTTAGCAATCACTGATCGTTGATTGTTCATGGCTGATAGTTGCTGATGTTGCTAGACTTATTGTTGTTGCTGTTGTCGTTGCTGTCCAGTTTAGAGCCGTAATTATGCGATGGCCAGCGAGAGATGAATGCTGTGTGCCGACAATCAATGCTGTTTGTCTATTTGGTGTGAAATGACAATTTCAAGCATTTTAATGCAATGGCTTGTGCTTAACCCTTATGCAGACACAGGCAATCACTTTTGACAGCATTGAAAGTGAGGCCAATTTATTATTTTATACTTTTATTGGGCAGAACTGAACTTTGCCAATTCTGAACGACTTTAAGACTCGAACAGAAAGGCGTTCAAAAACCTGGTGTCGGTTTCTAAAAGTAACTTTACTACTACAATATCATAATATATAATTACGACCGGCAGTAAAGTTCTCGTCGGACACTTATGTAGCTAGACAATACACTAATCTGAACGTTGGGTTAACAGCCTTCAATTGTTGTCACACTTCCTTCGTTTACATTTGACACCTCAATGATTTTGTGTGCCAGACCATCTTGAAACACCAACAAAAAAACACTAAAACCATAAAACCATAAATATAAACATTTATAGACTCTATGACGAATTCAGCGGAGTAACAAAAAAACGACGACGATGACGACAAAAGCAATTTCAAAACTTGGCACTTTTCACTTTTTTGCTGGCGCTGCTGCTGCTGCTGCTTCTGCTTCTGCTGCTGCTGTTGCTGCTGCTGCTGCTGCTGCTGCTGCTGCTGCTGCTGCTGCTGCTGCTGCTTCTGCTGCTGCTGCTGCTGCTGCTGCTGCTGCTGCTGCTGCTGCTGCTGCTGCTGCTGCTGCTGCTGCTGCTGCTGCTTCTGCTGCTGCTGTTGCTGCTGCTGCTGCTGCTTCTGCTGCTGCTGTTGCTGCTGCTGCTGCTGCTGCTTCTGCTGCTGCTGCTGCTGCTTCTGCTGTCAGCAATTTGAAATCTTCGCTTGGGGAACTGGAAACTGGTGACAACTTAGAAGCTTGTCAGCTGCTGTCATCGCTGGTGTTGTTTACTAATTGCTGCCACTGTCGATGCTCATCAATATGTAGTACTACCGATGTACCAAATAATATTCCATCTAAGTTTCATCCAGCAATACTTTATTCAGGTTGCTAAGTCAACAAACCAGACGAACCTTGATAATGAAATATGGCTAAAGTGATTTAGACCATTCTAAATATTTTACTTTGATGAAGGAATAAACTTAGAGTGTTCCTATAGTCGGCTATGAATATATTTATTGATATCTTTTCATTAGTAATTTCAGATTACAAAATTGACAAAATTACTTTTTATCTTTTTGATTTTTAAGTCTGGTCGATAAATAATTTGATCGATAATGTTTACATTCGACAGCACTTGGCCATCAGCTGCAATCACATGTTAAAGCTAACAAGCAAAATAAGTCACCGAATCAGGCAACAAAAACAACAACAACAACGGCAACAATAACAAAAAGAGGCACACGTGCGTCATTTCAGCGTTCATTGCTTGTTTTGTTTGCCACTCGAGGCGAAAGCAATTTCCTTGGAAAATTGCTAGCCATCGTCGTCGTCGTCGTCGTCGTTGCCGTCATCAACCCAATGTTGCCTCGAGTTCTGCGTAGAGTGCTTCATCAATTTTTATCGATGAAGACCCATTTGGTTGATAACTCCATTTGTGGCAAATGTTGAGCACGCGCGTTTTGTAGTTGCTGCTGAGGCTGATGCTGCTGTTGCAGTTGCTGTTGCTGCTGATTTTGCAGTTATTGCAGTTGTTGTTGCCGTTAGTAAATTTCGCGCGAAAAACGCCAAAGTTGTTGGCCTCTCGTTGTTTTTGTTGCTGGCAAATGTAAAAGGCAAACGCACGTGTTGCTATGCACGCTATGAGGATGTTGCTGCCGTAACAGTTGCTGTTGCTGTTGCTGTTGCTGTTGCAACTGTCACTGACCAGTTGGCCCGGCAAACGGCTGCTTTGACCGTTTAGACCAAACTTGGTAAATTGTTTTGTTGAGCGCGCTCTGAACGCTCATTTTATTTTTATTTTTTGTCCACTGAGGCCTTTCTTTTCTTGTCTGTTGACTGTTTTTATTTTTTGCTGTTGCTGTTGCTGTTTGCTGCTGCTGCTGCTGCTGCTGCTGCTTATGGGCCTTGCGAGTAAGTTTAGCATACTAATGCGTGTGGCATTGTTTATTTATTTATTTATTTTATATTTTATTAATTTCTTTTCAGCAATTTTAATTACTACAAGCCCTGGGCAGGCTGCAAAGCACGGCAAGAAATTAACATTAATTTGGTACAATTTACATATCAAAGCCGGCAACAGCAACAGCAGCAGCAACAGCAGCAACAGCAGCAGCAACATCTTCCTGCCATATCAATTGCAAGAGCAGCAGTCGTTTCATCTTTTGTGCAGATGTTTTTCATGGGTCAAGCTCTGGACCTGGATGCCCCTCTCTGTCTCTCTCTCTCTCTCTTTCGCTCTCTTTCGCACTCTTTCGATCTTCTTCTGTAACCAACAAGCTGCCATTTTCAGGGAGCGTTGCGCACGTTGTATGATGGGCAGCAGTTGGTGTTGATGTTGTTGCTGCAGTTGCAGTGGAGTCCATTGGCCTCATGCTGTTTACTTGCACCATTTTTTTTTTGCTGTTACTGCGTTTTGCTGTCGTGCGGCTGCTGCTGCTGCTGCTGCTGCCGTTGGAGTTGCCGCTGTGCAAGCTGCTCATTGCTTGGGCAGTGCTTTTCACTGGGTATTAAAATGACTTGGAATGTAATTAGTTTGCTTTTTGTACCCTTTTTTGTCCAAGTTGAACGTCCTGCGTGTGGCCCCAAAACGTTGCGAGCGATGCGACATACTGCTGCTGTGTGCTGTCGTTGTCTGTTGTCGTCTGCTGTTGCTCTTGTTGTTGTTGTTGTTGTTGTCTGCACGCAAGAGGTGTTATTTTTATGGCTTTATAAAGTGAATCAGTTGTTGTTGTTGTTGTTGTTGCTGTTCATCTGCTCTTGTCGATGCTGGCCTGTTACGTTATTGCACGTCAATCACATGCAATTATCAGCAATGTGTAACGAGAAAATTTCTGACCAGATAATAAGTGCGAAATGGCTAGGGCAAGCGGAAAGGGAGTGGAGAGAGTGGAGAGAGTGAGAGAGTGAGTTGTTCAAAGTAAAAACTAAACTTAAACATTAAATATGCATTTAATTAAAATGCATTTTGTACCACTGTCTGCTCAGCTATGCTTGACAAACATTTTCTTCGTCTTCTGCTTCTTTTTGTAAGTATGCAATTGGCTTTTTTGCTTCTTGCTGTTGTTGTTGTTGCTGATGATTTCCGTTTGTGCCACTTTTCGCACACATTTCGTTTCTCCATTTGAGTTTAAAATTATTGTGATTATTTGAGACTTGTTGCTGCTTGTGCATTGTTATTATATCGCTGTTGCTGTTGTTGTTGTGGTTGTTGTGCACCTGTCGCACCTGCAGCTCTTAATATACAGTTTCTTATTATACCCTATATATACATATATATTACAGTCGTAAGCAGACAGTTTCAATTATTACAAATCTCAGGATATAAATCAATCAAACTTCCAATGTTGAAGTTATGTATTTGTAAGTTGCTTTGAGCCTTACTTTCACATATTTCATGTATAATTTCATTCCTTATGATCATTTTTTAAAGATCGAATAGCATTTACGAGTAAAGAACTGATGACACATATGTGAGTACCAATTAATATCTGACTACAGAGAATCTTCTAGTCCAACTCACTCTTGGTCAACAATGTACCGATTTGAGTAGCTGCTGCTGTTGCTGCTGCTGTTGCTGCTGTCGTTGTAATTCTTACTTTATCTATGGACAACATTTTTTCAGTTCAACTTGAGCATTGTTAGTCGCTTCGACGATAATTGTTGGGTAGTATTATAATTGTGTCTGGATTTATTTGTACAGCTCTTTGGCATACAAATGTTAATGAATCAGCTTCAGCTGCAGCTGCAGTTGCAGTTGCCTTGGATCAATTTGATGTTCTTGTTGTTGTAATTACTGGTATTCGACGTGACTTTTATGATTCTTATATGTGCTGTTAATTTTCTTGGAAAATATACAATAATTTTTGTATTCAAGTTCGTTGCCTAAGTCTTTAGATTTTTGGCCTGTTTCGAAAACTGTTCGAAAGTGTGCCCCCGATCAGCAACGCTCAATGCCAATAAGCCAACAAAGTCTTGACAACCTCTTCACATCACATATTTTTTTTGGGTCATCTTTACTATCTATGAGCTCTGTTTGTCGCGCCCAAAAAACAAACTGTTGCAGCTACAAGCGGGGGCAGCCATTTCCAGAGACTGACATCATGCACCATAAACACGCAATCCAACATTGCTTACGATCGTTGCACGTGAGCGTTGAACACTATGAGCTCAGCCTCTAAAACATTTATCTCTATTTCGGCATTATGCAGACCCCAAAGAGCCTACAGCTGAAACAAAAGACCCTCTTACATAAAGTGCGCAAGCACCCCCTTACCCCTTACATAAAGTGCCCAAGCACTCAACTGCCTTTAATGTGTGCCCATAAAAATGTAAAATAATGTAAGAAAAATTAAATAGATGATTTTGGCCTATCCGGCACACATTTGACTTATCCGCCAAAAGCAAAAAAAAAAATTATAATCCATTTGTTAATGAGCAGCTGCGTTTGAAGTAAGCCTATACACTCAGCCAAACATCATCATTTATTTATTTATTTATAGTAAGCAGGTTGAAAATAAGTGTAGCGAATATTTGTTGCTAGACATTCTTTATATATTTTTAAGAAACACATATCTGCAAATTTGAAATGGCAACTTTTAATTTTAACTTTTAATTTCTTGATCTTTAAAATAGTTTTGTAAGTTCACAAAACTTTTCAAAGTGTACTTGGCTCCCAGTCTTTTTTTTTTGTTGTCTGTCTGGCCAACTGGCTGCACATTTCAAACGCTGCGATTTGACCTTCAAAACGAGCTAAGCGATCAAATATTTGTGTGTTTTGTCTGCCTCAGTTTGCCACAGGTTGAAAGCACGCCCAAAAAGGTAGACCCAAAAAAAAAAAGTAGCTGCTGCCATTTCCACAGCCATTGCAGGTTTGAGTTGGTCACGACAGACGTGCAATCCATCAAAGTTGTTGTTGGTGATGCTGATGTTGATGTTATGGCCCAAAGGCAACAGCAGTAGCAGCAATAGCACCAACAACAACAACAACAACAACAACCATAATATATACAAGTAATAATATTTGTGCAAAGTGTTAAGGCAACAAAACAGCAGACAGTAGCAACAGCAACACAGTAGCAACATCAGCAGCAACAGCAACAGCAGCAGCAGCAGCAGTAACACAAAAAGAGGAGCAACAACAACTACTTAGGCAACAGCAACGACGACAACAACAACAACAACAACTACAACTACAGGACAGGATCAGCAGAGGTAGTAGCTTAGTTGGCGGCTGCCACAGACGACAACGTTTTGTTTTAATTTTATCTCAACGCCGCCGCCGCCACCGCCGCAAATTTGTTGTTGTTGCTGTTGTAGTTGTTGCTGGATTTCCTGTTTAGATAGTTTTTGTGATTTGATGCGATACACCTTCATGTTCAAAGCCGTGTTAGAGTTAGCCTGGTCTGCCCAGGCATCCACTTTGATGTACGTACACTTTGAAATGTTGTTGATGAGTACGCCAGATTTTTAAAAGATTGCAGCCACAAAGAGGCTGCGACGCTGCAACGCTGCAGCGCTGCGACTGTGTGGCACTCACTCTCTAGCTGTGGCCAGATACTTGTGGCTTATATAATAAATTTAAATGCACGCCTGCCTGGACACTTGAATGGACGTTGGGACGCGAACGGACCCATTTGGGGTGAGCTAGGCCAGCTAGATGTTTGTCGACTAAACCACCGAACGACTGCCTGATTTGTTGGTTTGCGCCACAGTGCACAGTGGTTGCCAAAGATGCAGCATTTTCAATATTTATCTTTACTTTAGTTGCTTTGCATTCGAATCAATCACATTTAAAAAGATCTAGCAAAAAACGACATAAATTAAACTTGTACAACAATTTTGAAAATAAAACCGGTCAGTAAATAAGCAACGATTTGAATACATTATTTTCACTTAATTTAACCACTGTGTAACCAGTGTTTGCTTCGTTTGCTGCTTGATTATTATTATTATTATTGTTGTTGTTGTTGTCGATGTTGTTGCTGTTGTTGTTGGCGAATTGCGGCGAATGTGGCTTGTGTTAAGCTGACACTTAGCTAGCCGACTAAGAGATATTCATTAAAATGGCCATGAGCAATTGCATAACTAATGTGCAACAACAACTAAGCAGAGCAATGCCTCAAAAACATGCGATCGGCGGTGCAAGTTGTTGGAGGACTGTGCTAAACCAAATGAGAATCAGAATTTACTTAGCTAAGTTGAACAATTGAATCAATTTAGACTTGAGACCTAGTTTTTGGGGCTGGAACATTGCTGTCTATTGGCCTGTCTGACTGTCTGGCTGTCTGCCTCTCTGCCTATCTGCTTGGCTGCCACAAAAGGCCAAGTCACGGACGCCAACGGCAATTATAGAGCATAAAACATCGATAATCACAATAATTAAGCATGACTGGTCAGAATACACGTATGTACATATGTGCAACATACACATACACATACACATCAAGAAGCGGCAAGGTTGACAACAGAAGCAAGCGATAAAGAAGAAGAAGCAGCAGAAAGAAGCAGGCAACACGCAACAGTAGCTAGCGATTATAGAGCTGGGAATGCTGGCAGCCAAGAACATCGATGATGATGCATCAAATTGAGGGCTCAAGCTTCGGATCTTCGGATCTGCCCCCTAGCAGTAAGAAGCCTCTTGTCGGTAGAAACATAATAATAACTAAACACCGGCCTGCACATAAATTGTTAATTAAAGCCATTTGGTTTTCGAAAACGCAAACGTGGCGGATTCTGTAAAGTGAATTCGTCTGACTCAGCCACTACACTCGAAAAAATAAAAGCAGAACATGCAAAAATACAATAATTTCAGAGTTTCAAAAAAGAGGTGGAAATACAAATTAGTAAACGGGAATAAGGGCTTATTGTAGGTAGAAGGAAGTTATATATATATATATATATATAGTCTTGATCAGGCTGAAGAGTCCAGTCGTTCAAGGCTAGTTCGTCTGTCTGTCCAGCTGAGATGATATATATTGTATTTTTTTATTTTATTTTATATTTTTTTATTTAAAATTATTTCTAAAATGAAAATCACATTATTTGTACATCATTTTCTCTGAGTGCAGTGCACAATGATTTGTGTATTTTCGAGTCGTATTTAGAAAGTGCTCCATTTGAAATTGATGAGTGTGTGAAAGTCAACTAGAACACTTCCAAGTGATCATATAATACGAGTTGCTTACTCAATCCCAATCCCAATCACAATCACAATAGATGGAGGCGGTGACGCCTACTAAAAGCTTTGACTATTCAGCTCGAACAGCCTTTCGAAATAGAATTGAGATTTGCATTTTTCAATAATGCTGCGGGCCACGCACTAAACATAATAATAATAAACTCAAAAAAAAAAAACTATTTATGAATTTCTGAATTTAGTTTTGTGTTTATTTTGGGCGCCTTTGTTGCACACAGTTTGTGGGCCTATTGTTTGGCTTGCCTTTAATGTCAAAACTACTGTTAAACATTTTGTGTCTATTGAGGAAAAAATAAGCCAACACAAAAAAGGTGTTGCAGAGGCAGAGTAGATGAGGAAGAAGAAGTCGAAGACAAGCAGCAACTATTGGCAATTTGCTTTATTTGTGTTGACAACACAAAAAGATAAATAATAATAAAAAACAACAACAATAACAACAACAACAACAACCGTTGTGCACAAAAAGAATTGAACAAAGCAAATGGCAAAGAAACTGTTTAGGAAACAATGAAAATTTCTGAGAACTTGAAAAAGTTGCCAAGTTTTTTTTTTTTTAGCAACACTAACAAAAATATGATGAAGGAAAATGGAACTGGGTCCGCCACAGGCAGACGTAAGATATATAAAGATAAATAACAATGATTATTTCAGAGTGCCACCACAATAACCAAGGAACTCGAAAAGAAACGATTCTAAGCAATGCTGTGATGAAAGTTTTTTGTAGGATGCACAAAAAGATGAACAAAATCTGTACAAAAAATTAATGATTCATCAACTTCTCAAAAAATGACAGGCAATAAAAAGCATCATTGCCACAAATTATTTTTCATATGATTACAAACATCTTAAGATCTTAAAAAACTTAACTGGGAACCCTAAGATTTCCTTCTCATAGTTTATGCTCATTAGTTTTAGCCTAATTACCTCAAAGGAGCTGCTCTATTAACGAACAAATCGATTTCTTCATCACTTTTGACATCAAAGCCAATTTTACAAAGATTTCACTTCACGCCCATTTCAGGCATGATTTGTTTAAGAAAAACGCTAATGATTTCATTTAATTTTTCATCACATTGTGGTTTTCTTTGCTACAATTTAATTTTCAAAGATTTTCACTTTTTGGTTCACAAATCACAATGACAGCAATAATTTTCCCGCCGCTTTTCACGTTCACAAAGTAAATGTTATTTTCTGCAGTTTTGTTTTCGTCATTTGTCAACTTTTCTTTTAATAACCAACACGTTTGTGCATTTAAGCAAGACCACAACAAAATGCTGGGAAAAAGGGGGAAAAGCCACACAGAACAGCTGCCTAAGAGAAAGAGAGAGAGAGACAGCTAGATGGAGGGAGAGAGAGGTGAACTAATTGTTTGGAAAGTCACTTTTTACTGTCCCAAACCATTGACTATTATAATCAAAGTGGAAAACATTGATAATCAGATTTGGTTATAACTGGAGCATGAAATATGTTAACTTTATGGCTCAAGTCGTAAAAATCGAAAGCAAAAAATGCATTTGAATATTTTCGTAAGTCATCAATTTATTGACCATCGAATCAAGCGACTAATCATGATCACATTGTTAGCCAACTTTCCCTGAGTTTTCGTCCTGTCGCGGAAGACGGCTAAAAGATTTTTGGTAGAAACATTCAGCTGAGTATTTAAGTCAACAATTTTTGAATGGGTTTGCGATTGAGTGACAACAATATTAGCATAGACAATTGGTCTAAAGACTGACTTTAATTGCTTGGTAAACAGTCATCAATAGTTAAGTTTTTGTTATTCTTAGCAACTGTTTATTGTTTATTGTTTAACTTACCGCTTAAGTGGCTTAGGGGCTTAACCGATGTTTGCTGATAGTGGCTGAAAGCATGGTAAGAAAGTGATTTGGTTATTGATGATTTGTACATATATCATTGGCCTAAAGTAATTAATAACTGTAGTACAAGGACAGTGAGGTTTAATTTATAATTTCTTTCAAATATTTATGCAATCCAATTAGCATTTGATCAGTTCTTAAGTTGATCAAATTTACATATTCTGTTATCTTTAGACAATACAAAACTCAAGCATTACCTTAATTAGCATAACAACAAATCAACGATAAATAAGTTTGCATAGTTCGTTTCATCTGGCTAGAATAAATCGATTTTCATTATAGATGCTAATGACTATCAACCACCTGCCCAACAAAGCAAAGACAATAGCATCGAGTCACTCCAAGTGGTTCTACATATTCAGAATCATGTAATCCAAAAAGAAAAAAAAAATCGACCGAATCGGAAAACCGTTCAAAATTTTGGTTATGCTAAAAAACCAAAAACAAAGCAACAGCGGATAACAGTTTACAGCAGTTTACAGTTAACACATCTGTCCAGATGAAACTGAGGGAGCATACCTTTGAGCGAGACTCTTTGGGTTCTGTGTCAAATGCGCTTAAAATGCAAACCAAATATTTCACAAAATACAAAAAAATATCAGAATTAAATTTAAAAAAAAAAAGAAAAAAAAAACAGCGCTACACAAACCGGTTACAGCATAATAATATCGGACCCAGAAACCAAAGAACCGGTTGGATTTAAGCTTATATATGCACATATACTTACTATATATATATATATATATATAAATTTATATATATATATATATTGGCACACTCTGGCTGGCAGTAGCGCCAACCAGAAACCGCAACAGAATCTGTACTGGAAAAATATATATATATATATATATATATATATCTGAGTTCAAGGCACATCTGCAAAAGGTTTTGTAACCCAAAAAATTATATATATATATATATTTAAATTAAAATAACCTGACACTTGAAAAGTATGAAATCTGCTGACAGACACGAGAACGGCAAACAAATTAATTTCAATTAAACGTTGATTGAAGTTTATTTGGAAATCATAAGCGGTCAAGATAAAGATCTAAGCAGCTTCCCGTCTGACAGGCGTGAAGTGAGCCAAATTATTTTGGCAGCGATGCAAAAAAGGCCAACTCAAAGTATGACAACAACAACAACAGCAACGCTCTACGCTTCGGGCTACAATGAACACAAGCTCTCTCAAATGCACGACTTGTATTTACCCTGTACAACATCGACAATATCGATTATTATCGATTTGTAAACATTGAGCAAAGACAACAAAACTAACTATATTTCAAATTGGGCACCTTTCGCTTTTTGCAGAGTCGTCATCTTACTCACCCGGTTGCCAAATGTTTACAGGGTATAGAAGACACGAAAACGGCACCCCAAAAAAAAAATCGCAAAGTTTATTGCCTGTCAGGCGAACTGACGGCTGCCCAATCTCGCAGTTCGTGTCTTTTTTTCATATAGTTTTAATTTATTTATTTTTTTTTTTACTGCCATGCTTAAAGCTTATTGAAAAGTCTTCCGCTTTTCGAAAATTACCTCGCACTGCGGGGAGAGAGAGTAAGAAGGGGGGGGAGGGGGGTTAGTTCGAAGTGTTTGTGGTAGATAAGCAATCGGCAGGTTTTGGGTTGCTGCTAATCACAAGTTGCCTGCCCGCCAGAATCCATTGATTTATTGGCAAATTTCAAGTTAACACTTTTTCCTAAATTGAGTTATTTATTTCGCTGGCTGCCGGTTGTTGCAAGTTGCCAAGTTGCCAAGTTGCCCAGTTACCAAGCTGCCAAGTTGCCGTTGTTGCACTTTTTTCATTTCTTTGCTATAATTTTCAGCACATGAGGTCGTCACGTAGTTGGCATTGGCCAGGAGCAGCTCTGCAGAGGAATACTCCAGAGGAGCGAGCAAGTTGCCGGACTTTTGCTATTAGGCGGCGCTGCATTTAGATTTATATTCATAGATTTTGGCAGTTGTGTTAATGAAGTTTCAACTGATTTATGTGCACATGTCGCCCCAAAAGCCAAATGCAAAAATCTCCTGAGTAATTCCGGTTTAATTTGATTTGAGTTGCGCAACAAAATCGATTTTCTAAGCTTTTCCTTGCCATTATTATATAAAGTAGAATGTAAATAAAAATCGATGCGAAAATTTTTAAGATTCGAAAGTAGAAAAAGTAGACTCCAGCTATATTTAAATGAAGCAGCAACTTGGTAAGATTCCCAGCAGTTTTGTGAAAGAATAAAATCGATTTGCAAACCTTTTTCTAGTCAAGATTACGCAAAAAAAAAAGAATGTAAATAAAAACATTGCGAAACTAAATTTAAATAGTTAATCGAAAGATTCGAAAGTCAATCCGTTACACACCAGAACTATACAAACTCACGATTTTCGAGATATATACACAATAATTGAGTATTTCAGCTACAATTTTCTGTCAGATATATACTCTTGAATACCGACTTTGCTTTGCCATAATCTCGTATTCTCCCTTTGGGCAGCAGTCTCTGGGTGCCAGCTCCATATGTAAATCTAACGATTTATTCAGAGCCCGCAGCGCAGCCCATTCAAAAATCATCAACAAATTAATGTCAAAATAATAACAATTTAACTGTGGCTCACACACACACACAGTGTAAATATGACAGCTTACAAACGGTAAAAATGTGGCAGCAACAGCAACAACGAACAACAACAACAAACAAACAAAAACAACATTAGCCAGCTTAGCGTTGCTTTGATGACGTTGACAACTTTAAGGGCGTCAGCGTTTCCGACAGACTGTCAGCAATAACATTCGTTTGCAATTGCCGCTGTTAATGTTAACGGTTAATTGGTTAATGTTATTGTTCATGTTAATGGCTCCAAAAAAAACAAGAAAAAAAGGTCAAGAAACTGCATTGGGGCAGGCCAAAAGAGCGCTTGCAGCTGTTTTCTGGGAATTTTCCAATTTCCAATATAATTATTCAGTTTTTGTGGCACGTGTCAAGAACATGATAAATGATTGGGATACATTCGATGCCATACAACTCATTAACAGTGTTAACAAGAGCTCGTTCATAACGTTAGAATGCTTTTAGCCAGAACCTATTTTGAGTGCATTCATTAAGCAATTTTTATTGTTGGCTTATGTATAAAACTAGCTAAAACTGTGGAAATCTTAAGTATCTACGGTAAGCATGTAAGACATTTTACAACACTGAAATAAATATTGATATATCGGGTCTTATGGAAGATTATCTGTAAACTTTTCAAATAATAATGAAAGACTTTAACTAATTTCATTTTGTCGCAACTTCCAAGAGTTTTATTTGTAAGTTTCAGTTAAGGTTTGATATCGGAAGCCGGAAACTGGAATCTGCCTCAGTGAGTATATATTTTTGAAGCAATCTAAGCATTTTTGTTGCCACAAGCTTCCGCTGCAATTACAAATTGCACATCCTTGTAGAAAACCAAATCAATATGAGCGTTAGATATTAGTGTCTATAGACGTTTAGCTCAACCGGGTCTTAAATTCCATTTTCACTGTTGTCGTCGTCGTCAGTTGTGATTCAACGGAAGTACATTCACGATTCACGTTTTCGATTCATAATCAAAGACGACGGTGACGATGACGACGACTATGCCCCCAACTTGGCTCAACTTGCCACCTGGCAAGTAGCATGCTTCCATAGAATGTTTATGCTTGAGTCATCAATCTGTTTGCTTAACTCAGTTGTTTACCTCTTTGTGGCTTCCGTTTACTTACGCACTTTACCAGAAATCGAAGAGTCGTCGAATCTTTGAACAACTATAAAGAAAATTGGACAAAACCAATCAAAAATTGTTAAAAGGAAAAAACCGATAAGCTTTTCCATTTGTGATTGCGGCAAGTGCAAGTTGCAATTAACAAACGTTTCCGCTGCTTTGAGCATTGAGCAATTATTGCTGCTGTGGCTCTATGAAAAGCAAAAGCGTCGACAGTTTGAGAGTCCAAATACAGCAACAACAACAACAAAGTGGTTATATTGCGCCCACTAATAACCATGGCCGGTCTCTTGGTCTCTTGCGCGAATGGAAAAAGACCGGTCAATAACAGCAACAACAACAACAGCAACAACAAGAGCAACACCAACAAACAGCAACTAAAAAATTGTCAACATTGGTGCACTTGCCGTTTGGCTGGCTGCAACTACCAACTTTAACTGTGATGCACAAGTGGACGTGGTAAAAAAAAAGAGGGTCTTCGGCCTGTGACTCCAACTGGTGGAGTGGGGTAGCGGGAGGCAGGGCTACGGGGACTTCCAGCTGCGTAGACAGCGCGCAGACATTGCTAGCAGTTTCAGTTTTCAGTTGGCCAAAATGGCCAAGCTAACATTTAGAGTGGCATAAAATGGTCGCTGCTCATATACACTACCAATTTGCAAGAATTTAATGATTAAGTTAATAAAAAGTTACTTAATTCAAGATATATATATAATATATATATTTAAATAAGTCTGATTTCTTGGTGTGCTGATAAGAGACAGGTGAGAATTCTAAGTCTGTTCTGAAAGTCTTAAACAAAGAGAGAGAAAGTGGAAAAATCCAAATTTTAATAGTACGCAAAAAAAACACATTTTAACTTTTCCTAAATACAAGTAAGGAAAATTGATACAAACATTTTTTTGTTGTTAATAATTGCACACTACAACTGTAAAGAGCTGAAGCTTTGTAATATTTGTGGCAAGCTGAGAGACGAAGTTGAAGTAGCCGCACCGTGACTATTAAAAATCGTTGCTAGGTTTGCAGTTTTTGGTCGCGTCATTTTTTTATTATTTTTATTTTTTTGCCATGCGCCGCGTGAAAAACGAAATGAAAAGTTGTCGATGTTGCTGCTGCTGTTGTCGATGTTGCTGCTGCTGCTGCTGCAGTTGTTGCTGTTGCTGTTGTCGATGTTGCAGTTGCCGGCGCGACGCACCGCTTGAAGGCTGCAGCAAAAAACATTTGAAAATGGAAAGTCGTCGCTGCTGCGGCTGTTTTTTTTTCTTTTTTTCTTTATTTATATATTTTTTTTTTCTTCTTTTGCAGTTTTGTTGATTTCGTTGATTTTTTTGGCTGGGCTGCAACCGGTTGCATTACCAACAACATTAGCACACATGCAACAAGCCACGCTTGCTGCAGTTATTTCTATTGGCATTGCATACTTGCATTATCTTTATTTTTATTTTTATTAGTTGTAGATTTATTATTTGTGTATATTCGCGCGTCGGCTGCTAATTGGCTGTGTGCAACAATCAGAGAAGGAAAATCAAAATATATATATGTATATATAGATAAAGATGCAGAAATATGAACAAAATGTTGTAACTGTCTGTTAGAAATGTTGATTGCAAATCTTTGAGATGCCAAGTGGCAGACTCTATTCGGCATCTCTGGCGGTCTTACAAAAAAGCGAAAGTATGAAATTTGAAATTGAAATTTGCAGTTCGGGCCAAGCGAAACTGCCAACTTAAAAGATAGCTGTCGACCAAGTGCAGCTTTACTGGCCCATAAAGAGTTGTCATTAAAAAAAAAATGTTGAGAGTCGTAAGTAGAAATTTTGCACTAACTTTGCGAATTATGTAAGCTCTATATATGCAAAAAGTTCAACCAGCTTCAACTTGACGTTGGGCATTTTAAATTCAAAATATTTTCGATAGAGAAACTAATGTAAATATGTATCTTTTGATATGGCAACAATAGATTTTGTGGCCTGCAACTTTTGTGGCAAAATGTTAAATTGTGGTTTGGCTTGTGTGTATTAATAAAACATAAATTTAAATTAGTTGCTGACCGTGATTGGTCGGTTGTTTAAATGTATGTATTATAGTATATAAAAAACTGTAAAGATAAGGAAGCATTTTGTGTTAATATCACGCATTGTTATGGCGATTGCCAGCCAGGAAGGAAAGCTGTCTACAGGCAGTTGCCAGGACTTTGAAGTCTTGCTGGACAATGATATCAAAAGTTTCACTTTAGCTGTGAGTTAAGATTTCTGAGCGGAATAATAACTTAGGAAATTGGAATCAGCTAAAGATCACTTTGGTACATAAGAAGCTAAAACTTCCCACGACTTCTAATCGATTTCGATTTCGACTACAACGCTCTTTCGCACTTTCATTGATAGGTGCCGCTAAGAAAAAATTTCACCTGCGCAATAAATATGCACCTACATCGTGCGAGTTAAGTATACATACTTAGGAATGCCCACACACAGCAATACACACACTCACGCACACATAAACACACAGACTTAGTTCAAGTGTGTTCGCACAGCACGCACAACAAGTTTGCAAGTTATCCACTTAAGATTGATTTAATTCATGAGTATTACGCGTTTTTCTCTTTCGATACCGATTCCGATTGCGATTCCGATTCCGATGCCGATTGTGATTGCGATTGTGATTGCTGCTAAATGCTTATAACTTTCACTGCATATCTCTCTCGCGATCGATGGAAAATGCATTAATTAATACATTAAATGCACATAATTAACTGTGTCCATTTTGCTGTTATGTGCCGCATTTTGCGGCATCTTTTTCAATGCGATTCATGGTGTGAATATCTTTGACGGCGGCATTTCTTTTTATGGTTTTTTTTCATTTTTTCTGCTTCTATTGTTTTTTTTTTGCGCTAATTTTTCGCACTTGGCAATGACGCCGTTTGTGTTGTTTACGGTTAACAGTTTTTGGTATGGGAAATGGAAAAACGTGGCGAAAAAGCCAATTGCAGCTAACTCAAAATACACACACACACACTCCGTTATGTGAATTTAACCTTCAGTTTTCCGGGTAATAGGTAAAAAGTGTTTTCCGTTTTTCTTTGCAGTAAAATGTGATATACATACATACATATATGCATATGCGGAAGACTTCATTAATAGCTGCTTGGTTATGCGTTGACTGGCAACAGCTGGAAATAAACTCAAATGTTTGAGGCATTCATGGTAGTATTTTGAAATTACTTTTGCCAAATTTAAAGGCAGCATTTAACTGAAGCAAAAGCCTTGGCCAACCCGGCAATGTCAATTTTAAGGCCAAAACAAAACACTAACCAATCAAACTGAAATGCATTATTAAGCCAAATGAAAAGTGTATTAAAGTTATTTGGCTAAAATTGATGTATTATTCTGGGAATTGGTTACGCATTCAGCATTCAGTATGCAACTAAATGGGGCAATAGCAATGTGGCTTAAATTCACGTTGAGGCATTCACGTCATTTCCTGTCCAGTTTTGCGATCCTCGCAAATTGTCATATCATCATGTATGTAAAAAATACCGTTTTTGGTATGCGGCATGTGGCATGCATTTAAAACAACGTAAAGAGCACAACAATTTCTGGTTAATTACGACATTTGGTATCATTAACACATTTCCTTGTCATCATTCTGCTGACCCAATTTACGTGGCTAAAACAAAAGCAGCTACTAACTGAGCAAAGCGAAGCTCTTTTTGTATTTCAGTTTAAGCCATTTTTTTCCTCTTTTTATTTTTGCAGTTGTTTTTTAACATATTTAAACGCGCTGACAGTTCAAATTGCCGGTGTGGAGAAAGAAGGAACACAAAAATGCCATTGGTCAGCATTGTAATTAAATGTGCGACTAAATTTGTGGCACAACTCAAAAGTTGCTCAGAGTTGAACCAATTTCAAGCGGAAAACTAACATTAGCAACATTTGAAACTCAGACAAGGAAAATGATTCAATGTGGATTTTCCTCATAAGGAAAATGCTTAAATTTGGATTTTCCTTAACCTTACAATATTTATTGGATCATTTTACATTTAAATGTTGAACTTGACATCGTCCGTTGTTGCACCTGGCCTAAAAAAACAATGTGCAACTGGCTGGTAAAATGACATTTTCCACTGGTCACTCAAAGGCGAAGGCCAAGCAAAGGCAAATGTGTGTTTTCAGCTGGTCAAGTTTGGTTTGCGACACGTGAGCTTGAAGTTCACACGGATTTTTGTTGTTTTTTGTGGCAACATTAACGTGACCATTAGCTGGTCAACAGTTTTTGGGGTATTGCGAGTTGCCAACTAAGATAGATGGTTAAGGTTTGACTGCGTGCACAAAACATAAATAACCATGATCATTATCATCATTATCATTATCATTAACTTGAGCAGGCGGCAATTAAAATAACAACAAGAGCGAAAGTAAAATATTTAACAAAAAACAAACACAAAAACAACAATAACAATTGGCAAGAAAAACAAAAAACAAATAATTGTAACACACCAACAAAAAGCGGGCATCTTTGTTGGGCCTTCGTCTGGAACCGACTTTAAGTGAATTAAAAACCTGACATTAAATTGAGTGAAAATTGATATTGCTTATTAGCCACCGAATGTTGCACATTCAAAGATCTCATGTGAAAAACGAATTAAAAGCAAATTTTTATTGTTTGTGCTGTTTTTTTTGTTGTTTTTTTGTTGTTTTTTTAATGATACTCTTGCTCCTCCACAATGCAGCTCCCTCTACTGCATTTGCCATATCCAATTAATCTTTGGCCATAAAAAATGATCCAGTGTCATGACTTTAATTACTTTATTACAAGCCTCCGATCAGAAAAGTGGCCTGCATTCTGCTTGTGCTTTCTTGGCCAGCACACTGCCAAAAATATGTATGGCCAAAAGATTCGGGCCTGGCATGTGGTTAGTGGAGCACACTGTGGGCTGGCATTAGCGGTACTTTGACTTAAGAGGCACCATAACAAAATGAACCAGAGACAAATCGCTTACGCCTCCAGGCGGGGCAGCAGCAACATGAGCAACATAACAATGTAATGTAACAATTTATGCCACATACATATACACTATATACACTATACATACATGTATTTATAATTTAATTTGCAACAGAGATGTCGGTAGCTGTGCACAGTGGAACAATGGAACATATACCAGATACAATTTGAGATGGAATACTGGAGAAGATATAGACATAGAATAATACAGATATATAAAATTTTACTGATTTTCCTTTAAGAAACATATGCCACAACTAAAAGTACTTCTCGCTGAGGCCCACTGTACTGCACTGTGGTCATGTCTGCAAATATCAATTTGACGATGACCAGACAACAAATTGAACAAAGGCAAGTTTGTGGATATAAGCTCTGGTCACACATTCCACAAAGGGGCGTGCCCCACGGCTTAAACTCAAGCAAAACTAACTCACCCCCCCACTATAGCCACCCCCCTCCCAAAAAGAAAAGCAATACGAATAATGAATGCGTTGCTCTGTTGAGAACGCCAGTGGGGCCAGGCCAACTGATCAACCGACAGGCAGCCAATCCGAGCACAACTCACAAGTCAATGAAATGTTTGCGAGTGTATTAAAAATTAATTAAAAAATATAAATAAAAAATAAACGGAACAAGCAGCAAGACGAGTGAGTTGACTGAGTACACGGCACAGTGCATAGAAAGCAGAAAGTAAGTAGAGAAATGCTGATTATATGACTCAGACTCAGACTCAGACACTAGAGACTCGTAGCGGGACGTGCTACGTGAGTTGCAAGTCCAAGTGAAGTCGAAGTCGGTGCGAAGAGACTTTTGAATGCTAGAACGAATCTCATACACTCGGAGAAAATCAGTGCGAGTAATTGTTATAGTTTATTTATTGTTGCTCTACACTATAAAAAAAAAAATAACTTGGAATATAAAAAAATCTTTCTTTATGTCTATCTTTCAATTTAGAACAGAAAAATCTTAATATTGGTGCCAAAGTGTGGCGGATATCTAAATTTCATTACGAACAACAAATCGAAATTCAAATTAAATTTATTACAACTTTTTTTTGCAGTGCACAGTGTAAGCTAACAGCGGCTGGTAGCAAATTGATTGCCAGCGAGAGAGTGGAGCATGGAGAATTGACCCACTGGCTGAGCGCAAGCAAATTTATCCAACAGATACAAAGATACAAAGCGTTAGAATTGTTATAACTGCGCCTCGCTAACTGTGGCAAGACCTCAATATCAATACAGAACTTGGCTTTGGCACGCTTTGGCTACCATTTCGACACCTCGCCGCCGCCGACTGATTCGATTCGGTGCCAGACTCAACGGTGCCTGGAGGCGCATACTTGTTTCAAATAATACCATCAAATCGCTTCAAGTTTTTTTTTCTTGTTTTTGTTTTTGTTGTTGCCCAATTTACATAATTAGCGTACATTTCGTCGGCCATTAAACATATTTAACAGAGCTTCTTTAATCACATTTTAAGTGAGAGTTAAAATTATTATTGGCTACCTCAAATCTTTACTTGGCTCCATGGCGAAAGTCTCGAAACGATTAATTTTTAGCCCCCTTTATATTATTTAGATTTGTTTGTGCACATTTTCGTTGCTCTGGGGCAACGTCCATCAATGGAACGAGATTCTTGCAACGCGATTTTCTCTCCTCAAATCTGCCAACGAAACATTGACCAGAGGTGTTTGCCAGTTGCCAGTTGCCAGTTGCTATTTGCACTGTTCTGTGTTGAGTATGGGTAAACATGACAGGTTCCGGGGACAAAAGCAAGCTGCACCAGGAATGTATTGGTTTGACTGGAGGGGAAGGGTTGGGGAATATGGAATTGCCCTTTATTGAGAGCAGCTTCAGCTTCAAAATGGACACTTGCTCGAGGTGACTAAACTATCGAAATTCTTTGAGATTGCAATTAAAAAGAAAGTCAGGAACTGACTAACACAAAATAGACCTTCTGAAAACAACAGGAAACGGAAGTACATAGAAGATATGTATGTATGAGTTTGTCTTAGTTAAGTTAAGCTTCTATAAACACGAATTTGCTACGATCAGAATAAGCACAACATTCTTATAAAAGCTGTATTTTTTTATGGATAAAATATCAAGTATTTCTATGAGCTGATGTAAATCTTCTTTAATCGCGTTGAATACTTTTTTTTGTTGTTGTTGAGCATAAAGATTGCTGGTGAAATCAAGATGCTTCTTCAATCAGTGACTAGTGTATCTATCAGAAGGAACAACAAGTTCAAGTGGATATTTGCTGCGCTTGTTGAAGTCGCCAGCTTCAGACACAGCCGCTGTCTGAGCATCTGTGGAATGCTGGGCCTGTGCCCGGGCCCGGGCCTGGGCCTGGGAAATGGCAAATGGAGGCACAAACGCAGCGCAAACCGTAACAGAAGCAGCCTATTGAAAATGAAAATGCAGTCCAACATATACCAAGCAGACAAGAGACGTCTGTCTGACAACAGCAATTTACTACAACTCAGCAGATCGTGCAGCACTTTTTGTTACAGGTGGCATAGACTCACCGTCTCAGGGCTTTAGCGTACCTTATCAACGTGAGGCACAACATCATAATAATAACCACAGAGCCACCGATGCAAATATTTGCATGCGGTTAGCGATAAGCCGAGATAAGGCTGCAAAGCTGTAAGTCACACATAGATATGAGAGTTGCAGCTAAAATCCATACATATGTATATCTATATATGTATGTATAATTTTTGGGGTCTATGTGCACAAAGCGATCTGTTTTTCTTTTACCCGGAAGCATTAAAAATGGGTGTTGCAAGCGAGCTACTTTTACTTAAAAACTGGCTTGCATAATGTGCAAGAGGTACACAAGAGATAGATACTCATTTACAGCTACAGATATATATATACATAGATACATAGATACATATATACATAGATATATAGATACATTTCAAACAGCTACACGCCCCGAATAAGCGCTCCACGCGATCCGAGCGCTAATTCAAACAAATTGCAGCATAAATGCATTATACAAGGCAGAGGAGCAAACAACCGACAAACATTGTCAAAGCGACAAACTGACACTGTGACAGTATATTAAAAGGCACTCGCTGCTTTATTATGGATATGGCTATGACTATGGCTATGGCTATGACTGTGGCTATGGATATGAAATAGCGCATCGAGAATGCCGCATACAAATAGAATGCAGATGATAAATTACACAGAAAGTCAGTCTCCACAACAGATTCGAAATGTGGGCACAGTGCACAGTGGTTTGAAAGTGTTATACAAATAACCGATGCAATTCCAGGCAGAGATTAGCTGCTTAACTATTGCATATGCAAATTAAATTAAATCAAACTAACTTGTCTAATATTTGAAGAAGTCGTTGTTGCATAAACTAAGAATATTTGGTTAACAATTTGTTTTTGGCTTGGTTTTCCAACGAACCTATTGAAAATTGTCAGCAACTCTTTGTTTAATGCAGAAAAGAACAGATTTTCAAGTATAATTTAATTTCTAGATAAGACAAAAAATGTTGAAATAATAATCGAATTTTTTTAAAGCACTTTTTAAACTAATTATTAATGCCGGTACACAAAGAGTGGCACTAAAATCACCGCATCAAACTCGAATCATTTTGCTTTACGCTTTAATGCACAGGCATTAAGCTGGGAGAAGTTCATTTGCTGCCCCAATTTGGATGGAAAACTAGTAAAACAGTGAGTTGCATTTTCCATGTACATTTTCATGGCTGCTAATGATGTTGCTGCTGTTGTTTTGGTTGTTGTTGTTGTTAATGTTGTTGTTGATCATCAGCACCCACTGTGCAGCAAGTGTTTTGTTGTTACTTCTGCTTGGGGGCATGCGCTGCTTGGAGGCAGCTAGCTGATGGGAGTGCAGCTAATTTGATTAATGATAAGCCGAGCTTAACTGACGACGATTGTGATTCATTATGTGCGCACATCCAGCACACTTAGCGCAAAAGATATAGATACACTCGCAGATACACTCTCGCACACACCAAAGTGAATTGCATTTCATAGATTGTTGCCACAGAAGAATGAACATTATTTTATTAGCTTGACAACACATGTGTTTGTTGTTGCTGTTGTTGTTTAGCAATTGGAACAGTAAATTCTTTATGGGTTTTTTTTTTTTTTGCAATTGAATATCATGCTGCGAAAAATGCTTTCGTTATCTATGAGATACAATTTAGTTTTGCGGCAAGTGCGCCTGATTACACGCAATGAGCCATTTCCTTTGTACGCTGAACTGGCCACTGCAATAACAGTAATTGTATAGTAGAATCCGTTGTTCTAGCTATGTGTGCATGTCATGTTGGCCACTTGAGCGGGGCAACCATTTGGGTCAGAACAGAGCGGGCCACTGATCATCGAAGGAAATGCGGTCGAGAGCCATTAAATATTGAGTGCTATCTATCAGAGATAATGGCCAAAAGTTCGAGTACACATTACGTTTTCAAAAATATGTCTCACATTAAATAATTTCGAGCAACTTGGCTTTAATCTTCTTAACTACAACTAATTTTAACATAATCAAAACTGTCTAGAAGCCCATTAGACAAAATCCGCCAAAAGCAGCAATGATTATAATACAATTTACTATTGTATATATATATATGCTTTGATTGATAAATTTATAATGATTAATAATATTTATTTATTTATTTATGCTGCTGCTCTATGTTGCCCTTGTTAGTTATGTGTTTCGATGTTGCTGCTGCGTTTGTTAGCTGTTTGTTGTTTAGTTTAGTTTGTTATTAATTTTGTGTTCTTTTTTTTTTGTATATTTTTTAGTGTTTTTTTCGCATTACTTGCGCTGCTTCTGCTGCTCCAGTTTGGCCTTGGCTTGTTCTTTCAAGGTCTTGTCGCGTTCCTTTTGCTTCTCGTCGAGGCGCTTCAGCTCCTCCTTCTCCCAGGCCTCGAACTCCTCGCGCTCCTGTGCCAACTTGACAATCTCTGACATTTCGTCATCGCTGACACCCTGATCGAGGTCCTTCTGCATGAGCTTAATCTCACGGGTCATGCCCTCCTTGGCCTTGCGGCGTCGCACCTTTAGCTCCTTGGCGTCGACCAGTTCCTGATGACGCCTCTCACGCTCACGTTTCTCCTCCTCACGACGCTCCTGCTCTTTGGCGAACTCCTCCATCTCGTCCTCAGTGTAGGGATAGTCGGGCACAGTGGCAAAAAGGCGCAACTTACCCGAACATAGAACAAGCGCAATGCTGCCAATCAGTCCCAAAATTCCAGATAATAATATCATATTGTATTTGGCGTTCTTGGCATTCCAGGCCTGGAAAAAATCACCCTCTGGCTGGGGCAAGTCACTGAAGACAGCATGGGTGCCACCACTTGGAAAAAAGCCCGGCTTTGGCTTAGGCGGCTCCACTTTGCCACATTTGGGCGCCGTCCCCTTCGGTGCCTTTCCGGCCAATCCTCGAGTTATGTGCACAAAATAGTTCGAGCGATTGGTCCGTACTGTTTGGTAAGCCGTTGTTTAAGGTTGCTTAACATTCATTTTTGGAGGCATACTTACAAAAATCGCGAGATAACATCGATCTGGCGGCCATCAAAATCCTGGACATATTTTGTAAGTTTTGCGTTCGGTTTTTCTACGTAATAAATATTTGTGACTGATGTAAAATAAAAATAGTTTTTCGATTTCACATCAATTTTCACAAAGATTGCTTTGTTTTCCGTTTTTTTCTATTTTTGATTTTTGATTGACTCATCTACTTTGCGTGGACACTTGACAATCGATTTGTTATTTAAATAAAGTGCAACAAAAGCTACTGTAACAACTTGAGGCGCAAGTCGAACACGTCCGTCCATTTAGATAAACCTTATTTCTTGTAAAACTGATAACAAAGAAACATAAGTGCCAGAGACAACAACAACAACATACAATAACTTACACATGTACACAACTATGTACATATATGTATGCATGTATTTGTGTAGGTAGGTGCATAAGCCAAAAAAAAAAAGGTAAAAAGCTAAAAGCTTATCTCTGCTAGAGCAGCAGCAGCTTGGGCACAAGCAACATTAGCATGTTAGAGCGCATCAAAAAATTTCATGGAAATTTATGACGCCTAAATAACAAATCTACAAAGGTGTCACGTGCGCTACAACAACAACAACAACCACAACAACAACAGCAACAACAACAGCAACAATAAGAGCAACAACAAACAAGAAACTTGTCAAAATTGTTGAATAAGTCGAGACGAATGCATAATAATAATAAAGACTGGACAAGACAAGACCAAAAGTAGTTCGCTTGCAGTGAAAGACACAGAGAAAGAAAGACAGACGAAGAGAGAGAGAGAGAGAGAGAGATAAAGAAGCTAAAGAGAAGCTAATCACGTCACGTCACGTCGAGAATGCGGTCAACAAACTTGTTCCCCGTTGCATATGTAAACGATCTGCAGTAGGTGTAGTAGGTGTAGTAGGTGTAGTAGGTGTATCTCTGTGTGTGTAGGTGTTTTGTTGTGGGTGGATGAGAATAAGTTGCAATATAGTCGAATAACTGTTAAACGCATTATGCTTTATTACATCTATAATGTATTTGAACATCAGACTTTATGCTTCTTTTGATCTTCATTCATTTTAGAGTTTTGCCGGCGTTTGCGTAGTCCGAGGCAGACAACGGAAATCAAAGCAAAGCAGCCGTAAAGCAAGGCAGTCACATAGCATCGGAGTGCAAGCATCCCGTACATCCGATCCGCCTCCGAGCGGTACTCTTCCAAAGTCTCATAATGCTCGGCCAGCGGCAGGGAATGTATGAAAGTTAGCGAATTCATTGTATATGCGATGCCCATCAACAGCATCTGGATTGTGCCCCAGATGCTAATCACCAAACAGAACAGTGAACAGTTTTTGCCACAGATGCAAGCCATGTTTAAAATCCAATATTTTCACTTGTGCATTGCTGTGTTAATGTAGTTAAGTAGATATAAATAAATATGTATAGTTTGTGCTGACGTTTAAGGCAAAACCACACTCAGAAATCAGAGTGATTCGAATGATTCCGAGAGAGAGACAGGTGCAAAAGCTGACATGAAATGAAAAGTTTGTTTCCGAGTCGGGCAACTTTTGTCTAACCTTGGTCGAATTTAATGACATTTGGTCTCGGCGTACAAGATTGTGAAGTTCATGTGTCACATACATACATACACATTTGTATGTATGTATCTATGTGAAAATACATTAACTTTTTGTTACCACTCGCTTTCAGTGGCGGTTGCGCTTGCGGTGTGTTTTTTGGGTTGTTCAACCCAAACACGCACAAAACTTTTCAATTGGTTTCCAATTGCGAATTGAATTTGAAGCTAACAAAATATAAATGTTAAATTTATGAGACATATTTCTTGTGTGTGAGCAGAGCATCTTTGAATTGGATTCCTTAAAAATGTTATTAGCCATAAAAAGAAATACAAATTCCAGATAAAAATAGTTTTTGTTGTGCCTAAGACCGATTTCAGATAAGCCAAAGCTTAACCAAAATGTGTCAAAAATAACGTGTTAACAGAATAGGAAATTATGGCCTGAATCATTTGAGTGATGGATCAACAATAAAATCAATAAATGGAAAAGACAAACACAAAACCCAATTTCAAGCAAAATTTGAATACAACAACAAATGCAACATTCCACAAGTTCAGAGCAAGATGTCGGCATAATTCTTATATAAACGTTCTTTATTAATTCCAGTTTGAAGCCGTTCTACAATTTCAGGTCAGCTTTTGTATAAAAAGTGTTAATTAGTTATTTATTTATTTATGTTAATCTTCCCATATATCTTAATTATCTTAATTAGATGATTACAATTAACTTGACTCACCGTTTTCCAAACGTTCGCAAAGCCTACAAAAATCGCAATAAATTATTGTTTGCAAAGTTAATTTAAGAAATATGTTGCAAGCATTAAATTATTGTGAAAATCCATTAGTCGATTTTGCAGTTGCCAATTTTATGTTTTTGTTGCTGTTTGTTTGCACCACGTTTTTATGTGTAGTCATTAGTTAGTTTTATGATTCACACTGGCTTAATAATGTTTTTATTTTTCTTTATCATGCAGTTATTGCAAATAACTCCAATTAGAAGTATCACTTGGGTCTGCAAATTGAATAAAGATCATTCATTAGAGAGACGAACTGCCGAAAACAGAACTTAAGAATTTAGAAAAACTTAAATGGATATTTCCATCAATTCAAAAATTGAGAATAGGCATTTAATTTAAGCCATATCGTAATACCCAAATGGAGGTCAAGTATGAAATAAGAAACTTCCAAAAACAAAAAAAATATATATATAAAAAAGACACCTTGACATTAGGGTGTTACTTTGTGAACTTGATTACTTGTTTCTCTTTTTTACATAACACAATCAGAAATCAATCAAAGCTTAGAGACCCAATTTTATGGGAGTTGGAGGACAACAATGGCAGATATTCGGTTGCATAAGTCTCAAATTAATAACAATTGTTGTAATATTAAATGTATATATATTTTTTGTTATTTTTGCAATATTCAATACTATATTTCCTTCATTTACGTATTTCATATTTATTTTCACATTGATTGTGCTCAAGAATTTATGAAATTTGTTCCTTCTGAGTTTTGGTTCTCCCCTTTTTTCTGTGCACATTTGTTGACATGTGCTCGTTTTGCAGCGTCTGAATTATCAGCCGGGGCTTTTATCAAAACAAATTGCAAAATTCAAATGCTGAGCGCAGCAAATTTATTATTATATTTATTATTTATTTTCTTTAGAAGCGAACTTGCCCAAGTATAGAGCAGAAAGTTATATTTATTCACAATGTGTCTGTGTGCATTCTGATAAGATGGCATTGCCAATAACAAACACATTTCTTGTTGCTGTTGTTTGGTATTCTTGTTGTTGTCATTTGTTTGCTGCTGCTTCTCTTTTATTTGTTTTGCATTCTGTAAATGAAACACTTGTTGAAATGCACAAGGCAAGCAAACACACACACGCACACACACACACACGCATGCAAGCTGAAAGAGCGCGCACGTCTTTGAATTGGAGCTTGGCGTTTGTACCGTATAAAGCAGACTGCGGCTGCACACAAAAGCCAAACAAAACACGAAATTGTAGGCAGTAACAGAGAGAGAGTGAGATAGAAATAGCGGCAGACCGAAAACGAAGCGCGACACAACCAACTTGCTCCACGTTCGCTGCTGGAATGAAACTAGTGAGCGTGCGAACTTAACATTGGAGAGCCAACCCAACACAAATATTGTGTGTTATGTGGGAGCCAGCATGCAGGTCCATATCTGGCATAGCTGTTATTGGCTTTTGGAGTCGTAGACTATAGATCTGTCAGAGCTGAGATAAAAGCATACCATTAATTAAGTGATTTATGAAAATTAAAGTAGTTTTAATAATAAATGTCATTTCATAGTACAGAAAAACCATTTCACTATTACATTTATTCTTATATTTTAAATTTTAGAATTTAAAATGTATGTATGTATAGAAATATTGCAACTACAACAAATCTCTTAAGCAAATTCAACAGAGAGATTAGCAAAAAGCATATTTGAAATGAAAGCAATTAATATCTTTTGGCCAACTGCTGATAGGCCTTTTGTTTGTTTGATAAATTAACAGAACGCTGTTAACGTAACATCAAATGTTATATTCTCCCAGAGAGCAACAGGCTGCCGCTCAACAAGTGTGTGCTATCAGACACAAAGCTGACGGCTGTGACGCTGTTACACTAAATGTTATTACAATGATAATGAGCCGATATTTGAACTTAATTAATAATAAATATTAATTTGCATGGTAAGAAAGATATTTACAAAGTGTGGTAACCAGAAATGTGTTGGTCGTACTGCACTTTTTTATAAAAGGGGTTTCAACAAAGAAGTTATTAACATTATCCATTTTTTATTGTTATATCATATTAAGTTATTATTAAAATGGCCTAATTTGACATTTAAGCCGTGAATTTATGTCGACGTAAATTTACTTGCAACATAGTTTTGCCTCTAAGCAGACTTCCTGTTTGCTTAAAAAAAGAAGCAAGCAATTAAAGCTGGACATTTATGGCAAATTAATCGGCAATGCTCAGAGCTATTTTTCGACCATTAAAAGCAGATCTGTGTTCGCTAATTTGGCCGACAACAAACGCCTAACCAAATGAGCCATAAAACAAGTGTGATCTGACAATGGTTCGATCCGAGTTTACGCCCATGCTTAGTTAGCATAAATTACATTTCGATTTCATGCCATAATTGAAACTTCTATAGTGCAGACTGTCATTTGCATATACAGTCAATTCATAAACGATTTATCGAGATATATACTTAAAGCACTGCAAAAAAAAAGTTATCTGAAAGAGAAGGTATATTTTTAATATTAAAATTAATATTTTATTTATTTTTAGTACTTATATAAGAATTAGGAATACTAAGCTTAAAAAATACTAATACTTAAAAATCGCTAAAGGTAGCTTGTCATATTTTACAGAAAGTATCTTAAAAATTTTAGTTTGTACTCAAAAATTGCAATGAACCAAAAATTTAAAACATATTTCTAAAAGAAAAAGTTATTTCAGGTGTTTCGAAATATGCAGTCTTCTTTGTTGCACTTTATTTTATTTTTTGAAGTGTAAGAATAGATATTATCGCCTTATAAGGTCATCAAAAAATACTTTCGCAAGCGATTTGGCGGATTTCCGCTCCCAAGCTACTAGAGTTTCCACACAGCCGCACAGCTCTTGATTAGAGGAAAAGAGAGAGAGCCTTGTCGAGTGCTGGCGGGCTGTCGTCTTAAAAATTAAAGCTGCTGGTCATTTGATACAACACACAGGAGATGATGTTGGGCAGAGTGCGAGGCGGAGTTTTTCGTATATGCTGGGGAAGCATAAGCACTCCAGCGATTAGCATGTTAAACAGCGGCTGCTTAAAGGCTATAATTAAGCGACATAAACTTGGGTATTAGGCGCTAAATACACACAAATACACACACACACACATACAAACACTGAGACCGAAAAGCTTTACGTGTGGAAGTGGAGGAGGAGTGTGGGGAATTTGAGAAAACGGCCTCCGTTTCATGATTTGCATAACTGTTTGGCTGGGGCACGCACTTGAAGTCTCGTTCTTCTTGGTTCTGGGTGTGAGTCTTTCAGTCTGGCTTGCATTCGAAACAGACGCGGACGGTAAACGAAAAACGGAGGCAAATAGATACACACACACACTGCAACACACATTGATATGCACCTGTCCACATACGCGACACGTTGGGCTTTCATTTGCTGCCTAAGAAAGAGTAAACATGAAGTCGCCAAGTCGCTTATTCTATTCACCACAAGACACTCGCCGCTTTGGCATTATTCGTATTTGAATGCAGCTTGAGCTGAGCTAAATATTGCCTATTGATTTCGGTTCTACACAATAAGATTTAACTTTGAGCCTAACCACAAACAAAGAACTAGTGCGTCTCAAAAAGAAACTATCTCATCCAGATAAAAAGCAAATAATAATAACAATAATGATCAAAACAATAATAATAATAATATTATTCAGAATAAATTTGTAATAATCATTCGCTTTCCCCCTAAAATTAATTATTATTTTATACACTTAATAAAAATTAAAAAAATGTAGACTTTAATTTTGAACTTGTTTATTTACATACGCAAATTACGAAAACCCCATTTAAGTGAATTCTTAGGGTATCCCAACATTCTCCACGCCGACCTCAACTTCGTTCTTTTCCTTACTTATTATTGTTATTTTCGTAACACACAAAAGAATTTCCATCAATAATGTCAATAGTACCTGCAATAACAACAACAACAACAAGTACACATAACAGAAACAACAACAAGAGCAAGCAGCGCACACGACACTCCTTTTGGCTTTAGGCTTTAAGGTTTGCTGTTTCAGTTGCTGTTGCTGCTGCTGTCTCTGTCTCGCTGCTGCCGTTTATGGCAGCCATCGTCAACGTCATTGCCATCAACGCCATCGATGTGGGCAACGCCACACAACGAATTATGACCATTAAAGCTGCTTGGGGTTTTAAAGTTATTAGGCAACTTCAATTTCAAACTGCACACACGCACACAAACACATCGCGACAGAGGTGTGTGTGTGTGTGAGTTGGAAATTCTAGTTCATAGTTGATGAATAGGTTTAGTTTTTCAAACTAAGTCAGTGATTTTATTACAGACATTTACTTATTTTTCAGTTTTATTCTCGTACACAAGTTTTTGCACAAGTTTTGCATAAGCCTTCGCTGTCAGTTTAATTTTAAAACATAAAAATCAATAGTCCAGCTGTGCTTCTTCTTTCTTTCACTTTCCCCATCCCTTGCCATTACTGAGAGAGTCTTGTCTAAATATGTATTTTAAGGTCAGTGTGCATTCATTCACACTCTGACTCTGGACGAACTCAACTGGGTTGTCCGTTTAGGTCCACCCCCATTTTAAATGTTCACACCGGCCAACACTTATCTGTGTGGGTGTATGCTTTGTGTTTACTGAGCGCTTTGATCTATATTTAAATATATACAAATAACAGAGAATCAGCACAACTTGAAGAGGGAGATAGGGCCACCAATGATTGTGGTACCAAAAAATTGAAACTGGTTAATTCGAATCCTTGCTAAAAAAAAATAGTACTCAAGTTAATTTTAAGTGGATTTTGCATTGCTAGCAGAACCACGTTATAGATTACAATATAAATTAAATAAGGATCTGAAAGTCTAGTCGCTAATCCGTATTAGTCATTTTTGTCGTATATACATAATTTATTATTGTATACAACTGAAGTAAACACATATACATAACCATGTACATGTACATACATAAAATATTTATGTGTTTATCCAGCTTCCAGCGTCTAAATTCGATTTTTATTTGTAGCATAGTTTTTGGAGCGTAATCGAATTCATTTTGTGGGTGCTTTGTAATTTTACTTCACCTTCAGCATGCCTAAAAGTATGCAATGTTATTTGAGTAACAATTTTATGGTGAGCAGTTTGCTATGCAATCAACAATTGTTTCCAGTATTCATGATCATTTTATGCTCTATAACTATTAAAATAAATAGATGACAAGGTGTTAATATTGCTCTGAGTCTGAGTTACGCTAAAAAGCATATTCGTATATATATCGTAGATACTATTGATCCCAGTTAAAGTCAGGCTTGGGCGTTAGATAAGAAGACAAGTCCATCAGCGCCGGATGAAAACTGTCACTGGGACACGTCTCCGATTGCCAAATGCAATCAACTCAACACTTCAGGCTTTTCATAGTCTGTGGCAACACTTTGACTTTGTAGCGGTTTTCATTTCTTGGCCAGCTGCTGTTGACAATTTAACGGTTTGGCAGCAGCGGCTCCATTTCATTGATTCATTCATTAATGGCTGCAGCCAGTTGCACGTCGTAAGTGCAACACAGGTTTTGACTTTAGCTTAAATATGATGACAATTGTTTTAGCATAGAGGTTGGTTTTCGGCAAAAACGTTTTTCTTTTATTGGTTGAGTCATAAGGAATGTTGGCCAAAGCACACTGAAAAATATAATTAGTCAATATGATATCTAGAAAAATTTGGGTTGATTCCTAACATATTTTTCTTGAGACTTTCTAGGATATCGGCTGTGTCTGGCAGACCTCAACACACCCACGGATAACAATTAACTACTCGAAATTTATGAATGCTATTCGGGTTTAATCAACTCTAGCAATGCATGCTGATATATGCTTTGGTCGTCATTCGCTGGGAGCTGCTGCTGGGGCTGCCTGTGTTAATTAATAGAAAATGAAAAGAGCCGAGGAAAACCAATAAATACGCATACGCAGTGGTGAACATGCGCATTCAATGAATTCACAGGCCAAAAATGTGTGGCATTCGCCGTCAAAAAATTCTTCAAATTGGGCAATTGCAATCGAAAAAATTAACAAGTAAAAGTGCTGCAGAGTGAGAGGGTTCGACTACAAAATACCCTAGGCACTTACTCGCATCTTTGCACAGCAAGAAATAATTCTAATTACGAACAAGAGGTTTGTTTTCAGATTTTCTTTTGAATTTAATCGAAAGCAGATGTAAATATTAAGGTAATCGGAAAAGTTATCGATAATAAATTTATTCGGCGTCTGTTATTTGAGAGCCTTTTTTATATTTTGATATTTATTGATATTTTGCAGTTCAAGCTAATCATATAAGGCAGCAATTCACTCCCTGAAATTCTCTAGCTATTGGGCTTATACACCCCAAGATATATTTGTAATGGTTACAGGGTATACAAATATAAACAAAACTGCGCCTTGGATTTAGCTTTGGGTTCGTTGATTAGGCTGCGTCTATGTGCACGTCACTTCTCAAGCATTTTGCACTAATTTGGTGCGTGCTCCGCCCGAGATTGCCAAATGTGTCGTTGTCGCTTTTTTCGATTTGGGCAACAGCATGCTGGGAGGCAACTTATGGTGAGTAGTGGCACATAGATAGTGCCACATGTTGGCTGTTTTGCGCTAGCAAATGGGCAATTCGGCATCTGATTTTACAACCCTTCTCTTGACCACTTTTGTGCACTCTTAACTGAAACAGTTGGCATAAATTGGTTGGCATTAAAAAAGCGAACCGGAAAATATTGTTGCACACTTTTGAAAGCAATTTTCACGCTGTCCAAAAGTGGGGCAGGCATAAAATCTTTTATTTATAAACTCTCGACCAAAGACTATAGCACTTTGGTCACAGCTGACAATTGTTATATTGACTTAATATTTGCTAATAGATTTCACATAAATCAGATACTTTTGGCATGATTTATGCATGAACTAAGCACAGGTGTCTCTCAGTCTCACCGTCTGTCCAGTTGCCATGCAGCATATGTGCTTGTGTGTGTAGTTGTGTTGCCTGCGTGCCACTTGAGAGGAGCCTTCAACATCAGCTCGACTGTTGCCGCAGTGCAAAAAAACAGCTGCGTCATTTCAGATCGCTCGCCTCTGAGCATAACACATGGGTTATCTCGAGGGGTTCATTTGTCCCCCAATCATTTGAATTTTAATTCTTTTAATTACTCAAGTAACATGCTCGATATCTAATTAACTGCGCTATCTCATAAATAAACAATATTTATTTAGCACTTGACTAAAATTAAATCCAAATACCTAACTCGCATGCCAGTTTATAGGCCTGCCTTGATCTGGATTTAAGATTGCTATTTTTCGATCTGAGTATTGCTGGAGGGAGTAAAAATAAAAGATATAGAAATTGTTGTTATACTTTATTATCAACTTTTACTATATGGTTAATTTATACTTTTGAAAAATAGTTTAACCACTTTTCCTGCGGACAGCACAAGGGTTAAGCGCTAGGCATGAAAATCCCACGAGCTGCCAATGTTTATGTACTCCAAATCTTTGCTGTGGCTAAAAGTGTCCGGCGTGGCTCTGTGCAACTTTTGTAAAATGCAATAATAATAACAACAACCGCAACAACAACAACAACAACAACAAATATATCACAATTTTGTTAAGCATTAAACACACAAATATGGTCAAATGTGGCACGCTGCGGCATTTTGGCATCGACTGCAAATGCTGCAGCAGCGCCAGAAAACTATAAAGATTTTTTTGAAATATTTGCTGCAATATTTTCACATTTTTTTTTTTTGTTTCAGTATTTGGCAACAAATGATAATTATGCAATTTTTGGCCGTGTCAAATTGTCGACGTTTTTTCGCAGCGCCCAGCCTGAGAACAGCTGACAACAATTAGACAACATTCTCGGCGGGATTCCAGATAAAAGCACTTATATAGCGAGAAGGTTACCACAAGCTGGCCAAATAATTAGTTAATTACCAAATGCTGTTCAACTTATTTAGATCGAAGATCTAGATAAAATTCTACCAGATATTTGTTAACCAAAAAAGATGTTCATGCTAATTGCTTAACTTTTAATTTCAATGTTGTTGACAAAAATAAAAAATTTGTTTTAAATAATATTAAAATTAGGCTTTAACAGCAATTATTTAAATCAATTGAAGTTAGAGAAAAAACATTAAATCAATGGCCAAAAATATTAAATGAAGTATTGAGCAAAATACATTTTTTTTTTCTTGTTGCTCTTTTATAGTTGGAGAAGCTCGACAGCAATCTTTGTGGGATTCTGAGCGAACTCGACTTTCTAATTGTAAATCCCAAACGATTGTCAGCTCCAAAAATAAAAAAAAAAAACCAAAGAAAATCCCAGCCCAGGCTGGCTAAATGGCAGACTGGCTGCCGGCCGCCTTTGACGACAAGTGGTCTGCCTTGGTGGCCAATTTGAAGCAGATTCAAGCCAAGTTAAGTTGTTGCGTCATCCGCAGCAGCAGCAGCAACAACAAGAATCATAGATCGCATTCAGACAACATAGTTGTTGCAGTTGCATCGTTGTTGTTGTTGTTGTTGTTGTTGTCCACTTCAGAGATACTTCACAAATTGGTGCTGTTTTGTGGCCCGCTTTTGTTGACGCTCTGAACGACGAGATCGAAATCGAAATCGAAATCGACTTGGCATGGCCTGGCCTGGCCTGGCTATCTGGCTATAGCTAGCCATCTGTCCAGCCGTCCAGCAGTCCGACTGTCCGACTGCGTGCCCCGTCTGCAACAGTATAAAAGTAACTCAATGCACGCATTCAATTTACAGTTGCAATTCTCAATCAACGCCGGCATCATCTCAACAAAAAAACAAAACACAAAAAAAAAAACGGAACTAAACATGAAACTATTGGTGAGTGCAGGAGCAGCAGGATTCGATATCCTTGCTACAGAAGACAAATAAAATATAAAAAAAAACTCCGAACGATCTGCTGACAGATTCTTATCACTTTGTTGGCCGCTGCGAGCGCCGCACCCGGATTGCTTGATTACGACCTGGGTCACACTGCTCCGGCCATCAGTTATGGACATGCAGCGCCAGCTATAAGCTATGCGGCCCCTTCGATTAGTTACGCCCATGCGGCACCAGCGATTAGTTACGCCCATGCGGCACCAGCGATCAGCTATACACAGGCTGCTCCAGTCTACAAATCCATTGCACCAGCAATCAGTTATGCGGCACCCACCGTGCTCAAGTCATATGCACCGGCCATTAGCTATGCGGCGCCTGCTCCGATCATCAAATCCTATGCGCCGGCAATCAGTTATGCGGCACCCACCTTGGTCAAGTCATATGCAGCACCAGTGGCCGTTAAGGCACCAGCCACCAGTTATTCGCATTTCAGCTCGGTAAGTTACAACAAATGATTGCCAGAACAGAATCGTTAAGAGAACGTGACTAATTCCAATAGGGATCATAATGTTTGGGTCTTTGGTAGAACAAATCTATCCGTTCATAAATTGTGTTAACCAAGATATTGTTACCAAATAGCATCTCTCATTTTCTGTCAATTCATTCATTTGAATATTTTCTTTTGCCTTTCCACGCCAGGTTGTTTCCCATTCGACGCCCGTCATCAAGTCCTATGCCGCACCGGCCATAGTCAAATCGTATGCTGCACCCGCCATCAGCTATGCTGCCCCAACTGTGGTCAAGTCTTATGCCGCACCAGCGATTAGCTATCAGCCAACGCTGTTGAAGTCATATGCCGCTGCTCCGTCTTACTCATATGGTGGATACGATGATAGCAGCTATGGCTACCACTAAGCACTCCACCAATGAGCAAGTGGGTCAGATGAGTACGCAAGCAACGACAGAGATAGAGAGAAAGAGGGGAGAGGAGTCGGGAGAGAGGAGAGGAGAGGGGAGTTGATGGCAGCACGTTTTCTAAAACTATTATTCTTGTAATTCCCATATTCTGTATTTATTTAAGACTCAATCACTGCAAATAAAGAAAAATTATATTTTTCAAGTGTTGAAAATCTTTCAATTATTTAAAATGTGCTCAAAAAACTGCACAAATCATTTTTGAACAATTTTTTTTGTAAATGTTTGTTTAAAGTTTCTTTTTATGGTATATTTTTGCGTGCTTTTCTTTATTTATTTATCGCACTAACCATATCAACGGAGTTGGTTAAGACAAATACAATACTGATAATGATGAAGCTAATGTTGTTCAACATTTTGGCCAATTGGCGCCAGGGTTTCTCCTGAACATCACAGTATTCCGTGGTCTGTGTTGGAAATTTAAGTATTCTATATTTTAAGGCAAATTCAAAACAAATATGTCAAAACTTACGTCGGAAATGCGAAGCCCCAGGCAGAAACGCAATGGCGTTGAGTTGATTATGACCAAAAGCCAGGCAGGCGCCTTAGCACGTGGTGGATAGCGTTCGAGCCAAATTATGGCAATGTGCAGCAAATAACAATAGATGGAAATGCGCATGACATGCTGAAAACCGGACACTAGAATGGATGAAAGATGAAAGATATGATACTCTGAGCGTTCGGATAGAGGAACATGATGAACCAGATACTTACTCAAGGAGGGCACATAGTGCGGCGAGGCGTGGCGCGTCAGATACATAAGATTCCAGGCAGTTAGCAGCACAACAATGAGTATGAGCGCACTTCGCCGATAGCCACGTAAGATAAACGAAAGTCCCAAAAGTATTTTGCACACTGCACAAACACAAGATACATTTTCAATTAGACGTTGGCCAAATGCAATTAGGCTAAAACATACCAACGAGCGGCATTATGAAGACCAGACTGTAGAAAGCTGTGTTTCGCTTCAGCGTAAATGCAATGGATACATCGCCGGCGACCGTCTGTAGGAATCCATCTGGTGTGTATCTCATCGTGGTTGCATTCTCCACATGCGTTACAGCGATCTCGACAAATGTCCAGCCGGATGGTGTGTTAACGTGTTCGTTTGGCGCCAGCGGTTTACGCTCGTTGTCATAGGTCAGAGCGGGGCTCGCTTGATTCTGCTCAACGCCCAGCTGAATGTCGCAAATGATCCGTTCGTTGGGCCAATTCCGTGCGGTGTCCACACACCAGGTAGTCAGCTCCCAATTGCTGGCCATTAATGTCACATTGCCATCGCAATAAACACGCAGCTCAAAAGTTTTCAATGGACGCATCGACTCCATTGCGGCACTAGAAATATACAAAAATCATTCGTTCGATTTTCGAGTGTTAGTGTCAATCGCTACTCACTTAAGGACGACGAGCTCTGGTGTCCATATCCATTGCTGCAAATTAGGATGAACCAATGACGTCCTTTGACCATAGTCCTCCGGCTGCCAGCGCAATCGTGAATCCTCCCAGTGCAACATTAGCTGCATTCGAGTACGCAGTTTGGCATTGGATTGCTCGTAGGCCAGCGATTGCATTTGAAAATGGAATTTGATCTCACTGAGCTCCTGGGGCAGACTGCTATTCTCAGCCTGATAGATAAGCGTGTTTAGCAAACGATCTTCCACGGATTGCTCCCGCTGCTGTTGCTCCATCTCATTAGCTGTGCGAATGTACGAAATCAATTAATTAAGCTTTGTAGATACTAGATAAAGTACTAACCGAAACCATCAAAGGGACAGTCATAGAACCAACGAGCACTATTCGTCCCAAACGTGCTGAAGCTTATGTAGTTGATAGTGAGAGCGGATTCGTCCCGAAATTGCAGTAGAGGCTCTTTCTTAAAGCCGGGTATGTAAACACATAAAACACCATCTGGAAAACAGATCATTAGAGAGAGAAAGAGAGAGAGAGAGAGAGAGTTATTAAAAAGATATTACCATCACTTGGCGAGTCTGTGTGTCAGATTCTAAGCGAACTAATCCCAGATTTGTGAAGGTTATATTATCCTAGTAGTGCCAGCTAAAACATAATAAATTTCATTTTTTATATTTACCCTTTGATTGGACTATTTCAATGGGTGTGGGCTCGTATACCGATAACAAATGTTGATCTTGGTTTGTGGAGACGCGTTTCAAACCCATACTTGTGCGAATGGCCGAGAACGTATTTCCGCCGGCCCCTATCACTATATATGAGAGAAGTGGGTAGAACGAGAGATGAATTTCAAGCGAGATTACTGTGTGGCTACATCCACAGCCTTATTTCCTTACCGATTTCATAGACGCGATCATTGGAACGTGGACGACTGGTTACCGATAGCAAAATATGCGCATCCATGCTCGTCAGAACATAGAATTTCAAATGCAGTCTCTCTTCCGCCTTGATGTTGTTGTTGTCCAAGGTGTGCACCGTGAAGAAATCCTTGTAGGCATATCCACTGGATGTATCTATTTCGATGCTCTCGCATGTATCCAACTGCGCGAAACTGATGTTGTATCGGCCTTTGGCAGCGACCAGACACTGTGGGAGTGCCAGATATAGCAGCAAGCTGCTGCTGATAAGCCATTTTGTTCCTGTCATCATTTCACATTTGTGCTTGCGATCGTTCAATCAGCATTCGTTGAAAGCCTAAACTGAACTGAAGCCTACGCGCGCCCTTGTCTTCGATATCGAGTAGAATGCAGTAAGTATTCTAATAGCAGTTATCATATTTTAAATTAAGTATCGACTGTTGCCAGCCCTGGCCATAAAATGTAAATGTACTCTTAATACCGTATTAATATAGAGGATACATTCTATTAAATACTATTGCTTTTGGAAATGGGTTCAGGTTTGACACAGTTGTAGGTGGTGAAATCCTTAGAGATTTTTAGATGAATTTGGATATTAAAACGTGTTTCTAAATGTTGTATATTAAGCTAGGGGCCAAACTATGGTAAAATAGTCATTGCTTTTATTAATTGAGATTAAGCGCAGAAGATAGAAAAGGAGAGAGTACTGATCGATCGACTAAAAACTTCCACTATGAAGACAAGTGAACTAAGATTTAGAAAAACTAGTTCCCCACACATCGTATCGATATAATCGAAATCATATGTTTCATATATCGATACTTATTCATCCATCCCTAACATGTCGCTACGATAACAGTGTCTGCTGTCTTGCATTAAATTCAATTTTCATTTAAATTTGACATTGCTTCAATTCGGCAATTAACCGAAATAAAATTCATTACGCAGTTTCTGCACCGTTGGCCATGCAGGACGAGACACAGGATGCCAAAGCACAGAAATTGGCTGCGGCGCGTAAAAAGGTAAAAGCTCCGAAATGAAAACATCGTGACGTGGACACCCACAACGAAGACTGGCTTGTATTGATTTTGATATTTTTGTCTGCAGCTAAAAGAGTATCAGCAGCGCAGCAACAACAACAATATGGATGAGCACTCATCAACGGTGAGCATCGCCAGCAATTTATCAGAGCGTTCCGACTGCGAGTTGAGCCTTAGCAATGGCGCCGGAGTCGGAATCCAGCCACGACAGCCGACGCCAGAGCCACAAATAGTTGCTGCAGTTGCAGCTGCAGCACCGTTCGAACCAAATCCGACTGGAATCGCTGCTTATTTTGCACAACCAGAATCGACAGCTTCGGTTTGGCCCCACAACGGACAAGGCGATACAACAAATTTACAGGCGATTCAGGTGCTAATTGCGGAAAAGGGACAACTGAATACAGAGTTAACCAAGTCGCGGCATTTATGCCGCGAGCGTCAGCTGGAGCTGGAGGAGCTGCGCACAGAGCAGGCACAGACGCTGCAACGACTGGAGCAGGTGCAGCAGCATTGCCAGGAGCAGCAGCGCAACGCGGAACAGCAGCGCAATCAGAATGCAGAACTGCAGCACAAACTGGCGCTGGCCAATGCCCAAATCGAGGATCAGCGAACGCACCTCGGCGAGCTGCAGGCGCAGATGGGTCAGCTAAATGCACGGCTGGATGAATTGCAGCAGCAGCTGGCGGACAAAAGCAATGAACTGGAAATGGCACAATTAAAGATACGCCAGCTATCCGACGAGTCCAATGTGAATATGGACAATCGGGTGGAGACGCTCACCCAGACCCAGTATATGTATGAGCAGCAGATACGGGATCTACAGCAGATGGTCAGCCAGTTGACGCAGGACAAGGAACAGGCGGCCGTACAGTATCAGAACTATGTGGCCAATCTTACGGAGCGCAATTCCGAACTGAGCGACGAGTGTGCCCAGCTCAAGGACCGCGAGCGACAGCTGGTCGAGCATGTTAGTGGCCTGGAGCGCGACATCCAAAAGAATTTGGCGCTGCAGGCGCAATACAAGGACGCGGCCAAGGAGGAATCCCAACCAAAGCCGGAACAGCCGGAGGTGGTAAGTGATTCAGATTACATTCCACAGATTACTATAACCACAGCTCTTCTGTAGTCACCAGTGCCAAATGTCGAGCTATTAGCGCTTCAGGAGCGTATTAGCGACATGGAATTCGAGCGGCACGAGTTCCAGCTAAAAATCAAATCCCAAGACGATCAGTTACAGCTGAAGGAGGACAAACTGAATGAGTTGCAGCTGGAGTTGCAGCGTTTGCAAACCAATCAACCAGATCAGGTTAAACTGCTGGCCACGATGGAATCGGATAAGGTGGCTGCATCGCGTGCCGTTAGCCAGAACGTAGACATGAAACAGCAACTGGACGAGTTGGAGCAGCGTTTCGTGCAGCTGACTAATGACAAACTGGAGCTGGTCAATAAACTGGATGCCGAGGAGTTTGCCAATCGCGACATGCGCTCCAACTATGCCCAAATGGAGCAGAAGCTGCACGCGAACGAGGAACGCTTCAAGTTCAAGGATGAGGAGATGATACGACTCTCGCACGAGAATGTCGAATTGCAGCGCATGCAGCTGATGCAACAGCAGCAACTGGATCGACTGCAGCACTACGAAGTAGGTGGTGGGGTGGGTAAGCCGGTAGAGAAAGCAATCTTAACTGAATGCCTTCCTCTTCTTTTGCAGGCCAAGGTTTATCACAGCCAACAGTCTCCAAAAGAAACTGAGGCAGCAGACGGTGCTGTGGAGGCGCACGAGGAGCATGATCATCATGATCATCATCACGACCACGACCACGATCACGATCATGAGCACAATCACCATGAAGATCACCATAACCATGAGGATCATCATCACCATGAGGGTCACCACCATCATCATCATGAGCAGCATTCCGAACAACTGTCGTCCAACTGTGAGACGCCGTTGCTGCCCACAGCTGAGGCTGTTGAGAAATTGCAAGCACGCTTCACGACACTTATCAGTCGGGTGGCGGACCTGACCGAGGAGAAGCAGAGCCTGGAGCATCTGGTGTTGCAGCTTCAAGGCGAAACGGAAACCATTGGCGAATACATTGCCCTCTATCAGACACAGCGACGCATGCTGAAGCAGCGTGAATACGAGAAGGCCACACAGATGCGCCTGCTGCAAGCGGAACGAGAACAGTTGCGCGAGAAGATCGATGCACTCAACCGACTGGTGGGCAGCCTGGGCTTGCCAGCGGACCACCTGAAGCCAGTCGCAACGGAACAGCAGCAGGAGCAGCAGCAACAGTTACCCGTGGAGAATGAGAACTCACAAGAGATAATCAACAAGATCCAGGACATTATAACGGAAATTAAAGTGAATGCAGAGCAGTCGCCAACGTCGTCAATAAATCCAGCCCTGCCGCCTGGCCAAGTTCGCTGCTGTCAGGGCAAGTTTGAGGTTGTCTGAGCACAGATCGACGAAATATACATAGAGTATATATGTGTCAACATATTGTATTCGAAGTGCAATTATTTGTTAGCCTGCTGTCCGCTTTGACTCAGCCTGTGTCGGTGGTTTCTTCTCCACCACGTCTCTTTTGTATATGTTTCATAAATATCTATTTAATCAATTTGTCTGGGGTTATAATGCTATTGCTCTTTACATACAAATATAAAATATTTAAACTTAATTTCCATATTCGTCTTTGAATCACTCAATTTATTATTTGTGCCTTAAGACAAACTCTTACATCTAATAATAAGCATTTGAGAATTTATAACACAAAAAAAATACTGCAATTAATTTCGCATTTTGGTTTTGCAGTTTTTTTCCTTGAGCGACTTGGGTCGACAAGAGCGACTGGGACGACCAAGCACCGAGCTATTTCCGCTCGACTCCTCTGTCCTTCGTGGACTAGAGCTAGCAGTGCTTGGCAGTGGTTTGGTCCTCGTAGTGGTTTTCTTTTCGCTGTTTACAATTTCTTGGTACCGTTGAGGTGTGCTGCAATCATTGGGTCGATTGGCAATTCCGTTAAAACTGCTGAAATTTAATTGGGTACGGCGGGGAATAAGAGTTGCATCCACATTCAGCGAGCCATTACTATTATCAGTCTCATTTTGTTCAGCACGAGATATGCTGTCTACATTTATAATTTCGGGACTGGGTAACTGAAGTGATGTTCCATTAGTAACACCACGCAGGGACAACGCCGACATCTCAATGCTCCGTCTCTCTGTGTCCGTCTCATCTACTGAAATGGGAGAGGACAAGGAGTCATCCTCGTCTTCGCACTCTTCGATAATGGAGTCCATTAGGGCAGCACCATTTTCAAGACAACGAGACATCGGCATCTGATCGGGAGAAGCAGCAGCTACTGCTTCTGATTCTGGAGTTTCTGGCGAGCTCATATTGCTCTGCAGATCCACCAAATGGCGTGGTTCCGGGGTTGTCGTCACGGTTACCTCTTCATTAGTCTGAAAGACAACATCATTATAACATATTTTATTTTAATATATGGTGCCACTTACTGAGTGAATGCTCTCTTTGGAACTCTCCTCATTCACCTCCTCCTCCGTACAACTTACAACACTGGATGTACTTGGACTCACAGTTCTTCGAAGCAAGGCGCTCGATCGACGCAATTCGGAGCAAACTTCCTGTCTTCTGCAGATGCTCTGCATTGTATCATCTGATGATATCTGCGGATTTCTACTGCTAATAGAAGGACCAACACAACTTTCTAAATGTATATCCACTGCTTGTAGTAATGTTCTGACTGCACGTTTCAGTTTGTGTTCATTATATTGTGCGTCGGTCAAGCGTGTTTCACGCTCTTCCATTAGTTGTCTTTTAAGGAGTATCTCCGTTTTAATCATTTCCTCAATTAATATTCGTTGTCTCTGCACCTGGTCCATAAGCTCAGCGTTAATTAATCTGTACTGCTCCATATTTTCTAAATGGACTAATTTTGTAAAATCAGTTTTGAGTTTGACGTGTATGTCTTAAATGGCATCGATACTCACAGCAATATTGCCAATCGGAAATTTATTAAAATGAAATCGACAAGGTTCGCCTATCAACATTTACTCAGCATTTATCTGCAAGTGCAGCACCAACCAAACCAAGCCAAAACAAACAATTAACTAATAGTTTATTAATAACTTTTTAGTAAGCAAATAATTTCTATAAAAAATAAAAATCGGAATTATTATCGACATTCTTATCATTTAATTTATCGATTGCAAAACAAGTATTTTCCAGTAAGTCGACGCCATTTAAGATATCGACGCCAAACTCAAAGTTGTTTATTTCGTAGGACTATGATAATTACTCTATGTAGCAAATATGGAGCAGTACAAATTAATTAACGCTCAGCTTATAAATCAGGTGCAACGACAACGAATATTAATTGAGGAAATGAATAAAACGGAGGTACTCCTTAAAAGACAACTAATGGAAGAGCGTGAAAAACACTTGGCCGACGCACAATATAATGAAAACAAACTGAAATGTGCAGTCAGAACATTACTACAATCACTGGATATAAATTTAGAAAGTTGTGTTGATCCTTCTATTAGCAGTAGAAATCCTCAGACATCATCAGAAGATACAATGCAGAGCATCTGCAGAAGACGGGAAGTTTGCACCGAGTTGCGTCGATCGAGCGCCTTGCTTCGAAGAACTGTGATTCCATCGCCTAGCAGGAGGAGAAGTCGCAGTCCAAGTACATCCAGTGTTGTAAGTTGTACGGAGGAGGCGGAGGTGATGGAGGAGAGTTCTAAGGAGAGCATTCACTCAGTAAGTGGCACCATATATTAAAATAAAATATGTTATAATGATGTTGTCTTTCAGACTAATGAAGAGGTAACCGTGACGACAACCCCGGAACCACGCCATTTGGTGGATCTGCAGAGCAATATGAGCTCGCCAGAAACTCCAGAATCAGAAGGAGTAGCTGCTGCTTCTCCCGATCAGATGCCGATGTCTCGTCTTGAAAATGCTGCTGCCCTAATGGTCTCCATTATCGAAGAGTGCGAAGACGAGGATGACTCCTTGTCCTCTCCCATTTCAGTGGATGACACGGACACAGAGATACCGCACATTGAGATGTCAGCAAGGCCATTGCGCGACGTTACTAATAGAAAGTCACTTCGCGTAGACAGCAAATCGCGTACTGAACAAAATGAGACTGATAATAGTAATCAAGAGGCAAGATGCGCTTCAAAGATCACAACAGCACGAGGTAAATCATCGCGAGTCCCCATTCAGGACCAGGAGCAACCGAGAATAGAACTAGTGAGATGTGCTCCTCGACAGAGTTTTATGATGCAGTTGACTGTGCCAGGTGTCTCGTTGAATGTGGATGCAACTCTTAGTCCCCGCCGTACCCAATTAAGTTTCAGCAGTTTTAACGGAATTGTCAATCGACCCAATGATTGCAGCACACCTGAACGGAACCAAGAAATTGTAAATAGCGAAAAGAAAACCACTACGAGGACCATACCCAGAAGGAAACGCTTAGAGAGCTCTGCTAGCTGTAGTCGAAGCATGGCAGAGGGGTCGAGCGAGAATAGCTCGGTGCTTGGTCGTCCCAGTCGCACTTGTCGACCCAAGTCGCTCAAGGAAAGGAACTGCAAAACCAAAATGCGAAATGAAAGCCAAACCAAGTTATAACTACGCTTTTTTTTTTAAATATGTATTCCACTAAGATGTTACTAAGTTTCTTGTTTAACTAGCGGATTGAAATGTCATTGTATCATCTTGATTTTAAATTAAATGCATGTGTAAATTGTGGAGTAATTCTGTAGAATGAGGAGCAATGTACCATCTCTAATGGAAGGCACGTTGTGGTCGATAACTCTATCGATACTCCACAGCGATGGTGTTACATGGTTGTATTTTCACAATTATCCATCCTGCATTTCCCGTTCAACATACGCCAGCAAAAACAAATGCAAAGAAGCAACAACACCAACAAAAGTGCTATGTGCAGCAATTGGCTATAAATCAAAATATGCATAAAAAGCGTAAAACGCTTTTAACATAAGGCCAACGAATGCAATGTGTGCGCTTATTAAATGTTAATGTAGCGGGGCAGAGAAAGCACAAATATCATTGCTCGTGTGTGTGTGTGTGCGCTCTTTTGTGAGTGTGTATTTATTTGTGAGTGTGTGTTTATTAGTCAAACTTAATTTCTACGTTTTTTTTCGGCACATTTAAACGGGACAAAATTTGATTTCTGCCTTACGTTTCAACAAAAATCAAGCCTATTAAATTACAGTACATAGTGCTATTTTTAACATCAAGACAAACGGGTTACAAATTTGCAGACCGCTCAAAACATTTTGGGCAATGCATGACGCCGTCTGCTGCTTCTGCTACGTTTATTTCTTATTTGTGGCTTCTTTGTTTGATTGAATAGATATTTCAGACCGTAGGTGAAGCAAAATCTAAATCACCAAGTGCAATTGAAGGCTTTCGCCTCGCGCTATCAATACCAACAACAACAAAAACGACTCCATCGAGAACTGAGTCGCTGCTATATCAATAACAACAACAACAACAACGAATCAGCTGTCAAACCACTTCAAGGTAAGTTTGTTTGTAAATTAACCTGTTTTCACATTTTGTTTTTGCATCTAACTGCTCAGATTTGAAGTAAATTGAATGTTAAATTTTTCTTTTTTGTTTTCTTATGTCAGGTGATATCGATAGCTTATTGGCTCTTCTGTTCTCGTTTTCCTTTATAGCTTATCGATAACCCGTGAAGTAGATATACAAATATTAAATATATGCATATTCATATATATATATACATATACTGTAAATTAAATGTTTTCTAAATCATTGGTCCGCTCCCATATCTTATCTCTAACTAGCCGTTGGCATGCGTGCCGAATAAGTTCCATACAAATGCAAAAAAAAAAAAGAAGCAAATTCCGTCTGGGCATATCAGTTGAAGCGTTTTTGTTTTTGGATAAGAAAAGTACACACAACACCCAGTTGCCAATATTATGGTTCACTTCTCCCTCATTATCGATTTCGATTTTTGTTTTTATTTACTTCGCAATATGCTGATTCATGACGAATTTTAATTTGTTGTCTTTTTTTTTTTAATAATTGGAATTGTGTATTTAAGATTAAGTATATAGGTATATACTAATTTTCAATTAGTGTGGTCCGGTTCAATGAGCAAAGGGTGCAACAAACTTTGAAGCTGTGATTTGCAACAGCATGTGTGTATTCCTGTCTCTGCTGCACATTTGTCATTTGTTACAGTTTAATCGCATTAAGCAAAACGTTGCACGCGACACATGACGAAAGCGGCAGCAACAAGAACAACACGCAAAGCAAAGGGCCCCAGCACTGACCTACAAAGAGTGCAATGCGCTCCCGTCCACGGGCAAATTGCAATTGCCTGGCACTCGTGTAGGGGTTGATTTTTTGGTTGGGCTACTCACAAAACTACTAAAATACTTATGCCTCCATCACTCGCAGACATATAGGCAAAGTATGCAGAAAATTACTTTGAGTTTTTTTGTTATTGTTTCTTACCCCCACCCCCACCCCCACCGGGAGCGTTGTACTAAAACTACAAAAGAATAGAAAAGCACTTCTGTGGAAAATGTTGAACAAAAACTGCTACTTAAAATGTGAGCAGTAAAAACTCGGCACTCTTAGCTTGCCAAGCCCCAACTAGTGTTAAAAAGTGTGAAAACGAATAGTAGCCAAATAATATAGTTGCATGCAACAGTTTACTTTCAGCAGTCGTACTTAATTTTTTCCTTTATCATATAATTTAATCGATTGCAACTTGCATTTTATTATGATGTTGGAACATGCAAATTGCGCTCTCAGACAGAGTTCAATGCCATTAGGGTGTAGGCTTTTGTGGCCTTGTTGCAAGGACCCTCAACGGTTTCTATTGTTGGCAAAAGTGCCCCCCACACTCAGCCACACACACACACACACACACTAAACACTGCAGACAAGTGTGTGTGAGCCAGAGGGCATCTATGCAATTGTCACAATTGACAGTGCAACCTTGTGTGCGGCCATTTTCGTCGAGTGTTGTAAAACACAACAAAGAAAAAAGCAAAAATAAATCGCTTCAGTTCTAAGCTGATGTCAAGTTTCATTGGCACGCCCGGCTTTTATTTTTTTATAGTTTTTGTGATTTATGCAGTAAAATTTGCACTTCCTTATGCCTGCTCTGAATCATAACTAAAATGCTCTCATGCCGAGCTGCTTGAAACTGCATGCAAAATGTGCAACAATAGTTGAATACCCTTTCCCATTCAAATTTCAAAACCCTTATCAATCAATCTTTACAATAATTCAATATACAAACGATAAGTTGGCTTAAAGTGCCTCAAAATAAATAAACTTATTTTAAGCATTGCTGTTTTTCGACCTACATTTTCCAAGTTGTGTATTTCTTAGAGAGTATTCAAAAAAAACCGAATAATTTTGGTGCCTTTTGCTGCCCCACTCAATGAACGATGAGTCATCAGCGAGCAAAGTTGATTGTTTACATCAGTTGTTGTTATTATGATGCATGTAAAGCCGAAGTGAACTCAACACCGTTGTTGTCATTGAGCTCTCTCATCTCAACGTTGCAATATACATACATGCCACATATTTTGCAGTCAGTTATTTAAGCACAGTGCGACGGTGTTGGAAACCGCATTTTAATAAACTCAACAATGGAGACCCATTTTCTTTGTGGTTGTTGTTAGTTTGTTGTTGTTGTTGTTGTTGTAAGCGAATATGAGCATAACATATAATGAATATCGGATATACGGGGTCAGCAGTTGTTATACAATTTCTATATGGAAACCAGTCGAAGATGCAATTCTCTTTCTATTATTATTTGTGACTCCAGATCTTTAGGGTTTATCCATATACCTGCTTAACTGAATTTGTAATTTATATATATATATAAATGTATATAGTTTATGGAGTAAGAATTTTACCAGATGTACTTATTTGGAGCAAGATTCACAATACTCTCTCTTCAAGTGCATAATCATGACGCATGGCTGCTTCGTCGTGTGTTGAGTGTAATCGAATATGGCTTCCTATATTGGTTAAATCAACAATGATAATGTGACATTAGATACAACTTAAAGTGTTGCTTAATTTACATAATACATAAGTTGATCATTTCAAATTTGTTTTCATTCATATTGACTTGAACTTAGTTAGCGTAGAACATTTAACGATCTCCTGTGACTCACAGCTATATATGCGTGGCAAATCACACCAGATTGCTCATCAATTTTTGGTTCGTTGTTTTGATTGACAATATTAACTCCTCTCGCAAAGTGCAAACGTCGAAAAATAAATAGACAACATGATCTCAGAGGCATTTGTGTGCTTACTTATTGTAAACAAAACTCACGTACGAAACATCGAAACTCATACATATACATAGGTATATCTATATGTATATTTATATGCACATACACATACATATATATTTATAATTTCAAGTATGTATACATTGCTTTGATGCTATAACCGCATTTGCTTATTTGCCATCTCTGAAAATGTTTTGCACTGCGGTCACATACTACATTTTATACCCTGAACCCATTCGAAATGATGGGCATAATGAAGTTATGAAGAAGTATGTAACGGGCAGATGGAGGCATCCCGATTCAATTGAGCCCTGATATAGTTTTGATGTAGCCATATCCATCTATCTATCTATCTATAAGAACTGTAGACCTTAAACTTGAGGTGTTAATTCTCGCATACCAGATACGCCGAAAACGTTTATTTCAATATCGATAAAAATCAATTTCCGATAACAGAAAAATCACAATTATTTAAGATATTATCTACCAGTTCAGTGTAAAGTATACAAACACTGACTCTGACCTGACCTTCTTGGAGACACTTCACAAAGCTGTATTTTCATTGCTTTTTTATATCATTCAGTGTATATACAAATTGGGTAATGGGTATCTACCATTCGAGCACTCTCGACTATTGTATTTTTTGCTTGTTTTTTTTTTATATCACATTCGGAATTTCAATTTAATATCACGACACTCGTGTGTGTTTTCTACAATTGTTGCAGAGACATTGAAATGCTAATTAATGACGAGCCAGACAGTGTTGGTCGATGGCCAAGACTCCGTCCGTCTGCCAGTCTGTCATTCCAACAGCAAGAAGAAGAGCAAACTCAACTCACGAAAAACAGAAAAAGAAATTGAATGCGATAGCGAAAGTTTTTTGCTGAGATTTTATGAGTTTTGTTATTTAATCCATATCCGAAAACTGGTATCGTATATATGGTTAGCTTAAGCCAATTTCAACTTTAAAAAACTTAAAAGTTAACTTACAAAATTCCTCAAATATTACTCCCAGATTAAAGCTAAATCTTGAAAAAACAGTTTTAATGGCTCGATTTCTGACTGATCTCAGAATAAGAAAATTACTAAGGGTTGATTCAAAATTGAATCACTTTGTAATTGGAATTATATTCGAGTGATTGTACATTTAAATATTTCTAGAAATGATTCAGTTCAATATATATATAGCTAAAATCTCGGCTGTTTTCTGTTTTTTTAATGCAAGTTAGATCGAATCCAATGTTTTGAGTGTTTCTTCAGAGTGCCGTGACTCATGGCAAACAATTTACTGGAAATTTAAGTTGTTAAGCATCGGGCATTTGTATAGTCGGCTATATCTTATCTGCAAGACGATGATAAACTTATCGGTTTCGCAAAAAGAAAGAAAAAAAATTGCGCTGGCAATATGTAAAAAATTCAGTTGGCAAAAAAAAAACTTTGTGCAGATGGTCGCCCCATATTGTCGGTATATCTGGTAAATAATCAAACAAATTTGATAATGCTTCATAGTTCAAGTTCATTGACTGGCATTTCTTCCCCGAATAATAACCATCAATTAGATAGTGTTTAGTATTATTCGCTTGTGGCATGACTAACTAAAAAAAAACCATTACGAAAAATCGGTCGGTGAGAAAATTTCAGGATAAATTTATTGCTCTTCCTACCCTGCCTCTAGATCGCACGCCCTCTGCCTCCCTCAATTCAGTTTAGTGTTTTCAAGGTGTGTTTTCCACATACGGGCCAATATAAACTGTCTGCCCCAATTTGCCCCTTCCTTTTGGAACTTCTCGATTGCCACGAAAACTGTCATCAACTTAATTGCCCCAAATATACCAGGGAGTGTATTGTTGCTGTTGTTGTTGTTGCTGGGCGTGTGTAGCCATAAAATCGAATACAATTTGACAAATCATTACTGCACGCATTTATTTTTTGGGGCTCGTTTCTGATGGATCCTCTCCGGAAATGATTTCTGCTCGAAACGCGTGCAAATTGATTTCCCTGTCAACAAATTAATAACCATTGGCCGTTATGCAAGTATTAAATTGAGTGTGTGTGTGTGTGTTTGCGGTTGTGTGAGTGTGTGTTAAATGTTAACACGCCTATTTGTAATGCACGCCCGGGCCTCATGGTTTGTGGCGATGGGGCGATGGGGCGATGGGGCGTGGGGAAGATGGGGGTGCACCCATCTGAGAGTGTTTGTCTGTAAGACAATACACCGCAAACATTGCGTAACTTGCCATGCCGCAAAACGCCCCCAACATCAAAACATGGAAAGTGTGGCAACACAATTGACCAGCCTATCTATCCATCTTCAATTACTATATATATATATGTATCTATATATATATAGGTATGTTAGGATTACTTGATTTTAATTGTCAAGTTAAGATAGTATTACCCCTATATAAGATAAATTCTTTTTTTTCTGTTTCTTTAACTTTTCTCTACATTTATGCTCGATTTTCACTATCAAGTAAAAAGTTTTCCAATTTTTTTAAATGAATATATATACAATTGCAATGTTTAGTCGACTTTAACTGTGATATGCAGTTATAATAAACTCTAAATGTGATTAATTCATTTGTTTCCTTTCACAGTTCATAATCCTTTTTTTCTGAGTGTAGTTGTTTCTTCAGATATTACATATAATCACAAATTATTAAAGATTCTTGGAAAGTGGAAAAAAAAACCCCGTTATCTTAACGCCAAAAAAACACATCATCCATCAAATATGTATGTGGTTATGCCACATAAATATCCATTTCTACAATTATCTTTCTCAATCATCTAAGGCATGAGCGTACACAGTTTTTTATGCAAATATTTTTGATGACTAAATATATTGCTCAGCTTAATTTGAGTGCTAATGAAATGAAATGAGTGTATCGAGAGGGCCTCTCTAGAATATGGCAATCATTGCCAACAGCTATTTAATTAAGCCCGCCTCTTGTGTGTGTCTCTGTTTCTGTCGCCAAGATCTTAAAGGCATGAATCACGTCGCACACACAGTTAAGGAGTTTCCAGTTTTTAGTGCGCGCCACTGTGCATACAAAACTACCCGTTTCGTCCCACTGTGCTCGTTTAATGACTCAAGTATGAAGCAAGACTTTAAATATTTCGCACGTTTCACACACACACACATACTCACACAGCGTCCCAGAGTTACAGTTAGGCGCTTTTTTCTTTCGTTGACCGATCATCATCAGCGTTTTGTCTGAGTGACAGGTGCTGAAATGCGTTTGTTGCCTGCTGCTGCTGCTGTTTTGTCTTCTTTGCCTTTGTTTTTATCGTTTCCATGCTTTGTGTCTTTCGCTGTTGTCTGCATTCGATCAAACGTCTGACGTCACAGCGACGCTTAATTCTAATTGCGTCCGCATCGACCTTAACAGATAATTTTATGCGCGCGAGCTCTCTTTCTCTCTCTCTCTCTCTCTCTCTCTCTCTATCACATGCGCCCCCCGCCTTAAAGCTTGGCGCTTGCTCTGCCGCTCTCTTTTGGATATGCTGTTGGCAGCGACTGTTGGCTCTCCCTTCGCTTTGGCATCGCATGCGCGCCCGTTGTTCTTCAGTTGATTTTAGACTCGCGAGCTGAGCGCAACGCACTTTTCGCGCTATTTATTTTTAGTTGTAAATGTTGAGAGTGCAAAAACCAAATTAATACTCAGCAAAATCAAAACGCAAGCGTACAATCACACAACCGCGATAAAATGTAAATAAAAATAAAAGAGTGCAGTTGATAACAAAATTAAATTCAAAAACGAAATAAAATAATTAGTGTGCTAAAGCGCATTGCAAACTGATCGATATAATTTTACGATTTGAACTTGCACTAAATATGATTCAGCAAACAACCACAAATCGCTTAATATTCACAAATCAGTAAATAATAATCACCGGCCTCAGGGCGCTTTTGAAGCTGCTCGACACCTTGGCCTTATCATCATTTGTGCCAGCTTGTAGCCATAATCGTAGCCCCGCCAGCCCTGCCAGCAAATTCCGCGGCCCGATAACTTTACCTCATAATTGCCACCCTCAACATACTGGCCATTTAAATTGCTACACGAATGAAGAATAAAAGAGAAAAGAGAACAACGGTTTTATATGCAAATGAACTCCTCTCCCAAATCATAAATGTCTCACCTATGTTGACAGGCATTATACCACCACGCACCCACATATCTCAGAGCACAGTGATTGGGCGTCTTATCGTTATCGAATGTGGAGAACGGCATTCCCACATGATATCTCAGCGAATCTCCAGCATCTCCTGTGTATTTGCCCAGCACACGCAATGCATACGCCTCAGATTCGTTGGACACCACAAATCGATCGTATTTCGCATAATGCGTTTCCCCATCAAAGTCTTCCAGTTGTACGAACAGTTCGTAGGGCTCGGCATTTGTGATCCGATGCAGTTGCTCCAGTCCCATAAAGAACTCCGCACTCAGATTGCCAAAACCCGTGCGATATTCCGTCCAACTGCGATAAAAGTTCTCGCTGCCATCTTGACGACGCTGAATAACGGTCCATCCAGCGCCGGCCTTTATAGTGTCACACGACACTGGAAAGGGTCTCAGACCCGGCACCTCTATGGTGTATATGCCATTTGTGTTGATCATCGCCGCCAGACATGATGGTGGATAAGCTAAAAGAAGCACCGATTTACCCGCGAGTATTTAATGCCACAGCTGACAATCTTTTCATTTTTACCTTGTTGTTTTTCCATTTTCGTTGTTTCTGCTGAGCGGGAACTTTTTTGCATACGGTTTATTTCCACTTTTAAACTGAGAACTGTGTTTAATTGGGAAGTAACTCTTCAAGAAGCTTAACTTACCTGTAAATCAATTCTTCGGCCTTCTCGTATAACTCCTCCAAATGTGCAAGCGTCATAATTCCATCATTTGTTGATTCACTCGCTCTTACATAGTCCTTAAGGGAGAGTAACAACAGCATGGACATTCCAGCCTTCCAATTCATGTATGCACCGATATTTGTGGGATCTCTCGCCCTAACAGAGCTCCAGTTCCAGTTGAGAGACAACAGCAATATGAGTATTCCAGCCTTCCAATTCATGTATGCAACGTTCAATTGCACAACTGCACTGATCTCGTAATAAAAATGGACTAGTAGAGCCAGCGATGCTCTGATTATATGTGTACCCATTAGTTGGGAGGTGTAAAAGGCATATGCTCTATTCGAAAATCGTGTTGATCATCTATTAAAATTAAGCCCTGCCTATTGAGACAGCTGGCAATATAAATGCACTTGAGTGTGCAACTTAAGGCACTTAAGGCACTTAATACCTTGTTACAGGGTATCTCACTAGGCATTATCTTTTAATTATTAGTTGCAAGCATTTCTTATCAAGCAAAAACATAGGTCAAGTTTTCCCTTGCCCAGATAATGCGTACTCGCCACTGAATGTCGTCAGCCTGTTATGCAATATTTATCCAACGTTTTTATTATATGAGTAATACTTAAGCTGGGAAAATAAAAATTCTGTTAAATTTAGGCATCTGTCGAGGCTTATCTTGAGATTGAGCGTGACGCAACAAAATCAACTAAATGCATACTACAAATTTATTTCATTTTTGGGAATTTCATTCATCATTCCAATGTATTTTGAGAATGATTCAGATTAGGATTGATTCACAACTTTGTTGATGACTTTTGCTGTTGCTGGTTTGTAAAGAAGCTGGAAAGTTTCGGCATTTTGGCCTTATCATCATTTGGGTGAATTTGTAGCCGTAGTTGTGACCACGCCAGGCTCTCCAGCACATGCCACGCGCGAAGAGCTTCTCCTCGTACTTGCCACCATCAATATACTGACCATTGAGGTTACTTGAAAAATAACCAAGTGTTTATATATATATTTGCAATTATGCTCAGGAGATACCTACCTATCCACACATTGATTGTACCACCAGGCACCTACATGAAGGAATGCACAGTTTCTGTTAAACTCACGATCATTATCCCGATCATAGGTGGAGAACTTCATCTTGCGGTGACTGCGCAGTGAATCACCTGCATTGCCCGTATAATCGCCAAGGACATTGAGTGCATAGCCATCTTCCTCGTCGCCAATGGCAAATTCATCAAATTTCGCATAGCGTCTCTCATTATCAAAGTCCTCCAGGAGAATGTACAGCTCGAAAGGTTCCACAGCTGTTATCGCACGCAACTTGTCCAGACCAATGAAAAACTCACCATCAGGATTACCGAAACCCTTTTTATACTCCTCCCAATTGCGAAAGAAATTTAAGCTGCCATTGAAGCGTCTCTGAATCACAAGCCAGCCAAATCCGGCTAAACAATTGTCACAGGACACGGAAAAAGGCACCAAGCCAGGCACTTGTATCGTATAAATGCCACTTGTATTGAAGAAGGATGTCAAACAGGACGAAGGATGCACTTTAACTGTGCAATAGAATAGATTTAGCTAAAGCATTTTCTATAAATCTTAAACAAGTCGTATTACTTTTGGAGGATTCGGAACTATCAGCATTTCCGTATCCCTTAAGTGCTTCCAACTGTTCTTTGAGGCTGTCAAATATTCAGTTTACAATTCACATTAGAATTTCTCTCTCTCTCTCTCTCTCTCTCTCTCTCTGTCGGTTTCTCACCCTTCAAGTAGCTTCTGTGCTGTCTGATGCATAATATCCAGTTGATTGACCAGATCTTGACACTATTCAAGTTTAACTTTTAATAACCATAGACACACTCAACATAAATTCTTACCTTCACATTGTCTATTGCTGTGTGGGAACAGATCAAAAAGATGCAAATTACTTTGACAGTCTTCGTTAGAATATTCATCTCAATCCAAAGTCGTTTAATGCACACTAAAACAATTTTTGCATTCGCATCTAATTTTTGCATTTGACACAGTTTTCAGTTGCTCTTATCAGCTGTTGTAGTACTTAAAGGTCGAAGGTTATCAGACTTGTTATTGACTTAGTCAAGTCATTCACTTTAAAGAAGTCTGTTACCAGTGGAATACCAGTTGCAAAGTTGGAGTCAGTTGCAAAGTTGGGGTCAGTTTCAAAGTTGGGGGCAGTTGGCAAAGAATCATTTTTCGCTGTTGTTTTGGTTCTGATCAGGTTTTTTTTTGGATTAATAACATTTTTTTGGCTTACGCGTCGATTCTGGTGTCGAATTTTAATCGGTTTATTTTCGTTTAATGGTTCCGGCTTCGATTCCAGTTTGACAACTTTAAAGTTGTAATTATTTTCTCTGAGTGTATATATATTACATGTATACTTATTTACCGATATATTATATGAATATTTTTGTTTATTTTGGGTGAATCCAATTGCAGTTTGACAAGCTGTTTGTCATCAAAAGGTTCTTTAAAAACCGAAGGGCTTCGCTGCGAACAGCCATTTTCTCTTAGTGTATATATTACATGCATACGGAGATTAATGTTGTGTGCTCTTTGATAGTGCTGCGGGCATGTGGGCTTTTCTCTGTGGATTCTGTGGGAGCTTCGACCCAACACCCAGTGACTGTCAAACTGTGTGCGCTTTGTCTGGCATTCATTTTACGCGCCGTTTGCGCTTTGGATTTTATTTAATTTTATCGAGGCGTCAATCTTCAAACAGAGCAAACAACAGCAGCAACAACAACAACAACAAAATAGACAAGACAAGAGACAACCACACACCGAAAAACAAACAACAAACAACAAGCGACAAGTTTATATAGATAAATAATAATAAGTATAGAAAACTGAGTTATTTTTTTACCAAGCGTGTGGGTGGCAGCAGTCAGACTGCTGAAGCGCGTCTCGAGTTTGTGGCCTCAGTCTTTCAGTCAGTCAGTCAGTCAGTCTTGAGTTAAAGCCGCAGCGTGGCGGACACTAATACTGCGTATAGTCTAAGCCCAAGTGTTGTGCAAATGCGTCTACTTAGACGCGCTCCTTGCCCCAAAGTAAAACTCGAAAATAAAAACATTTTTTTAATTATTTTTGATTAATTGAATTGTGTTTTTTTTGTTGTTATTTTTGTAGATGGCCATACCGCCCCCACCGGGACCACCGCCACCGCCCGGCCCGCCGCCACCACCGGCTATGGGCGGCTTGAAACTAGGAGGAGGAGGCGGAGGAGGTGGTGCTGATCCTCGTTCCGCTTTGCTCAACTCCATACAGAAGGGCACCAAGCTGCGCAAAACGCAAACCGTGGATAAAAGTGGCCCAGCGATATCGGGTCGGATTGCTGATGATAGCTCTTCAGGTCCAAAACGTACGCTTAACAACAACAACAACACCAGCAGCAGCAGCAACAACATCAACAGCAACAGTGGTGGCAGCATTGGCAATGGGGCACCCAAGTTGGGCGGCCTTTTTCAAGGCTTGTCGCAAATGCCAAAGCTGAAGCCAGTCAATGGTGTTCGTGGTAAGTTCAACTGGCACATGTCAAAAATACATACATATTATACATAGATATATATACAATATAAATGTATATGTATATATTTATGTGTATATGCAAATTCACATTGAGTGTGCTTATACCCTGTACATATACGAAATGGTATTATGTAAATGTGCAACAGTATGTAGCATTCAGCAGAAGACATCCTCTATAATATGAAGCAACAAACAAGTCGATCTAGCTATGTCTGTATGATCTCAGAGACTAAAAAAAGCTATATATATAACATTTGGAAGAAAAGTTTATAAATTTCGTATCCACAACTTTTCAAGAACAGAATATAAGAATATGAAAAATATGTCTATCTGATTTCAGATGCTAAAAGAGCTATGAATAGACATTAAGAAAAGTTAACTAACTATCCGTAAACCAAAGACTAATAGAGCTATACAACTAGAAATTTGATAGTACCTTTTTTGCAAATTCCATATCCAGGAAATGTAAACTATTTCTTGTCGAGCAAGCTCTATTTAATGAACTACAAGTTTAGTTTACAGGGTATCCGTCATTCGCTCATGCTTCACGCAAGAGCACTCTTTATGGTTTTTTTTATTTATTTTTTTATTTTGTTCGTTGCTCAATTGATTTCCGCTTTGGATATTTGGATGCACACCCACGCACCAAGCCCAAGCAACAACAACAACAACGACTAACAACAACTATCATAATTTATAGCAGCAGCACCTCCAGCGTCAGCATCAGCAGCAGCAGCAGCAACAGCGACGCCCGAACCGAACTCGCTGCGCAGCAATAGCCCCCCCACCGGCGCCGCATCCAGCAATGGACCCATGGACTTTAACACCGAGCTCACCAAGCATTTAACATTGAAGCGTCAGAAGCAACAGCAGCAGCAGCAGCAACAAGCAACAAACAACACACAACATATCAATGCAACCGAAGCAAATTTGAGAACAAATCGCGGACCACCACCGCAGCCGCCAAAGGTAAACTGAAGCGAGGGAATAGTCGGGGGAGCGGGTGTAGAGATATAGACAGACCCACACAGTGAAACAGATTTTAAAAATAACCAAGGACAACTCTAATATGAGTATTAAAAGGAATTTATTTGAATCCAGCATCGATTCTCTACTGTATAATACGACTCATGGACTACAGTTGATCTCCCAGCGAGTATATCCATTATTTCGACGCCTTCACTCAGAATAGGGCAACAAAACTATATATTTATAAAGAAACACATTAATCCGTGGAAAACCTGTTCTGCTGCTTAGTAGTACTTATCCATTCATATTGACTGTAATATATATATATATGTATAATTAGCATTATAATTAATAATACAAGTAAGAGCAAAAGCGAATGGACTTTCAGCTCAGGGTAGTCTTATGAAGTGAAACCATTTAAATTTAGTGAAAAATGTAGAATGAAGTATGTAATAGGCGAAAGGAAGTATAAATGATATATATATTCTTGATCAGAATCAGGAGAAAAGTTGACTTAGAGAGCAACAGAATTCAAATTATTTAATACGATTTGCGATAGCTAATCACTTCGGTTCAGGGTATCTCCAAGTCGTGAGCATTCTCATTTGTTTTTGCTTTTTACTATGCATAATTAATGTTAATGGGCTGATCCATAAATTGAGAGAATAGTTAATTTGGTTTAGCTTAGAATCAAACATATGTCGTAATTGTTTTGCACAAATTTTAATGAAATTCGTAATTCCATTTGGATCGTAGAACTCTAGCGATTCCGTATTGGATCGCATGAATATACCTCGCACAATGGCAACGCCGCCCACATCGTCCACTGTGATGAATGCCACATCGACGCCGACGATGGTGAATGGTAATGCCAAGCCAAAGGCCTCATCGCCCACGCTCTCGGAGAGCAGCAGCAGCAGCGGGAGCGTGAAAGCCAAGGCGGCTAATCTTAGGTGAGTTTTGGTGTTCGAATCGGTTTTTTTTTTGGGATCTGATTTTCTGATCTGGTTTCTTGTCATCATTTTGATTTTTCACATTAATTTTTCTTTTTTTGTATAATTTTGTTTGTAAAAATTATTATTTGTTTTTTGGTTTCTTTGCCGGGCATATATACTTTGGTTCAAATCCCAATCCAACCAATATATCCACACACATCCAACAGTATCTCGTTAGGCAATAGTTTTGTAAATAGTTCGATTACAAAAACAACAACAACAAGCGCTACAACAACAACAGCGAAAAATTCAACGGGAAACGTTCGCAGTTTGACGCCAAACAAATCAACACTTTTTGGTGGTGGTGGTGGTGCTAATAGTCCAGCAATTGGTGGTGGTAATGTCTCGCCCACACCCCCACCCCCTGCACAGCAACAACAACAACAGCAGCAGCAGCCACAGAAGCCGCCAATTGTTGGCCATGGCAAGCCGAATTTTGCTCCAAAACCGCCGGGCTTGCAACATTTGGCATTGGCCAATGGTCAACAGCGTCCAGCGGTGTCGCGTCACCACAGCATGAAGTCACCCAGGTATACGATATACATTCTAACCGATAATCATCATCACTTGCCACATGTACTGCTTCAATGCTTCAATGCTGCGCTCCTTAACACATCAACTTAAACACACAATTTGCTTTTTATTAAGTTTGTCTCTGCTTTGATTTAACGCTTGCCACAATTGCTCTTTGTTTTTCTGTTTCCTTTTTATTTTGGCGTTGCTTTTCACTAAACGTATTTCTTGCATTCCTGTGCAGATCTCCACCAGCTGCTGGCGGCGTTAATGGACCCGTTTTCTCAGCGCAACAACATTTTGGCACAATGCGAGCGCCGCTTCAGCAGCAGCTGCTGCTGCAGTCGGCAAGCAGCGCAGAGTGCTTCAGTGGCAGCACCAACAGCATCACGGGCAGCATTCGCACAGCACCAAACCCGCCAAAGAGTAAGTCCTTAAAGCCGTCCAAAGATAATAAGGAAGTCTTGATGTCCACCTCACTCACCCACCTCAATCCAAAGCCTGGATTTAAATCAAGATCGTTTCTTTGGAATTCCCAGAGCCATTTGCTTGCTTATCTTTATCTGTATGTGAATATGAATCAGAGTTTCCATTTATTTATTCCAAGAACTGATACAAGAACTGCTTACTTCTTCAAATCAAATCGAGGAAAGCACTTGGAATTCTTTTTATAAATATTAATCAAAGATTTCGTTTATTTTTATAACTGTTCAACAGCTGCTTTACCTTACCACAATGAAATTCACCACGATAACCGCAATTCATTTATTTCTCTAAATGAGTACATAAACCTTTGAATTTAGTATTCATTTGTGCACCTAGACATATTGGCAAATGAGGAAATTTGCTACTTTATGTAAGCTACTTAGTACTTATTTTAAGTAAGAACTTACTCATGAATCCAGTATTCATTTGTGCATTTGCATTCGTAATTATTTCCAATGAATTTCTTGAATGAAGAATTAAAATACTTTAAGTAGGAATAAATCTAGAGAACCACTACACAAACTTCCTTTAATACTTATCATTAACTTACTGATTTCTCTCTTCCTCCACCCGGATTCCGTAGCTCGTCCGTCAGTGAAGCCACCGCCGCCTCCGACGCCATCGCGCAGCATCTCCAACAGCAATTTGAGCAGCATTGCGGCGCCGTTCAGTGCCGTTAATACGGCTTTGGTGCAGAGTGCTGCGATAACGACGTCAGCGCCATCGCCACCGCTGCAGCCGCCATCCAGCTCGAGCAGCAGCAGCAGCGTCGTCGCTCTGCGCGATCAGTTCCGTTTAGGGGGCAGCTCAACGCCGCCAACGCCACCGAATGGTGGCAGCATCAACGCCAGCCCAAAGATGCGTGAGAAGGTGCAGCCCATCATTCTGAATGGAGGACCTATCATCAATCCGCCAGCTCTGCCACCGCATCGCACCTGCCCGCCGCCACCGCCCCCGCAGCGCCAGTCGAGCAATGTAAGTAGAGCAACAGCCAACAAGTTGGCGCATCTACCAAAACAAGAGAGCTTTTGCTGCACTACAAGAAATCGTTGGGCTCGTTGTCAAATGTCAATAGTTGCGTACGCGAGCACTGAGCACATCTTATTTATTCATTTTATTGCGCACCTCTCAAATATTGATAGATTGACATTCCATTCTAAATGATGTTCATAGAAAATCAGTAACCAGTTGGCATAATTGCAAATGCAAATTATTTCAATTGAACTTTTTGCGCAGTGTGCACATTAAACAGTTACTCATCTTCTCTCTTTTACTCTCTCTCACGCGCAGAGTTGCTGTTCTCTGCGCATTCGCTCTTTTGCTCTCCGCACTTATGCTTAGCTTTTTTTGCAACCTTTATAGATTTTTCCCACAATAAATGCGACGTGACCAAAACAGCTTTGAGACAAATTTGTCGCTCATCGCACGGCTCGCTTTGCGTTGTTGTTCTTCTTGTGCTCGTTTTCATTATTGTTGAGAGTGTCTTGTTGTTGTGCTTATGTTTGTGTGGGTGTATGTGGGTGTGTGTCTGTGCACTTTGTGTGTGTGCTAATAAAAAGTGCAGCATAGTTTATAACATTATCAAAAATCCTCACTTAGCATGTGAAACACTGGATATCGACGACTCTGTGCAAGATTAGGCAATTGTGTGAACAGAAAAAATATTCAAGCAGTAGCAGCTGTGCCCCTTTCAAGGCCAACGTCAGGCTGATGCTCAATCAAAAGCGCAACGTAATTCAAGTTGCATTTATTGCATACGCGAAACAAATCAATTTAAATGTGTTTTCCCTCTCATTCTATTAATGTAGACTGGCTCCCAGCAGCTGCAGCAACAACAGCAGCAGGCGCCTGTGCCGCCCCAACGTTACTCCTCGATACGGGCGAATGCTCCACTGACGCCACCCACGCACATGGCCAATGCGACGCACAATTTTGGCAGCAGCGGTGGCCTGGCAACGCCAACAGCAGCTGGATCTGGATCGGGTGCGGGTGCGACGGGCGCATCTGTTGGTCGCCTTGTCATCGATTTGGAGGCCAAGTTTGGCAAGCGATTTCATAATGTCACCGAGTTTCCCAAGCCGCCTCCATTTCTAAATATACAAAAAATCTATCCTAGTCGCACGCTTAAGGCAACCAATGGTATGTAAAGGATATATGTATGCTTAAGTGTGTGTGCGGGTATGTGTGTGTGTGTGCTTGTGTGTATGTGTGTGTGTGTTTTTGAAATGGGTGTGTGGGAAAATTCTACTGCGCCTTGTTAATTATTACATTATTATTGAATACGTTTATGATTACAAATTACGATAAAATTTTTATTATTATTCTTATGATTGTTATATGCACATATGGAATGCTGTTATATAATGAGTATACATACAATACATACGTACATATATGGCAAAAAGAATATTGCTGCATATTATTATTATTATTATTTGTATTACTAAGCACACACACACACACACACACATAATGTAGCATTATTTGGAGATAGAAAACTTGATACATCGATGTAATTTGCATTAATTGCCTTCAACACACACTCACTCACACACACACATACCCACACACACACACACACAACCATGTTAAATAAATTAAAAGTTACAATTGATGATTAATTATTGTTTGATTATCGCGATATGAATGTATACAAAATGTTATAATATATATATATGAAAAAATGTTGATAGCTTTATTCCACATAATTTTTTCCGTTAGAAACGCATATTTTTTATAATACTTAATATATGTTAAAAAAAGAAATCGCGATATTATTACTAAGCACACAAGCAAGTTTTATATGCCTCCTCCATACTACGATTATTGATTGCATTATGTACGAGTCCTGATGCAGATTATATATATATATACATATATATTTATGTGTAACTGTAGCGCATGCTTTTACTTTATATGTAACGTCTTCGATCCGGCTTCATTTTATTTATATTTACATACACTACATACATACATATATATACATATGTGTTGTACTTTTATATATCGTATCTATTATATATATTGTTTTACATATATATCGAGAGAATATTTAATTTTAGCACAAGCACATTATTGTTTTATATATATATATATATATCTATATATATTTGAAGTTATTATGAACAATAAAAAACAACCAAAATAAAATTGAATTTGAAATACATTTGACATGTGTTATTTGTTGTATTGTTTGTTTTGTTATCCACATTCAGCCGTTCCTCTTTCCACTTGTGTTCTTTATCCACGTTTCATTTGTGATCGTTGCGTTTGCTTGTAAAATTTCCATTGCCTAACCAAAAGGCGCCGCTTTAAAACATCGAAAACTGTCTATATACATATATATCCCCTTCTCTCTATACTTGCTTCGCCTTAACGATGATGAAATGCAGAAACGCCAAACAACAACAATAACAACAGCGGCTGCGGCAGCAGCAGCAACAACAACAACAACAGCGCAGCTGCATTCAACAACAATGTTAAAGCGCCAACAACTTCGACAATGGGACTGAAACCCGCTTATGCGCCATTCAAAAAACATCGCGCACCCGCACCGCCTCCACAGGCAGGCGTCGCCGCCGCCGCAGTGTCTGTGATAAGGCAATCCAGTTTTCTATATGGCGGCAACAGCAGCAGCACAGCAGGCGCCAGCGCTGGCGTCGGCGCATCTGCTGTTAATGTGCGTCCCAAATCACAGCCGGCGACAAGTGTGCCGCGCAATTCGACGGTGTATTGAAATGTGCGACTGTAAATGAGAAATCGATGTTTATTGTAATGTAAATGATATCGATGTTTTTTGCTTTGTATATATATATGTGTGCGTGTGTGTGTTTATGTCTCTCTAATGTGTTGTGTTGAGAGTAAATCTGCGAGGATGTGTGCGAAATTCAAACTGTTAAATTTGCCTATGTAAAGTGTATAAAATATAATCAGAACAATAATATAACCTAAAAAGGTGCTGAAATATTGTATGGAGTGCGCGTTTAATATAATTTACTAAATATATTTGTCTGTTTTAGGGAAATTCATTTGAAATTCTTGTTCTTAAATTAAATGTAACAAAAAATATTCCCAAGTCAGTTACGAGTTTCGATTAGTTCGAAAAAAATTTGAATTTGAATACTAAAATCCTCTCAGATTGTAAACAGCAGTAAATTTTGAATGGTTTCCTTGTATAAAAATTATGTAATTAAAAGTTGTTCATTTGTGAGGTTGAAATTCATTCGAGTTAAAAATGTTTAATTTAAGTGTAGCGTCTTCCCCCAGGCTTAAACAACATACACTAACATACACCTATATAATCTGTACATAGAAAAATTAGCAGCATTTGAATCTAGACCAAAGTTAGTCAAATTATCCAAAAGAGAGACAAAAACACAAGAAAAAACAGAATTCCCTTTTATATATATACATAAATATATATAAGGAGCGTTTCTGTCGCTAGCCCTAATCTTACTAGACTGAAATTGTTGAACCGAAATTCAAATGTTAAGTACACTTATGTATATTTTTAAAGAAAAAACGCACACGAAAATGTTAAATGAATAACTGCAAATGAAAATCGGAGCACAAGCCAATGTTTTCCAACGAACTCAACTCACAAAACATCTTTCATCGCCACGAGCAGCTCTCAATTAAATCTTTATGTTTTTTTTTTCAGTGTGATACAACAATTCGAACTACTTTTTTTATGGATTCCTTAACCCAATTACATATTTGTTATACAAAATAATAATAAAAGAAAAAAACAACCAATAGGGCAATATTATTCATGAACATAAAATTAACTATTATTAAATTTCATTGTTGTTGGACTTCGGACGTCATATTAGAAATAAATAACCAGCATATTTGCAAATTAACATTCGATTCAATATCATTGCATTTACAAGTTATCATATTAATAAAATTCAAAAGCATTAAACCAAATTCAAATGTCTTCTCATTGGGCGGGAATTATTAATTAAACTTTTTTATATGTTTTACATAAAATATTTAGTATTATTTTCAGTTTATTAAAACGCTCTCAAAATGTATGCTTTTTAAATGCGTATTTTCTTTAATATAATGTACTATTAAGCGCATGTAGTAGATATATGTATATATATATATATCTCTATATATACATATACATATTTGTGTATATATTATATCCAGTACATAAACAACAATAGTTAAATTTCACAAAAACATAAAGCTATAACAATATAATTTTAATCACAACGGAATCGTAAACAATCGCACTTCTGTCCCTTAAACAGTTAATTGAATCCAACTGTCCCATCTCAAGAAGTGGTGTGCTTGAGCTTCAGTTCGTCCACTGCCTCCTGCAAGGGGCGATCCTCCCGTTTGCGTAGTCGCTCGCATTTCGGACATGGCTGCTGGTTGTTAAGGCATTCAGCGTGAAAAACTGCGCCACACGTAACACACTAAATACAAAAATTAAATTAATACTGATTAAACTATAAAAATAAAGTTGTGATTTATTGCAGCTCACCCTAAATGTGGTGGCAATGTGAAAGGGATAGAGTACTCGCGGACTCTGGCAGATCTCGCAGATGAAGCCCTTTAGCTGGCACAGACGACACTTGAGCACATGTGCCTCGCCCAGCTTGAAGGCCTTCTGCAGCTGCTGGCAGAGCGTGCCACGCTGTATCAATGCCAAGTCGGCAATGGAGTACTGATGTATGTGCTCATAGAGATATTCGCGGTCACAGAAATCGTTCTGCAGCAACTCAATGATGGATGGCGCACACGTGTACAGATAGGCACGTATGAAATTCAAACGGATGCGCAACGATTGCAGCTCAGCCATTGCGTCGGAGGCATAGTAAATGCTGGGATTGAGCAGCTGCATGTCCAGAACTGGCTTCTCCCGAAACTCGGTCAGGAAAGCAGCAGCCTGTTTGCTCACACAGTATTTGCGAAAATCCCAATTGTAAATGATGCGTGCCGGAATGAGTTGAGCATCTGCATCCATGCACCCGTTGCAGTAGTAGCTGCCACTAAACGCACAAACTCTGCAAAGCATTGGATTGTGTTAGATTTTAGGTGGGAGACGCTAGCTGGGTTTACTCACTGAAAATTGCTATCGCCAATGCCCAGCGGATGCTGGCAGCCCTTGCAGAGAAAACCTTGCGCATTGAGACCGGGTTCGCGGGGCAATTGACAAAGTTGGGCAACCATTTGTTGCAGCTCCGCCATGTCAACGTTGATTAGCTCAAAGTCCGAATAGGTCTGTGAAGAAGAGTTGAGCATCAGCAGCTCGGATGCAAATGCAAATTAAATTCCAACTTACGTCACTCATATCATCGGTAACAACTGATTCGCTTTCCCTTCGTTGTTGTTGTTGTTGCTGTGCCACATTCGATGTGTGTGCGCAAAACTTTTCCCAGATCTGTGACCAACCGGCGGCATCGTCGCGATTTCTCTCATGCTTGCGCAACAGAGCATTATAGCTGCAACCAGCTGGCGAGCGCAGACTGCAGGCGCTGCTTACGCTAACGGAGCGCTGAAAGAAACGTGCAGCGGTCTCGTCTGTCGGGGAATGGGCATCCAGATCGGCGGACCACGAGGTTTGCATGAGATTTGTCAGCGAATTGCTGCCACTCGGCATCTCACCACACGGTTCCTCAATGTGTCGAACGGACAGTTTGCGGGACCGCTGTTGTTTACCCGAGGTAGACTTCTGCTCAACGGGGCCTTCTACTGGATTATCTGCGTCTTTAGCATCCTCCTCCAATGTGGGCGTGTGCTCCTCGTTAATAACATCCATTTCATCCACTTTCTGCATGAACAAATCGAGTATCTCGTGCTGATTAAGGTCCGCATTGCCAAAGTGGCCGCCGCGACTAAATGGACTATTGGAAATGGATTCCGAGAACAACTCGTTCGTATGAAGGGGCTGCGGAGTTGGTATATCCACAATTTCAGTTGCCAACGAGCTGGCAATATCAACGCCGCAACTTATCTATAAAAGAATAATTATTAATGATTTAGCATGGATCAATCCAGATTCGCTTAGTACCGGACAGGATTTGAGTGCAGGCGTCCACAGATTGGAGAGTTGAAGTGCATAATCGGGCCATTGGTTCAGCAGGCTTGAGTTGACAGGCAAATCGAATGAAACATACACCTCCAGGCTCTCCATGATCTTGGCAGCCGTTTCCAGACCCTCGCCATCCTTGAGCAATGCATCGTTTTTGTAATAGGGCCGCAATGCTGAACTATTTTTACGCATGTTATTCAAGTATGCGGAGAACACGGATTCGTTGAGCGACTGTCGCACCCAGGCGCGACACTGCCCAATCTCGGAGGTGATCTGACTGTGACACTGGATCTGCTCGATCACCTGCTTGTGCATGAAGATCATCGCCGGTGACCAGAAACTTGGCTCGGGCCTTCGTTCCACATCGCCAGCAATCACATTGATGGTGGCCCACAGAAACGAGTCCTTCAAGCCATGCAGAAATATGGCTTCCAGGGTGGTGCACAAGGCGCTCGTCTGTTGGCAGAGGCCCAGCACATCTGTGGATAGTAATTTGAATGAGTCATTCAATCGGTTAAATGAGTAAATATAGATTAAGGGACTGACCCAATCCCTTTTGCTTGACTTCAAATTCAATTTCTCTCGCATTCTCGTTTAGCGTGTTGATCAAAGCCTCCTTGACGACATTCTCACGCTTCGACGAAAATTGAGTTAGACTGCGAAAAAGGGCGCTCATTTGTTATTGTTATTGTTCGACAACTATTTCTTATTAACTTTGTGTTTTCTTTTTTTCTCGCAGAGGCACTTCCAGCTGTTTGCCAGGGCTGACAGAGAGTGATCGACTCGAGTTCATATGAACTATTATAAGTTCGAATGAACCAGTTAAGGTAATCGATTTAAATGTGTACAATCGGTGCATGCTATCGAAGGTGACGTCAACAGTGACCAAAACCGTTTCTAACGGCTTTTGCCATATTCAAAATGGAAGGGAATTCATAAATGATCACGTAAGCGGGATTCAATTTCCGTTTGGTTTGAGAATAGAATCAAAACTCGTTCTTGTTATTCTTGAGACTTTCTTTCTTGGCATGAAGCATACGAAAATCCCACGCAATTTGAGCAACCACAAATTCAACAACAGCAATTACATTTTATAATGACTTGATGCCTTGGGGTTTTATTTCATCGCATTAATGACTCAACCGATTAATTTCCATCAGTTAAGTGTATTTAAATCGCATTACTCTAAAATAACACAAAAATGTAAAAGAGCTTTTGATTGTATTTATTTATTTATTTTATATTTATTTGTGTTTTATAATATGAATCCCGACTTGTAAATAAGGCTGTGCACGTAACCCGACTTTGTAGTCAGTGCGTCAGTTCGTCATTCAGTCACTCGATGTTGAAGACAAAAATTTGTGTTAAGGTCAGGGTGACCAACACGGCTTATGCAGCCATCGTTGAATGTGGTCGTTACTGTCGTTGTTTCAACGTTTTAACGCATTTTTCAATATTTTTGCAATAAAATTGTATAGCTATAGCTATCGCTGATATCTTACAGAAGATGCGCTCCAACTGGTTCAGGCAGGCACTCAAAAACACCAAAACTGGTCTCTCATATGGCTTTTCAAGTGTTTATCAATCGTTGTTGTTTTTTTTTTTATGTTTTTAGCGTGTTTCTCGAAGCACATATTTTTTTTGGTGTGGGCCGGCGCCTGCAGCCAACAATTGCATTTTTTGGAATTTCAATACTTCAAACTTAATGAAATATTTAGCGTTAATTTACTACAATACTTTGACCTTTTGAAGATGTTTGTTTAAATATTTATTTAAATACCAGTTGAATATTTATATTTCTTTACGAAGCTGCAGCTGTTTGCGCTTCTTATTACTGTAAACCAAAAGCGTGTAGCGTGTTTGTGAAATTATGTGAAACAAGCGATTCATGAGTAAAAAGGCAGGTGAAGGGTCGCCAAAAAAACAAATTCAATTTGTGGATTACGCATACAAATTTTCATAATTTCCCTAACTGTGAGCCCCCCTCCGATTAAGCTGCTTAAGCGCTCTCAGACTCTATTAAAGTAAATAATATATAGCGTGAATGCTGTCACTGCATTGTTGTTGTTGTTGTTGCAGTGATGCTGACTTGGCGCTTTTGTGGCAAACTCCACTTAAAGTTCGACTTGAGCCGTGGGCCATTGTTATACAGCATACAGAAAATATAAGTAGGAAAAATGAGAAACGAGAAATTTTTATAAAAACGTTTGTTTTCGTAATACAACTTTGATTACTTCTTTGACGCCGCTTGAATCGAGGCAGCGTCCCATTGATGGCTTTGTTTGGAGCATTGGAGCTCTCAGCTTTGATTTATTGTCTGTGGGTGCACAACAACGACAACAGCAACAGCCACAATAACAAAAGCGCAGTAGCAGACTTTTGTCCATTTGGTAATATCTTTTGCGGTAATTGTAACAATAATAATGTTAATGTTGAACTAGTTGTGATTTAACATTTGATGCTCATGTGCGTGTTAGTTCATGGGGAAGTGCCATCAAATGCGGAACCAGCTGACATAATTTCAGTTTTTGAGCGCCCTGGCAGATTATGTTGGCAATTATGAACTAGAGACACAATTAGTGAACATTAATCGATGAGTGTGTTGAATGTGCATGCTCACCATTGTGTAATCAAATCACACTTTGATCATCAGGGATCATCGGTTGAAAGAGCGAGAGAGAAAGAGAGAGCGATATTTGTTTTTGTCTTTTTAGTTGACTTGCACAACTCGATTGTTCACACAATGTGATCTAAAATAAGCGCTGCTGACTCAATTCAGAAAATGCAAAAAATATAATAAAAATGACAACAAATTAATGCAATTGATTACTAAAGACACCAAAAAATGTACTTCACAAAAGAATTGCCGCTCATAAGCGTAAGTGTTTAATGATGTTGAAAGCGAAAGCCGCCAAAGACGATTTATCAAAGAACAGGATCTATTCTATGTGTGTATGTATGTATATACATATATATACATTTTAAGACCGGCATAAATTATGCATGATGAAGCCGCTGACTGTGACGTGCCCTGTTGGACAGATAGACAAGTTCGTAACTTAGACTCAAAAACCAAACCGGCCTGTCGAACAAATAAACAATAATTTAAAAAAAATACAAATGAGTTCTAGCATAAACACTATTAATTTTAGTTTATTGATATTCATAATATTTAAAAATACACATGCTGAAATTTTGAAAAGTTTGCGATTGCCAACAGTTGTCGAGGGCATTTGACAGTATGTTAACAATATGTTAGTCGCTGTTAGCTTGACCTTGGGCGACATTGGAAATGCGCTTCAGTGCCTCAGATCAAGTATGCAAATCTATACGCAAAATTACTAAAGGCAATTATAGCCATTAATTTCACTGTTGTCTACCGGTTTCAAGTGCACAGCGCTATTGCAGTTAACAATTGAATCGATCTATGGAATCTAATCATGTGAATATTTGTGTGCTTATATGTACAAACTCATATAAACATATATTTGTATGTGCATATATAGTTGGTGGAATGGCGTAAAATTAGAATAAAAGTGAGAGTGCCAAATTCAACACTGCAAATGTTATTTTATGCTGCACAATTTCATTTTGCGCTTAACATTTGTTTACCTATTTGCGCAGACGACGCCGCTGCGCTGAGCAACGAACTGCACAGTGGTTCAATATCTGCGCTTAACTTGTGCAAAAGGATTGGATGTAAATCTGTTATTACAAATTTGAAAACTATAACATAGTTAGTATGCATTAATATTTTTATAAATCAAAATATGTTTTCTTTTAAAGATTTTTTATCATAGTGCATGTAAAATATTTCTTTACTTGCGCAAAGTGGTAGCAACCAGTTACTTTTTGGATAGAGTTATGAAATAACTTAACAAATCAAATTGTGTGTTTTCGCTGTCATAATAAATCAATATATGCGTAATTTGTTTGTAATAATTTACGTCAAGCAATCGTGAATCAATTTTGACCACTGTGCGCAGTCGCTGTTAGCTTCAAGCCCAAGCATAAAGCCAAGCTTCATTCGTTGTCGCTGACGGCGGCGAAGTTTACTAAAAGCGCAGAACTCGTGAGCTACGGACGTGTTTCTGTTACGCTCGAGCGCATCGCGCATCTTAATCTTCCTCGTCGTCAACGTCTCCGTCTTCGTTTACGTCTCCGTCTCCGGCGCATCTTTGCGAGTCGTGAATTCGTGTCACAATTGATTAAAATTGTCTGTGTGCAGTCGCGACAAGAAAAAAATCAACAAATAAATAAATACAAGAGAGAAAAAAAAAATATTAATATTACATATTATTTGTATTTGGCAATAAGGTTGTTTGTGTGCACGCCGGGCGCTGATTACGTCGCTGCAGATCGCTGTCATCATACTCAGTACCAGCAACAGCAGCAGCATCTTCTTCGACTTATTGCCATCATTATTATACTGCCTACGCGCTAATTTTATTCCTCGCGGATTTTCCAAACTCGTTTGGGCAATGCCCAATTCTAAATTATCCGTAGCGTGACAAATACGAGCATAAGTAAATCCCCAGCAACAATAACTATAACATCACCTCCAAAATAATACAATAAAAAAAAACAAAAGCCAAAAAAAATTCCGTAATGCAAACGCGCAGCTTTAAATTGGAGCAGCGCAGTCGCAGTCACAGTGCTGCCGGCTGCGCTACCGTTGCGCTGCTGTTAGCGGCAGCGCTGCTGAATATCAATACAGCAGCTGGGAGGCCTGGTAACATACATACTGCTATTCGAACTGGATATCGATTTTGATACCAGTTCGAATTCGTAATCAATTCGCACAGAGCCATACGATATTTAATTAGTGTTTGCCATCCTTTCTTTGATTTCCTTTTCGTCTTTCCTCTATGTGTGTGTTGCTCTCTTTATTTACTTTTGAACTGCGCATGTAAATTGAGTCTGTAATTTCCAATTATTGCATGTTTGTTTACTTCTTTAATCCGTTTGTAATCAATTTACTCATCTTTGCTTCGTCTTTAAGTTATGTGTGCAGTAAATATTTAAATATTAAATAGGATAACTCATTAAAGTTTGTATTAAGATATTTGTTAGAAAGAAACATAAAATATATTTTTGCATATGTTATTTCAAAACTGCGTAGCTATTTTTAATTTTCTTTTCTACAAATATTTTGCATAAAATCTTTCCGTATCTATAAATATAATTATCGGCTAAAGACACTAATAATAGTTTACGAGATTTCCTGATTCTCTAATTGCTGTCGTAAATTTGTAAAGTATATTTTATAGTTATAGTTTTTGTTTTCCTTTAACTTCTAAGTGGCGAAATTATTGTTCCAGCTCTAACTAACTTTTATATAGCTTTTAACTTAAGTGTAAATAACAACATATCTCAATGTCCTTTGAGTGTCTGTTTGAACTGTTCCCACAACTATATCCTCCAATTGTCACTAATTCCCAGCACACACATTTAACTAAACATCACACATCATCTTCAAGGCTATCATGTAGAGTATTTTTCCTCGATATCATAACAACTTCTCCCGATTCGGTGACCTTGATGGGTAAGTTGCGCTCATGACCCAAAGGTACACATCACGCTTTATCAGGGTTATCCATTGTCCACTTAACTTAAAATGATTGCCAATGCATCTTTTTGGGGGACGCATCTTCATCTCAATCCGGGGCCCCTGCGGCGGCACGGGCGCCTCAAATAAGCTGACAAATCAACTCAGCGGAAATTTGTAATTATTATTATTATTATTTTTTTTAAACTGAACAACTGAACACTTATCAGCTGTTGTGCAGACCCCCAAAAAGCAAAACTAAAGTAGTGGCTGTAAAAATAAATAACTCTGCTGCCAATGGCGACAAAAACATCTCATTCCCAAAGGCAACTTGAAAGGCAAATGAAACTCGAGAAGCCGCCGGCTCGGCTCTAAACAAGCCCAGGCCAGACAATAACAAAAAACATCAAAAAAACATTATGTAAGAGCCAAATGACGTGACTGGCAAGGCTTCGGTTTTGGTGTCGGTTTCAGTTTCAGTTTCGAAGAGGAGCTGGAGGGTCTCCCCTTTTGAGGGCGTCCTCTGGGAGTGCACTTCTTTAACATCAGCTTGCGCTCTTTAATAAAAAACAACTGTTTATCTTGTGTCTCGGGCGGTTTGCCGACAAGTCCATAAATTGTTATGACAATTTGTTAAGCTTGGTTGGCAAACTGACTTCTGTTTTTCATTTATTTTTCGCCCTTTTTTCGTTGTTTTCATTGTTTTCATTTGGGTCATGGGGGACCAAGAAAAGAGGCTAATTGCCGACTTCATTGCAATCCCAAAGGGGGACTTCGTCTTCTAAAGAATGTGACAACTACATATAAATAAATAACTATATAGATAAGCAGATTAGCATTTGGTGATCCGATCAACTAGCATTTTGACAGTTGACAAAGGTTGCCCGACTAAAATGCAAATCTTTTCAAATGTTATGTTTATTTTTGAAAAACAAGAATTTTGCCAGATTTCAAATTCTACGGCCATACTATTATTGTCTTCATTCTTTGACAACTAGTTAGTCTTCTCAAATCTATATGCAAATAGTTCACAATCTAAAATCCTTGGGCCGTGATTAATGAAAATATTCTTAGCTGTTTTAAGCTGACTTAAGCTGACTTTTGCTTAAGTTAAGTTGAATTAATTTAGTTCCAATCGTTTATTGGTTAATTGTTTTCGCTGATTCGTTGATTTTGGCCAGAGGCGCAACTCTGCTTTGTTAATACGGCTTGAAATTGAATTGGCCAAATTGTATTGGCAGCTTTTCACCGCTTTGATTGCCATACAATGGCTTATAATCAATTTGTGGCTCTTTGCCATTTTAAGTGGAATTTCTTCACACGACTTGTCGACAATATATATTTGTGGTGTCTTTTGTCTGAACTTATCCGTTATACGTGATAATTACCAAATTTGCACAGATTTTCGATGTTGCTTTTGTTGTGGTTTTTGCTGGTTGTTGTTTTGTACAATTAAGGGGCGGGGCGAGGGGCCTATTGTGAAACTGCGCCTTTTGTTATATATTACTATATTTAATATGATCCGCTTTGGAATTTAGCGCAACCCAACTAAATTTCATAATTACTTAATAACCCCACAGAATGAACAGATCTTTTAGATATATGTAAATATGTATGTGTATATATTTAGCTCTAAGATATTATTGATAACCTGCGAATGAGTTTCTTACGTGACTAATGAGTTTTAATTGAGTGAGATTTAATTGTGTAAATTACCCCACTTTGAGCCATAGCTTGGGCTAAACCCAAATGCCTTTTCAATTTAGTATTTAAATCAATAGAAAATCGTTGATTTTTCATACATTTCCAATAGCTGGCTTTTCCCCTTGGCATTTCACTATTTGTTGTTGTTTTGCATATAATTCCATAGTTGATTATTGTTTTTATTTTTCCTGTTGTTCATTTGAAGTTTGTTGTGGGAATTTCATATTTTCTGTCACTAAATTATTATTTACACGCGCCAGATTATTTTTTTTGCTATGCTTATGATTATTGTGTGGGCTGGACGATTTAAATAAGTCGATAACTCAAGGTCAAAGCAGATGATACAGCGATCGCGAGATGAGATTAATAAAACTTCAACATATTTATCGCTTCTATTTTCCATATACATATATCTTATATATCATCTTAACGAAGGTTGCTTATCATCGCAAAAAAGTTGTCAAAAATCAAACAAACTGTAAAAATGGCCAAACACAGTAACCAAATGACAAAACTCGAAATTATCCCATTGTCATTTGCTGTTTGTCTTTTGTGGGTGCAAATGTCGTGAAGTCGTCAATCAATTAAAAAAACTTCAATTAAAAATCGCTGTTCACATCAAATGTAAAAAATTGGCAAACAAACAAATTTTAATTGGCAGTGAACTTGGAAAACAAATTTTGACTAGTTTTGGGGGCGTGTAAGATTAATAGTGTTTGTTTATTAGTTATACAACCTTTATTCATTCGAATCTTTTTCTGGTAATCTATCAACTATTAATATTAATAAAACTTTGTGTGTTACTTTACACTTTCACACATTCAAGCACAACAAAAGAAGAAGAAGAAGAAAAAATGGCAAGTTAGTCATGCCATATCTGACATTTGTATCTGTAGATAATTCATATTTATGAGCTGCCGTCAGATAAGTTTTGTATCTCATTTTAATGAGTTGTTCTCGGATGTCAGGGACTCTGATAAAAAAATGAGCGGCATCATTTTTCATAGCTCCATTCAAGCTGAGACTGATAAGCTGTCTGTCAAATAAGTAAATCCCACTGCCATTGGAGAAGCATGTTTATTTATTTATAATCAAGCGCAATAACAATACCCTGAAGGCTACATGCTAGTCATGCCTAAATCCCCACCCTTATACTTGGATTATTCAGTTTACAACTGCAGCTTTGCAGTATTAAATAATAACAAAAACAATACGCAAATAAATAAACATAAATAATATATGAAATGAATTTATGCACATATGTTTAGCAACAGGAAGTCGGCTACAAATATAAAACGCCTATGAGAAGTCTCCCTCTCTCTCTCATTCTAACTCGCTCTCTCTCTATTCGCTCGCTATCTCTGTCTCTCTCTCTTTCCTGTTCTGTATTGATGTGTAAAAAACCGCATTCTAAAAGCTCAGTTTTTTTTTTTGCCTCCATCATGTCTAATTAAATTATTGTCTTTTTGCCTAGTATAACTAACTCGATTCGCACATTGCGGTTAAGATGCCCGTGTTAATGTATTTGTGCTTTGATCAAACATGTCTCTAAATCTACTATATATATATATATATATATATTGTTTTCAAAAGATCGAATGCTTACAGTGATTAACGTATGTAATTGTTGCTAACATTCGTTTACGTATGTTATTATTCAATTCTTGTTAATTATTTTGCGAAACAAGTTTCACACACACACACACACACATCCACACACACACAAATCCCGCCAAAAATTCCGCAGTATTCTTTGTGGGAATCTCAAATGACTCAAAAAAATCGCTAAGTATGACTTCAAAATTATTGAAATGGTTATTAATGAGTTAATTCATTGACAGCTGTTCGAATAAATTTGGGAATTCACTGCGAATATGCGAATTTGTGAGAACCATATTTTACTTTGATTTGGTTAGAACATGTATGTGTATATGGATATATATATTAACGTGGGCGCTGGGCGCGGCTTTTCATCGATCAGGCTAGTCTGATCAAGTTTGACTGGTTTGGCATGTGCCATAAACATCCTCCTCGTTGAGTGACGCATATTTGCTTAGGTCTAATACAATAATATATATATATATATATATACATATATATATATGTGCGTCAACGGTTTTGTTTTATTGTTGTAACAAGTCGTGGCTAGAACCTAGTTTGAAAAACGTTTCGAGCACTTATTAAAAAGTATTTATAAAGTTTTCATTTGTAATGCTGACAAGCCGGAATATCGTGAATATCGACAAACAAAACTAGAAGTTAAGTTATGGCATTAATTTTGAATTTAGAATTCGATTTCTAAATGAGAATTTATGGTCTTATTATTATATTATTAATTATCTTTACAAATTTAATTTTGTTTCCCGATTTGATGATCTCAGCATATAAATAGACAAAACTATTATTGCAGGGTATCTGCTAGTCGATCTCTCTCTCTCTCTCTTTTTCTCGACTGGAGCATTCTTACGTGTTAAGTCTAACATTGGTATTTCCAAGTTGAAATATAGAGTTAATCTTGCATGTATTCGATTCGATGCATATATAAAAACAAAAGACTTAGGCAACGAACTTGGCTGCCAATTCAAAACTTGGCACATAAAAAGCAGCGCCATTTACTTAGTAACCCCAGCTGGCCCAGCTGACTAACTAAAATTGAATTCAAATTGAAATTCTCTGCTCGTGTGTTACGTGTCAACTTAAACCGATCTGTAAATAAGAAGAAGAAAAAAGACAAGCAAGCTTAACACCAGCATGACTAGTAGATATATGTGTGTCTGGGCATTTAAGGCAGTGTCAATCAATCAGCTAGAATGGCAGCCAAATTGACAAAGAGCCACACAACTGTCTCATCTTCAATGTTCAATCTTCATCTGCTTCTTCTTCTTCTTCATCCATGGCATCTTCTGTTTCTAACACGCTCGAGGCTCGCCAACAAATTGCAAACTCTTGACATCTTCTTGCTTGTGTCATTCACTCACACATACAAAACAGTCAAATGCATATATGTACATACAAGCATATACATACATACATATGTTAGTCGCAACCATAAACCACAAACAACAACAACAACAACAAAAATCTTCCCCCTTCTCTGCAGATGTGCGACAATCGCCATTTTCATTAGATTTGCAACCGCCATTGGCTGAGGCAACACCCAATGACTTCGCTCGGGCCACTGATAGCTATGGCAATCCCATTGATGCACTGCGTCCAATTGATACGCCCGATGGGCGCAAGGTCGTCAGCGCTGAGGGTGTTCAATTCGAGATACCCAATTATGCATCAGGCATCACTGAGATACGCAAGCCATCCGATGATTTACTGCCACCGCACACTGGTGAGTTGACAACAAAAAGAACAACAACCACAACAACAGCAACAGCAGCAAGGGGTACACCAGCAGCAACAGCAGCAGCAGTAGCAGATGGCAAGGTCGCCAGCGGTGCAACAACCACAGCCACAGGCACAACAACAACAACAACAGCAGCTTCAAATTTTAACCAAAAGCACAATGAAAACACAAGTCTCTTAGTAGCAACATCACCTAGTACTAATAACCCCACTAGCTTAAGCTTAACTGGAACAACAACCACCCGCACCTACACTCACACTAGCACCACAATCGCATCCACACCCATATCCAATCCCCCATATGTAGTACCTGTAAATTTATCCAGATCCAATCATGCCAAGCGTGAATCATCTGGGCAGAAATACGTAATTATGGCCGCTAGTCCAGAACATGCGCCACCCACATTTACCCTGCTCACCCTGAATCCCCAAGCACCAACCCTCCCAGTCGCAGTCGCCGCGTCCAAACAGAACAATTCTAAGAGCATTGCCAGCCTTGACGCCACATATTCAACTCCAACTCCAACTCCTTCCCAACTAGATGCCATTGCGGTGGCGCAACCCAATTCGGATATAGACAGCACCACCGACAGCACCTCATTCGCATCAGCACTCGACACATCACTAACACCACCAAAGCTTGCATCATCAACCACAACAGGTGACTCCCAAGCGGCGGATGTCACTGTGGAAGTCGAGCAGGCCGAGTTGATACCCATACACCAAAATCAGGAGGAGGAGAAGAGTGGCACCCTGCCGGACTATCTGCTGGAGTTGCAGCAAAAGGATAAAAATATTGGTGGACCAGTGCCGTGGACACCAGCACCGAATGGTGCACCACTTAGCGTCATTGCCTGGGATTTATTGCCACCACTGGAAACGGCACCACAAAACGAACCAATAATTATAACCGAACAGCCTCTAAAGCATGTGGTTGGAGTCGAGCAACCCGATAGCCACAATATACGCGTTAGTCTAAGCAGTGCACAGGGCTTGTCTCCCCAGGCACCCGCACCACTCACTCCAGGTGTGGTTACTATAGTGCCACTGGAACTGGATGGACCCGAGGCGCATGGCACCAATGCACATGTGGGCAGCACCACGCCCAGCAATGCTGGACGATTTCCCAATCGTAATCGCGGTACCATTCACTATAGCACCACCACAACAACACCAAGACCACGCAGCACTACAACAACTACAACCACAACTACAACAACGACAACAACTCCGAAACCAACAACAACCACAACAAGGAGAACAACAACAAGACCTACTACTAAAAGAACGACAACAACAACAACGAGAACAACAACAACACCACGCCCACCTAGAAGCACCACACCATTGGATCCATCAACCTTCTATAAGCTGGACAATGAGGAGGCCTATGCGTACACATTGCCACCGTGGTTGCAGGAGGTTACCGACCCGGACCTCGATGTTGCCGTCACTTTCGTGGTGCCCACAGATAATGATCAGTATAATCATACCCTGGCCGAAGATCTTGAGCCACCATTCGAACCTTTTGTAGATCTGAACAATCTGCAGCTGACACCACCGCCCACGTCGGAGCGACCAAGCACAACCACAAAACCAACTATAAAAGCAACAACCACAACAACGACGACAAAACGTCCGTCGGTTGCACCACCATCAACAGCAGCACCCAGCACAGCGCGCCCCACACAAGCACCGCACATTTTCAGAGCGCACACCACTCAAAGACAAGAGCAGCAACAACAACACCAAAAAGCAGAACCACTGATTACAACAACCACTCCTAAACCCACAGCTCCAACGAAGACAACGCCAGCGGTGCCTGTTGAACCCAATCCATTTGATGCATCCACATTGCCACCGTGGTTGAAAGACTTTGACTATCCCGATGTTGGTCCCGGCGTGCCCTATAATCCGGATAATTTTAAGGATTCATCTGATGATGGTGTCCACACACCGGGAGGTAGTAAACCCAAAGATTTTCAGCCACAAGGTTTTGCTATTCCCCCAACAGCAGCCCCAACCACAACAACAACCACCACAACCACTTCAGCACCAGCTGAAATTGATTCCTCTGCTTTTCCATCCAAAGTCACGCTTACGCTTCCATCCAGCAATGATGGCACCGAGTTAAACACTGTAGAGCCGCCGCTGGTGCTAATACCGCCTACTGTCCTAACTAACAGTGACAACAACGAACAACAACCAGAACAACCACAACAATCAGAACAACCACAACAAGAACACCCACAACAAGAACAACCAACTTTACTTAACAGTCGCAGCGGTAGCAAAAGTTCCGCTTCTACTACAAACTCTATCACGCATTTTCCAGCACGCTTCGATCCGCCAGCACCTCAACAGTTTCCACCCTTCAGTGGCAATCCAGCCGATGGTCAGAAGGTCGAGTACAGCAAGAGCGATGATGGCAAGGTCCTAAGCACACCATCCAACACACAGCGCAATGGTAAGCCGCAATTCTCAGTTGTTGAACTCAAACTAATCCCAATCTCGTTTGCAGATGCGCAAGGCAGTAGCGTGCATCAAGGATCATCAACTTCCTCCTCCGCCCCCGACGTGCCAGTAGCAGCGACTCCTGCCAGCAATACCGGTAAATATACTGGTGGCTTTAATGCACCCGCTGGTCTCCTGCGTCCACAAGGTGGTAGCAAGCCAGACATCTATGTCGCTGGCAATGAACACGAATTCAAGGTGAAGAAGATCAATCGGGGACAAGGTGGCAATGCTGGTAATACTGGACGTTATACGGGTGGCTTTGGAGCACCCGCCGGTGTATTGAGTCCTCAGAATGCGCCGAGACCCTTCGAGCAGACGCAGCAGACACAACAGACGCAGCAGACACAGCAGACGCAGCAGACACAGCAGACGCAGCAGACACAGCAGACACAGATAACTAACCAGTCTCAGCAGCCGTCGCGTTCGCTGTCAAATCAACATTTGGTTGGAGCTGCATCCAGTCACCAACAACATCACCAGAATCGGTTTGGAGGACCACCCGGCATCCTGGTGCCCTTTGACAATGTACAGCGCACCGGTGGGCAGTAGTAGGCTATAGTTCCACTTGTTGCGACTACAGCAACTACTTTTAATTATTTATAAAGCATGTTTGTATGTATGTGTACTTATGTTAAAGTTTTCTAAGTTGAACTTCCCGATGTGTACTGTAACGTAACTCAAAATCAATACGAATTTCTTTATCGAAAATCTAAAATGCCTTTTAACGATATCGTTTGTTCATCTGTTTATATGTACGGCATATATACGAAAAATATTCATATATGTACAAATGTGTACATATCATGTAATATGTTATTTACATAATAAACTTTATAAAAACAAATGGGTCAGTGTCATCATTTGGATGTAATTTAGTTATTTATATGAAAGTAGCCCGAGTTCTTTTGACCAATATTTATTTTGACCAGAACCAGAAGGGAAACATATTTTTAAGCTGAAAGGAAAATATGAGAAAATTCTACAAATCTGGCGTATCTTTCCGGATCTTTGAGAGTACTGTATCAAACATGTTATGATTTTATATTTGAACAAAACGGGCTTTCGCTATTTTTTAGGCCTAAAATTAATTAATTATTAATTTTAAATGAACCATTTTCGAAATGATACATGTAATTATAATAATAATAATCAGTACCTGGCTACACCAGTTAGCTTTCTTGTAGTTTTTCCACGGCTCGCAGCATTTTCAAATTTACGCGGGCATTCTGTATATATTCAATAGGTACTCGAATAGAAACAATATGGTCACTTTGCAGTCACATGAAGTTGGCAGCGCGAGGCGCTTATGCTCAAGATTGCGCGTGCGTCGCATAGCAATCAGCTTAGTGCTGCCCATAAATCGCCAAATGCTTCCACTGTGGTGGTGGGCGTGACGTAAACGTCCTTCATTTGACTTTGAATACGCTCTGCCAGAAGGCAAACGCTCTATCTGAACTCAAAATCGACAGAGCAGCTTGCAGTTGCTTCCCGACGAGTGAACTGAGCGAAAGTAAAAGTGGTGATCCAGGCAATCTTTTCAGACAGTCAATTAAAAAAAAAAGACTAAATCTAAAACATGTCGAAAATTGGTATTAATGGATTTGGACGCATTGGCCGTCTGGTGCTGCGTGCAGCCATCGATAAAGGCGCTAACGTCGTTGCCGTAAGTTACTTATTTACTGTTATATATACCGATATGTATATAGAGAGAAAGTATTTGTAACACGTAATAACTGTAAATGCAAATGTGCGTAATCTTCTTCTTCAGGTTAACGATCCCTTCATCGATGTGAGCTACATGGTCTACCTGTTCAAGTTCGATTCTACTCACGGCCGTTTCAAGGGCACCGTCGCCGCTGAGGGTGGCTTCCTGGTTGTCAACGGCCAGAAGATCACCGTGTTCAGCGAACGCGATCCGGCCAACATCAATTGGGCCAGCGCTGGCGCTGAATATATTGTTGAGTCGACCGGTGTCTTCACCACCATTGAGAAGGCCTCCGTTCACTTGAAGGGCGGCGCCAAGAAGGTCGTCATCTCGGCCCCATCCGCTGATGCGCCCATGTTCGTGTGCGGCGTGAACTTGGATGCTTACTCGCCCGACATGAAGGTCGTGTCGAATGCCTCTTGCACCACCAACTGTTTGGCACCGTTGGCCAAGGTTATCAACGATAACTTTGAGATCGTTGAGGGTCTGATGACCACCGTTCATGCCACCACAGCCACCCAGAAGACCGTTGATGGTCCCTCCGGCAAATTGTGGCGTGATGGTCGTGGTGCTGCCCAAAACATCATTCCAGCATCGACAGGCGCTGCCAAGGCCGTTGGCAAAGTCATCCCGGCACTCAATGGCAAACTGACCGGCATGGCTTTCCGTGTCCCCACACCAAATGTGTCCGTTGTCGATTTGACTGTGCGTCTGGGCAAAGCTGCCACCTACGATGAGATTAAGGCCAAGGTACAGGAAGCGGCCAATGGTCCATTGAAGGGCATTTTGGGCTACACCGATGAGGAGGTTGTCTCCACCGATTTCCTTAGCGATACTCACTCGTCTGTGTTTGATGCCAAGGCTGGCATCCCATTGAACGATAAGTTCGTCAAGCTGATTTCTTGGTACGACAATGAGTTCGGTTACTCCAACCGTGTCATTGACTTGATCAAATACATGCAGACCAAGGATTAAATATAAAAACATACATATATAATTATGCATACAACAACAGAAAAACAATGTTAACTTCTCAATACGCACAAACAGGGGCTGTAGCATTTACATAACTATATAGAAGAGAAACATCCAATCCATCCTCCAATTAATAATTCCCACAAATGTACACACATACATATACAAATATACATAACTATATATGCATATTTATGTTTGCACATTTGTTGTTTATTGATATCTTCTCGCTCCTGTTTGTAGAGCCGCGCAACAACAGTTACATAAATTATATAACCTTATCTCGTTACAAATTTACGGAAATAAAAATAAAAAACAAAAAAACCAACATATTACGACATTTTTATTGCAATTGTGAAATAACCTCTGCCGGGGCAATTATTGATTTTTTACCACCAGCTCAGAGGGCAAACTTTGTTGCATTTGGCAACAATAGCATTTAGTTTTTAAGTATAAGTATAATTTTATAAATAGTTTGACACGCGCATATGTACATGCATATGCGTATACACGTACGCATGCATATGTGTATAAAAATACATGCTTTCTTCAATCTGAAGCTAAATCGGTATGTATATGCATGTATATATATACACATATTAATCGGCATACGTGCAAGTACTGCTTGCTTTGAAACTGCCGGCATGCCGGCTAAAATGCCCTTGACATTGAATCTATTTTATATATTATAAGGCATAACAATAAATAAGAGAAAGCAGTTAAGCATACATACATAGAAAATTAGGGAAATACGCTTAGATAAGATAAAATTCATAATTTGCGAAATTATTTTACATATACAGTTAACAGTAACAGTGCCATTCTGAGTAAAATGTTAACACTTGATTGCATTTACATTTGGAGTCCATGTTATTACGCCAGTCTGTCATCGCCATCGTTTCGATAACTATTGACCGCAATGTTTTGAATTTAGGATTTTAATCTCGATTTGCAGGATTAACGGTGGAATTAATTATTAAACAAAGTCAACTCGAATTGTAGCATGTTTTGATTGCGTAATGAAAGGTTTGAGATGCACAGAACCGATTTTTATTAAGTTAAATCACTTCGAGTCATGTAAGGGCATTTCTATTAACTTACGACTTTTGTTCGCTGATTTTATTTTGCCAATTTTGTGGTACTATTTAGATAAAAATATCCGACTGGTGGCTCGGAAAATTTTAGTTTGATTAGTAGAGACACATCCGACAAACTTTTTACACAAGTTGCAGAAAAGTAATAAATATCAACAGGTCTCCCCTCTTTAGTTCGTTTTGGACCAACCTCATTGCATGTTAGTCTGAACCGCCCCACAGCAATCAAACAATTGAAACGATTATAAGCGTGCTCCCTTTAAAATCCGCCTTTATTTGTCAACAGAATTGCAAATGTGGCAAATACAAATAAGTATTTGTATTAAAGTCTAACCCACATAGCGAAGCCTAAACTGAAATTTACCACCCTACACTACCAATCGAAGTTCGTGGAGTTCTCAACTTGAGCATATGCAAATATCATAATTTTACCATCATGTCTGCAACGTCGTAAAAAAAAGGGGAACAAGGAGCAGCTGTCAGTTGTTTTTGGACGAAGTTGGTTGATCCGGCACCATGAGACAAGGTACAATAAGCCACAAAATTGTCTTGTAAGGCAACACTGCAGTCGATTGCTTATGAGGACAGCCAAACAACAAACAACAAAATTGTTTCGGCACGCCGCGAAGGTTGCTGCCGTTTTCTGTGAAATGAGTGGGGAACACGCAAGGTCCTGGCCTAAGGACTGACTGGCCCAGACATCAAACTTATTTATTTACTCTAAAAACAATACAAGAAAATTAATAGCAATTTGCATAGTTTCATAAATAGTATGTTGCAATAAACGTTTTGTTCTTCACATTCTTGTAAATGCCAATAAATGAGTTTTCCAGTTTAATGAATGCGACTCTATCATTTTGGTTTCATTGATTACCCCTACCAGCCATAGCGCCTAATTGGATTTGTTACTTCATTGTGTTCATCAGAAAGCCATTAAGCTAATTTGGCCAACAGGCAATGATTTGTATTCTCCACGCATAAAAAACCAAACGAACAAACAACAACAACAACAATGATAACGTGCGTGACTCTTTGGTTTTGAGCAAAAGTTTGGTAACGCAACTTTTGGTTTATAATCATTACAATTAGTTAACGATGCGTGTTATTTGGGCGTTTCAAAGAGTCTACACTCAATTGATTAACATCATTAGATATGGAAATAGTTTAATTTCTTATAAAATTAAATATTTTCTATAATCGGTAGAATATTTTATTGATCAATCATGAACATTAGAAAAAAGTTTTTTTATAGAACTTATTAATATGGATGTAAGAATTTCAACTGTCAACTTTTATGTCTGTCAGAGAATTAAGTAAGCGAGCAAATTGTTGAGATATTAAAGCGAGTTTATTGAAGTTTATTGAGACTTGTCAGCACATGCAAACTAAGTTACAAAAGCCACAACAACCAACAATAACTTTTAGCCGCAGAGACCACTTCTCCCATTCGGGCCCTCAGCAACAACAAACCCAACAAGAATATTTACAAGAGAAGGCAGCCTAGAAAAATATGAAAGAAGAGCTACCAGTTTAGTTGGAAATTGACGAGCGACGTGAGCACACGGTCAAAAGTTTTGGCTTTCTGCGAGCATATAGTATACCAGCTTGCACATATGAACATTTATTTACGCGAAACAAACCAATTATGAAATTCGTGATGTGAGGTGATAAACATAATATATAACGAGTAATTAAATAAATCGACATGAGCTTAAATGTTTAGGTTAAATGCTAAAAATACAACTAAAAGCTTTTACAAAGTAAAGTGTTAAAAAAACAACAATTCGTACATTAAATTTCAAAAATGCCACGAAAAAAGCAAAAAGTTGACACACTTGAGGAAATTGAGACGAGCATTAAACTGCTCTGTGATCAGTCCAACAATCACATGAAAGTTCGTGAATACTACAAGGCATTGACTGGTTATAATCAGGTAAATATATTTTCAATTTTGTGATCAACGGAATGCTATTGCCAAAATTTCAATATGAATTGTGTAAAATCCATAAGCAAGGATTCATAGTGTTTAATATTTGAAAATGTAACGGCTGCAATTTAAAGCGCTCGCTAGATGGCTACAGAAAGAAAGCTTTCAAAAAGCTTTGCAGGTAACCAGGAAAATTGTTTGCTCTTATATTTGAAAGCTGTTTACAGTTTGAGAATCATACTTAACTACTGGTAAGGGAAAGGAGGAGATATGATTCTGCTAAAAGATTCCTCCAAGGAAAATAAATAAAGACCATATCATTTTAAAGACATTCCGTATGAGAGGGGCATAAAGAAAAGAAAAAGAGCAAGAGCTATCAGAAATGCTTTCAATCTCGGGTGGGTGCTCAACGATATTCAAGTTTAATAGATAATATATTTAACAGATATACTTATTGATCATCTGATGTGCAACTCTTAACTTCTTCTCTAAAGAGGGTTTCAATGTCAGCAATATGACTTTCAAAATCCTTCCATTGAACTCGACGCACAACTTTGGCTAGGCTCGTGTTGCTGATTTTTGTTATTTGTTATCGATTGTTAACCCATATTTATAGTTAGCTAGTCTCCTGGCAACCAACCATGGGCAAATGGCAAATCAATTATCTATTGTTTGCAACTGTCAGCAGGTGTGAATTTTTCACACTTTCGACTACGTTGAGAACTTTTGAAATCGCAGCTTAAACAGTGTTTATTAAAATGGCTATGAGTGTGTTGAACAACATTTTAGCTGTTGATAAGGAGCAGGAGCTGCTGCAGAGTTTCTTACGCACGGGAACTAACGCAGATGAGGAATCTTTGGATGAATCGAATAAAAGGTCCAAGGGTCGCGGTCGTGCCTCTCATAAGGTGCCGATTTGGGATAGGCGTGACTCGTATGGCGGCGGCGGCAAATCCTCAACGGAACGTGGAGCTCGAGGTGCGGGCAAGTATCCGGAGGATGTGGAGCCTGGCTCCAAGCGTGGCAATCGCATCGAGGCTGAGTTACGTGCGGCACGCAAACGCATCGAGGAGCAGATGCTGAAGAAAAAGAAGCCCAAGGAGAATTTCGTGGATTTCTATACGGACAAGGATCGAGCGGCGGCTGTCAGTGCCGGCGCCTTTGACATCAAGCAGAGTTTGCAAATAAAGCAGAAGCAGGATCGCAATGAGGCGCTTCTAATCCCCGACGAGGCGGACATTAGTTCGGTTATTGCGCTCGGCTTGAAGGAGATCAAAAATGCGAATCCGGAGAATGCGATACATTTCTTTTGCAAGGTTGAATAAGGGATCTTTAACTACACAGCAAATTTATCTTAACATATCCTTGCAAACAGAAGGATACATCCTTAATGCCATGAAATATAACTATTCTGAATCAGCATCAATAGCCGAATAGATATAGCCATGTTCCATCTATCGATCTATTTAGCTGACCATGTCAACTCTGTCCGAATTGAAGCTATCTTGTGGAATCTAGTTTTTATGCACTAAGGATATTTGTCAGAGCCGTAAGGATCGAAAGACTATATCCGTAAAGAAACGATGCAAATCGTTTGTGTTTTCCAATTTCATCTATTCTTTATCTAACTTTCCAATCGGTAGATCTATATATTATTACTTAAATTCAGTTCAAATCCTTTTGCAAGGGTATGTAAACAACGACGTGCTGAAGATAGCTCAACTTTCTCTATTATGTCAATTAACAAGTATCCCTTTATACTTGCAGGCTCTGGAGCTGAACAGCACGGATCTCAATGCCTTAATCTCTCGCAGCAAATGTTATCTGCTGCTGGGAGAGGCCTCCAAGGCGCTGCAGGATGCGGAAACGGCACTCAGCGAGGATAAGAACAATATACGCGCCGTATACCAGAAGGCCGAGTCCCTTTATTATTTGGGTCAGTTTGAGCAGAGCCTAATGTTCTTCCATCGGGGATTACGTGCTCGTCCAGAGCTTGCCTCATTTAGATTGGGCGTGCAGAAGACACAGGAGGCCATTGAGAATACGATCGGGACAAAAATCCGTTCAACATTACCAGTTGCTCCAATTAAAAGCGGAATGCCGAAGAAATCGGGTGATAATACGCCCAAGTCGCAAAACCTGATCAGTGCTCGGGTGCGGCAGAAACCAACAAAGGCGGATCTGGAGCGACGCAATGCACGCAAACTGCTGGGTGAGCTGTGCGTGGACAAGGAGTATCTGGAGAAGCTACTACTCCACCCGGATCTCGTGCGCGCCGATACCAACACAGAGAACATCTCTGCATTGGCCAAGGAAGCTGTCTGCTTCCTCAACAAGCGACAGGAATTCTGGCGACAGCAGCGTCCTTGCACCGCTTTGCCCAACCACAAGAATCTGCCCAACGATGTGCTTCCCAAGTGGTTCTAATCTGCAGTAAAGTCTGTAGTTTTAAGTGTTAAGTTTATGTTTGAAGTACATTCTTCTTGGGTTTAAATAAAATACAAAATATGAAATATTACAGATCCCAAAAGTTGAACAAATTCCTTCAAGTAAAATTCAATTCTAATTTTGTATTACATGTGGCATATTTATTGATTTACCTTTCTTGAAATTTGTTGATTAAAGTTTTTTGTTTTTTTTTTTTTTTTTTTTTACAATTTTCACATATGTTGTAACATTAACACTTTAAATATTTTGCAATTTGCATTTGCATTTTTTCTTTGATATTGTTTTCGTATAATTCGCTCATCCCAAATAATGTCTAAGTCAACATGTTAGACAGTAAATATTTCCATGGATTTTAGCAGTAGCATTTTGGTGACTTTCCAACTATGATAACAAACGGAAATTTCTGCTATAACTATACCTATATAGTATATAGTTATATATAGTATTGCGAGCTCTCATTGTATTGTGTTTGGATTTATAATTTGATTTGTTAATACTTTCGTCTACCACATTCGATTTTGCTTTATTTGATAAATTGACTAGTACGGCTATATAATAATTTAAGACATATACAATACATATGTGTATGTGTAGTAAGTTAATACTTTATTATGTAGTTTTTGTTGGTTTGTTCAGATTGCTCGGTATGGTTAACATAAATACGTAAATTCTTAGGTTATTTGGTGCATTAGTGTGTGTGTGTGTGTGTACATTCGGCCAGTGTTGGTTAAGTAATTAAGTGCTCATATAACAGAAACAGAAACATTCAAGTTTAAAGCAATGAACCAAGCTTATTTCGATTTACAATCTCTTCTTTGAGCTTATATGCATTTAAACAACAAATTCAGTTTTAATTATTGCCTGGAAACACTTCAACATTGTACGTAAATGATATATCTTTTATACAATTGGCAAATACATAATTTGTAATATTTAGTTATGCGATTTCCAACATTAAACGCAACTATAAATGGAATGTAAATATGTTGAGTGCCATTTGAATCGCCTGCTGGACTGCTTGACACCTGGCCTGTAAGTCAAAAGAGAAAGAATATAGATTAAATAATATATTTACTTCACTTTTTACTAAGAGTATTATTTATAAAAAACACACAACTAGTTTGCAGTTTATAAATTGAAAACAATTACTGTAAACGATATTTAGCTGTTCGGCAGGCAGCCTCCCATATGGTCTAGTGGCTAGGATATCTGGCTTTCACCCAGAAGGCCCGGGTTCGATTCCCGGTATGGGAAGTAATTTTTTTTATTTTTTTAGTTTTTGATGTGGACTTACTCTGGCTTTGTCGAGTTTCTTAGTTATTTGTGGGGCGAGTGGGTAGTGGCGGTGCATTCCCACTGCGATTTGGTATTGGTGGCGGACCACGACGATTGGGTAGCGGTGGCGGTGGACCCATTGGTGGCACTGGCCCCGCCTGCTGTCGACGTGGACTATCAAGGGCTCCAATGACTGGCGGTGGAGCTGCTGGTGGCGGATGCCGTGGTGCTGGAACATCATCTTGTATCTCCTCGTATATATTGCTGGTCGTCTCGTAGGCGGTGTCCTGTGTGGGTGAGACCTGATCCAGAGATGGTGGCTTGGATTGCCGTGTGGGCGTTGATACTGGTGTTCCTTGATTGCTCTGCATTTGACGTGGTGGTGTGGCTGGACCGGATGGCAAAGCAGCGGCGCCTCCAATGGGAGAAGCCTTGCCCGACGATGAGCTTGGAGAGCTCGCGGACGTGGCATGCAATGGTGAACCCATCTCCGTGGGTGATTGCGATTTGGATGAGGGCGTTGTGTCGCCAAGCATGTTGGGTGGACGCGGCGGTGGCGGCATTGCCACCTGCACAGGCTGCAATGGTGTCTGCATTGGCTGCGGTGGCAGTGGTGGCTTCGCCGGCTTCGGCACAATGCTAATGACGCCGGCATGGGGCAAGTGTCGGGGCGAGTTCTTTGGTGACATGGGCATGGGCGGACGCGCTGGCGCCGGACGCGTTGGTGGCTGTTTGGGCCGCTGCGGCACCTCGGGCGTTAATTGGAGTAGCTGCGCCTGCTCTGCGGGATTGGAGCAGAGTGGAATGGTGTTCGAGGTGCACAGTTCAATCTCACTGTCCACCTGCAGGGGCCAATCGGGTCTCTTGAGCTCGAAGACCAGCTCCAAGCCGCAGACTTGGGTGCTGTGCTTGGCGGCCGCATTCAGCGCCGATTCCCCATTGCGGAAGGTCACCCACATGGTGTCCTCGACATAACGTACCAGCGTCACTTCACCCATTTTGGAGAGCTCAGCAATGAGTTCGGCCATGACATGCTCATCGTAGATGGTCGGCCCATCCTCATCGCATTCTGCAGATGCTTCATGCACATGCACAACAATCGTCGAATCGGGCGGACCCAGATCCCGAATAACCTGATCAAAGACCGCACGGCGACGCTGTTGATCGATTTCCATGATCTCTGCATCGATGATGGCAATCACTGGACGATGATCGCTCTGCTTCAGCTCCGAGCGTCCATAGTGGATGAGCTTGCCCGGATTCCAGGCAGCTGTGCCAACACCGCCGAAATCACTCTCCGCCAAAGCTTTGCGACGACGCCAGAGAACACGATCTGTCCAGGCTGGTGCTCGTTGTTTCTCCGATGTGTCGTAGTCATCGCTAAACACATCATATTTGTATGTTGGATCAAAGGTGATTTCACCCTCGAGGAACTCGGAGAATACATTGCCCGCCTCCTGCTCCTTGCGCAGCTGATCAAACTCCAGCACTGTAGATAGGTCTCCATTGCGGACGCATTCCTTCAGCTCATCCTTTTCCATATCGATGCGATAGTTGAAGTCACCGCACCAGAAAACCCAGTCATGCGACTTGAGTGTCCGTCCCATGGGAAAAGCTAATTTCCTTGTAATTTCCGCATAGTCAGCGTTGCGTTCCGTGACTTGAGATTGACCGGCAGCAAAATGGGCGCACACAAAGCACATGGAACTACCGTGCAGGACGAAGCGTATGGCACAGGCACCTTTGTTGCCTGTTGCTCCGCCCAAGCCCGTTTTCACACAATCAATAGCCACATCTCGAATGTGGGGCGCATGCTCCGGCCGTATATAGATGTAGAGGCAAACTCCGACCAGTTGCTGATAGGTGAGCAGCACATAGTCATTGTCCCGCGAGATGGTTTTCTGCAGTTCCTCGGCCCACAGCTTGGCATTATCGGTGCTGGCTGCCATTATATTCGATGCATTCAGATCGACAATTTCCTCGAAGCCAATGGCATAAATATCCACCGGATGATCGGCATGCTCCGACGGATTGTTCACATCCACCAGCGCCTTGGAACGCGCCAATGCATGACAATCAAGCAGCCAATCTGCCAAGGAGTCCTTGAACACAATGCTGCGAAAGTGCTTGCCACCATTCACATTATAAGTGCCAACAGCAACGCGAGCCATGCGAGGACGTACATACTCTGTGTAACGCTTGCATAGCTCTCGCAGCGTCGTTGTCGGTGCATGCAACATATTCGAGGGCAACAGAATGCGCGCACGATCAGCCAGCTCCGAGCTGAGCGTTGAGCCCACAAGCAGAATATCAATGGCTTCCTGCAAGCATATATTCACATCAGTTTAGAGCACAACTCAGAACGAATCGACGATTGTGGATTGAATTCGTATTCATTGCTCACCTGTTTGGAATTGTCCAGCAGATTGTTCTGAATGGTGCGTGCAGCAGATCGAGCACCGTCCATCAGCTTAGATCCACCTTGAATGGCGCCTGTGCCCGCATAGATTTTGCTCACCTCGTTGCCATTGTTAATCCACATTTGACGAAAGATTTCCTCGAAACGCGAGATGTTCTGCTGTTTGCCGCCCATTTTCAATGCCTCCAGCTGAAGATTGAGCGTATCCAGGCCGAGATATGTCTGTACACAGTTGGTGCGATCCAAGCAGTCCAGACAATTGGTGCGCACAACGCCAAATTGCTCCTGCTGCACCTGGCCATTGGTGGCATAGAAGATGCCATAATGAGCACCGCAGGCGACCATGCGCTCCTTGAGCTTGGCCAGGGCCGAGAAATTGCCGCCCCGGCACTCCTGATGATAGTCGAAGACGACGTGTGGGATATCCTTGTGCGCGGACATGCCATGGTGCCGCTGGAACTCGTTGCTCAGCATCGCTTCGCCCTCTTTGCTGCCAATTAGCGAGCTACCCAGAAGATTGACGATCGTCTGGTAGCCATAACGTTGCCTCATCATGCTCATATGACGATCAAAGGCTGCCGCCGAGGTTTCGAATCCTCGCGATAGCTTCACCTTGTGCGAGCCCACTTGTACACCAGGTTGCTCCCAGAAGAGTGGCACCGATCCACGCGTCTGCACATGACTGGTGACGTCGCCATCCACATAGATGACCTGCTCCGTCTCCACAAAGTTGGCAACATAGCCCTCATCATTCGTGCCACGGACATTGAAACGCGTTCCAGCGCGCTCACAGCTCAGACGTGAGATGATCGCGGCACGCGCCTGCTTGGCGCCAATGTAAACGGTGCGCACCTCAACGGAGCCGCACATGGTCTGCAGCAGCCACGACTGACAGTCGATGCCGAAGCGCATCAGATGAATGTGCATCATGCGGTTCCAGAAGAATCGATTGTCCGTCTCGCCCGTCTGATGGCGACGCTGTGCACACAGCGTAATATCGAACTTGCTATTTGGTGGCGATCCTGCACCAGCAGCCGATGTATTCTGATGCGCAAAGTAAAAGGTGCCCGAATTGAGCAATTTGCGCACCTCACTAATCTTGTCCTCGTTGGGCACACAATTCTGCAGCGATACAAATGACGTTTGTGTTATGCGAAAGATTTCCACATCGCCAATTTTGCCCATGGACACGCAACCGGTAACGAGCACCAGAAAGAGCACAGTGCTCTCGCCAGCATTCAGCTGCAGTGCACCCAAACAGCCATAAGCATCGCACACCTGTGTGCAAAGAATAACATTTAGATCATATTGAAATATACAATTTAAAATATAGTTCTGAATTATTGTTAATAGGTATTTTTATTAACGTTTTCTCGTTTGTTTATATAGGTGTTTTCACCACTAAGCCAAGAATTGTATTTGGGATGATTGGCAAAAGCATTGATACATAATGTAATGAATCAATAAGTCAAAACAAGTCACACAATTTATGTTACATAACATCGTTATTTGGAGATTTATATATAGAAAACCATTTACGGCGACCTGACTATTAATTTAAGATACTTAATAAACAAGTTGACTGCTTTACTTCTTTTTGGTTGTTGTACAATCAGACGATAATTACATGAATTTTATATTACGTTACGTTTGCGTACCTAATTGCCTTTTAATAATTTAAAGTCATGCTCTTGAAAACTTTTAGTTCGAATGCTTAACATATTGCCTCTACAATTCTAGTGAAAAATTTAAAGATACTTTTTTTTTTTGTACTACACATAGCCTTGAAAATTTTCACAATTAATTTTCATTGTAAATGGGATTATTTGGGAGATACTGACCTTTGTGTACTGCTTGCGGATAACGTTCTCCTGCTGAGTGAGCAGTGCACAGACATGAGATTCGAAGAGGATGCAGTCGGTGTGATTGCGATGCTCCAATAGAACGCTATGCGGAGATGGAGCTATTGACTTTTCAAGCACGCGTATCACCTTGGACATGGCCATTGTTCTGGCAGCAACTTTTCTCGTTTCTTGTTGAGAATGAACTAAAAGATTCACTGATGTGTTTTTTCTCCGACTTCATCAACGCCGCTTCAGCAGCGGCCAAAACATCTGCAAGTGTAAACAGCAATTTTCACAATTTTTAAACATTATTAAAGATTATTTAAAGAGACGTGTGTTAAAACTCAAGAGCCAAACATTCAAAACTGCAATAAACATCAAACAAACAGACAGTGGCAAAGAATTTTTTCCATACGCCCCCATTCCAATCGCCGCCAGCTGGTACACACATACGCACTCACACATACGACATGCATGTTCACACATATGTGCATGTGTCGATGGTTGGCTGATAAAACTGTATAGATTTTTCGCATGCCAAAATTTGTGAGTAACTTTTATGCTAATATAAACATTCTGCTGCTTTGCCACACGCAACTGTAATCAGATTGTGATTAGGTAATGTTGACTATAATTTTTGAAAGTGTTTGTGGTGTTCTATATAAGATATACCTTTTTTTTCCAGCAATTTGCAATTTGGACGAGTTGTGTTGAATCGTTCGGAATAAGTTCAATCAAAGCAATCTGTGAACAAACGATTTTACCGAATGCACTGAGGCCCTGGTTTAAGTTCATTCGGTTCCGGTTCGCAAATAACATTTTCTGTTATTGTAAGTGTTTTGTGTATTATCACTAAGCACTGTATTGAGTGCTTTATATATCTGATTTGAAGCATTTGAAACGTTGACTGAATTTCTATTAATTATCGACTCGATTCTTAGGGAAATAGACTGGATTTTGTAAAGAACAAGCCTTAGCAGAATCTAACGGAATAAAAGATGCCTCTTTTTGCTTATTAGTCGTAGGACTTTGGTTATTATTATATAATTATTATTAGTATTACAAAATTATTAACTAATCAGTATGTGACCTTTACGATTACACGTACGAATATAAAACCCGGTTCTGACCAGAAATTAGTGCTCATAATAAATTTAGGAATTTAAAATTAATAAAAATATCCAGTGTGCAAGCAAAAAGTTATAGGAAATTAAATGAGTTTATTGTATTATTGGAAATACAATGGGAAACCCGATTAGCTAATTTAGATTGCAGGGCGCACTTGAGATAGCATATCAGTAACTCACTTCAGAGATCTCATGAGCATGAGCATGAGCGTCATGCGAAAATACTTTGAAGAAGAATTTTTCAAGATTGTATAGCATACTATCTAAATTCAGTATGATATTTTAATCCCCACTTTTGAGTGTGCCCAAAATACATTCATTTAGCAAAGATACGAGCCTTAAATTTGTTCAGCACATTCTCTGTAATCTTGAATTCTTGAATCGATCGAACGATCTAGCACTGTCAATAAATCATGAACACCGTCATTTAGAATAAAAACATAAACAGACATTCAGTACACTCGAGTGAGTCATAAATGATTACGGCTCATCAGTAAATATACATATATTTATATATTTCCATATATGTGTACGCAAACGCTATCTCGGTTTGCACTCGTGAATGGAACATTTCGCGCCCTGGAGGGATAGATAAATATATTAAAGCATAAAAATAACATTATTTGATAATTGTTGGTCATTGTTTTAATCATGTTTAATTTATTGACTATCGTTTAGCCTAGTTATCAATATATTTTTAGAAAATACATACTTATTTCATATAATTTTACCTTTCAAAACAAAAGCTCAACAAAAATGATCTCTTTGAACACATACCCAAAAAAAGTCTTATCCAATTTCAATTTGAATTGATAAGCTAACTGTCGACATTTCAAATTCCAGACAGAGACAGCAAAAACAAATAATAATATATATATATATATATATATATATATATTTATATGCATATTACTTAATAACTGTACTTGTATGTTACGCAAAAGGGTCAGTTAATAATTTGTTTTGACTAAAAGTATTTTAGTATGTGGCTTTTACAAAAAACCTCAGTTAAACTTTTATCTTGTTTTTCTTGTTAGATAATTGCGCTTGATTATTGACACATAATTATTTTTATGCATATATATATATGATTATATCTATCTAAATGTATTTGCAAGTATGTTAAATTATCTAGGGCTAGTAGAATTTTGATAAGAAACCAAATTGTTCTATAGCCTAGCAATTGAGCTCCAAATAAAATTGTTCACGTTTATTTCAGCTGGCTGTTGCCTGGCCATATAGCATAAATGAGTTCAAGTTTACGGCATAGGCGCGTGATTTGAGTAAACACTCTTTTAATTGCTGATTTTGTGCTAAGAAGAATAAAAAGCTAACAATGATTACCTTATTTTATTGCATATACATTCAACACACACCTATGTATATATATATATACATATATATGCATGTATTCATTTGTATTTGTATTTATCACTAATCTCTTACTCTATTTATACGTTAACTTAAGCGATTCGGTTGCCCGCGGTCTTGTTCTCATACTCATTCTCTGTGCTTTGCAATTGATATGGCTCCCTAATCTCTACCATACATATTCTCAATTTATATACATATACATGTGTATGTGTATATATGTATCTGTGGATGTGTCTGTGGTTGTAAGGAAAAGTTCTTGCAGTTGTTGCCGAGCGTTGGCATTCTTGTATTTGTTGTATGTACGCAACTGTTAATATGTATGCGTGTATAGCTAATAATCGTATAGGTTCAGCGATAAGACCCGATGAGGGTCCAAACTGCTGTGAAAACAGGAAAATAAAGCTCTTACTCTTTGCTCTCGATCCCAGAATCACTTGATTCTTCATATGGCTACATTTTTGTAATTAAAGCGCTCTACATCATTGTAATTACACTCAGAGAAAAATTGGGTGTGTTTTAGTTACAAGTACAATCAGATTATGTTAAGAACACAACTGTTTCAAAGGTATTATTTTAAGGATTATAAAAGACAGAAGATTTTACTTGAATTATATGTGTTTTTTTCTGAGTGTACACTAAATAGTTTGTTAGTCTAGGTTATCATATTGTAGTTAACTGTCACTATACGTATAATACTTAAGTTCCTGGCTTGAGGGCTGGTCGATCCGACTTCACGTCAACAAAACGCTTTAGCATAATTAAATGTGAGGTGAGACAACACATGCCACAAAGTGTGTACCTTGCACACGCCCTAATTGCCGACAATAATGTGTGAAACGTAGGTAAGTCTCTGATAAGAAATGCACAGTGTGACTCAACACTGAAATTCTCCAGTTGTCTGTCACTGTAATTTGCGAACCCAAAACACCTTCATGACGATCATAAAACATAGACAAGCTGAGCGAAAGTGAAGCACCCATTGACTGACTCATTTGTTATAATCACAATAAATAATAATCAACAAATATATATCGCTATATAATCACTCAAATAACAACTGATAATAAAAAAACATTCGTAATATAAATTAAATTTATTCGATGGCGGTGTAGCGAAGCATATGTACAGAAGATCGCAAAGCAGTGAAATTAGTGAGGATAGTATTTATGTATGAGCTGCTATTGTTCAAATCAAAAAGAAAACAAATAATATATATATATATATATGGTTTTTCGCTTAGGTATAATAAATATCTAATTATAAATATGATAATCGATTCAAAAAAGCAATAACAAAATCGAACTAAACTATGCAACATTCTCATTTCTCCCCCGAATCTCAAGTGCAACTCAATACAAAAATTACAAAAACTTTTGCTTAAATTGAATTCATTAATTTACAGATCTCTACAAAAAATATGTATCTATATACTTAAAGCACAAGCTGTCAACTTAGTTTTAAGTTCGGTTCAACAAATTTACGTTTTGTTGTTGTTACAGTTAGTTGATGCTGTCCGTTAGTTAACGAGCAGGAGTAATCATGTCCAGACTTTGGATGCCGCTGTTTAAGCTTAAAGGCCGTAATTTAGACAAGCAGATGCAGAAGAGCTCTGGAGAGCTCGCCTTAGTTCACCTGACTTTACACCTACACTTAAGTTTAAGTAGTGACTAAGGGGGATTTTTTTGTTTGTTTTGTTTTGCTAGTAATAATAATACTACTGCCACATCAACTTAGCTCAGGAATTGCAGTCCGCTGATTACACAATTTACGCATATAACAAACTAATTTTAACTAGCTGCTGCTACGAGATCAGCAGTCGATGTTTAGCCACCGGCAGCGTTCCCATCCCCGTCGTTGCTCCTCCAACACCTCCTCCTAAAGATGTTGCTAACAACGTGGGCGCCGTCGGCTGCAATGGCGCTGTGAGAGAAGAATCCGATGCGGGTGAACTGAGCGGTAATTCGTATGCAACTCCGCCCCAATGTAGCTTAAAGGTGCGCGTCCTCCAGCGTATTGCCGGATTCCATAGCGCATGCAGGAACAAATATGGGCCGGTTAGCTCCCTAAACAGCCAGCCAATGACAAACTCAAATTTGTGGAATGGCATCGAGCCATGCTGCACAATGGATAACAGCAGCCAGTCCGATAGAAGCCAGCAGAGCAAATGCACCAAAAAAAACACCAATGGATCCCAGGCAAACAGCAGCGATGCTGACCACGCAGCCAGTGCACCCAGTATCATACATTCCGATAGTGGCTCCAGCAGTATCGTTGTGGGCACCATTGCCACCCGCAGCTTGGCCCAGCGTATGAGTCGCGCCTACAACGATAACAATGTACAGATATTATTATACAAAATATAGGCCAAAGGTCAAAGATCAATTTCAAATAAATTTAGACATAAACACACCAGATTGCTTCCATTTCAAAATACTTATGCCACTAACACTTGGCTTAAATGGACAAACCTGAATTAATGATTAATTTACAATTTGACCAGTGTATTTTCAGATAACAAATAATTGAACAGCTGACATGAAAATAGACTAACTATAACGACGTAAGAAATTATATAGTATCAACGACTAGAATGTGACACTATTTGTTTGCGATGAATCATACTAAGTATACTAAGTATCACATTCATCTTTCTCAGAGTCATACATCATTCAGCGTACATTCATCTTTCTCATAGTCATACATCATTCAGCGTACATTCATCTTTGTCATTTATTTTTGTGCTTGCAATATTTTCGATTATTCTACCATTATTTTTATTAGAATGGAATTTTTTGGTTTGATAATTTTTATTTGTTGATTTATTTACAGTAAATTCCATAAATAAAAAAATGGTTGTTGTTGCAGTTGTAATCTGGGCTATTCCTGGAAATAGTAATCGTGTTTTTCTTAAGTTTCAAAAATAGGCAAGCCACAATCGATATTTTACTGCCTGGTATTATTAATAGGGCGACACATGCTGTTATGACGTACTCTGAGGATTCCTGATTATTGTCACAACATCGTCATATTCCGCCACTGACTGTAAATAGTTTAATTAGCCGACTTTCAAGACTATTCTTTCCCATAGATATTGCCTGCTTAAATCGCATTTGAGAATATTTTGTTTTGAGCATTAAACCCCAAAACAACCAGCAATTACTAAAACTTCCCTCGCTGCACTTCAAATGGTAAGCGATGTGTATTGATGGGTCTTTCTTGTATTTAATTATGTGCCAACAAAACACTTGCAGCTAAAACCTAAAAGCGCATGGCGATAAAAAAAAGAAGCTATTTTGTAGAAAGCATTAATCGGTGGGGGGAAACTGTAAATCAACAAGTAGAAAAGTTCTCTACGTCGACTAGTAGATACTCTCTGTTGAAAATAATGTTAATTTACATTCAATGCAATCGTGCATCCCTACATATGTTAAGTCCCTCATTAATGTATACTAATTATGTTAAGCAGCACAATTATGTTAAGCAACAGAATTATGTTAAGCAACAGAATTATGTTAAGCAACTTTTTTTTGTCCCGAATAAACTTTGCTTGCGGTACACGACTGTGGTACTTGGGTTCTCTTATCTTATCCAGGCATTCCCTGACGCGGGGAAACTTCGCTCCAACACTCTCTAACCAATTGTAGCTTAGATTCGATTTTACTTTAAGTACCAAGTGCCCTAAATAACTTTAGTGTTTGTTGTCTTAAAAGCAGATAATACTACAAATAAATGAAATTTCCTAAGCATATAAATATATATCCGACGCACTAGATAATACCCATTTTAATAATTTATTATGATAGGGTATAAAAATTAAAACTGTTTTGATTATAAATTTTGCACACCAACGCACAACAATGATGCACGTGTCTAATTTATGAATGGCGATAAGAATTATAATTTATAAGTTGCGAGCAACATATATATATATATATTTTTGATATAAGTATGGCAGATTTATTACCTGGAAGCTGGCAATATCGCAGACACCGCTATTTTGGAGCGCTGGCTGATTGGAGATGCGCATCTTCCAGCCCAATTCGGTGACGCGCTTGGCAATGAAAAAATCCTCGGCGAGATAACAACCAAATGCCCTTAGTCCGCCCAATTGATCGATGACTGCTTTCCGTAGGAGACAGGACATTCCCGTATGACAATTGATGCCCAGCACATCGGCCGACAAATAGATTCTCGATTGCACAGTGCCAAAGAAGACCTTCTCGAAGGTTGCCGCAAATCCATCGCGATCGCTGGTGAATGGCATCTGATGGACTAACGCATGCCGATCGGACATGTTCTGTACCATGTCGAGGAGCGTGTCGTTCTTCATCTTAATCCCACTGTCCGATATCATGAAGAAATCATATTTCGCTGCCATATAGCCGGGATGGATATTATTGATTTTTGGGTTTACGCCCACATCGGAGCCACCCACAAATAGCTGTGCATCGATCTGGGGATGCTTTACCAGCAGCTGCTCCACCAGTTTAATGGCCGGATCGTGTTTATCCTCCACACAGAAGAGCAACTCGAACAGCGGATAATCCATGGTGAAAAACGATTCCAGATTATGCTGCAAATTGGGATCAACGCCCATCAATGGCTTCAATATGGACACACCCGGCAGGGGGGATGATTCCGTTGGCAGTTTGCATGACTTCTTGTGTAGCTTATATTTGCCATAGCAGATCGCGATCAGATGCACACACCAAGTGCCAAACCAGAAAATCATAAAAAATGCTGCGAAGCCATAAAGTGGCACTGGCAAATGTGACATTGTATGCGTGCGTGTCCGTGTGTGTGTCTTTGTGTGTGTTTGGGGTGTTGGGTGTTGTAGGTGGTGCTGTCTGCTGCGTGAGTACGTCTGCGTGTGTGTGTGTGTTTCTCGTGCGGTTTTTTCTTAGTTTGTACACATTTGCAAATGTTAAATTGCAGCTCTCGCTCAGCTGGATTCTAATCTGGTATCCGCGTCTTTTGCCCGTAATCCGTAAACTGAGTCAGCATGACCCGTACGCAAACACACAGAGACCGAGCGACTCGTCAACAAATTGGATCGCGCGCGTTGTTGTTGTGGTTGACTTTATCACTACTATATCGTCATTGGTGTTAAGACTACCCTGGCGATTATTTTTATTTGCTAATTATTCATATCAATTTCCGCGAATTGAACATGTCGAAGGCTTCGCGTCGCGTTCCATGTCCAAATAAAAACTGCAATGTATCGTAAGGGAACGCGGAAGTGAAAACGCGCACAAAAAAGACAAACACCAAAAGTTAACATGTACCAAAAAATACCAAAATACCATTTCGCTTAATTATGCTCGATAAAAATACTCAGATTAAAAATTATGCTTAATTTTTAAAGTATTAATGCAAAGTAATAACAATAAATTAAAGTGAAAACTCATTTTATTAATAGTAGATTTAATTTTAGTTTTGGAAATTTTGCCAGATCTGCATACTGAAATTAATTTGCCCAACACTACGGTCACACTGAGCAGCGTAACAATGGCAATACATATAAATAAAGTTATTTTCTTATTCTCAACTGAATACTAAGTAGGCTGCTTACGCTTTGTTTATTAATTAATATGCACAATAAAGCACATACAAATTTTGTTTTAGATATTTAAGGCGAAGATGGAGCAGCACGAAGGAGGAGAGTGCGCTACAACCAAGAATGGCGCAGCGGCAGACACCAAAGCCGACGAACAAACATTTGCAAAGGTCTTCCAATCGGATTTCGATGCCAAATACAACATTGTCGATTTACCCACGCCAGTGAATGCCTTCATGTCTGGACATTTCAAGCGTAGCCTTGCTTATCGCAGGATGTGTGACCGGTTGCCAGTCATTCTGACAAGGGTCATCGATTCGCTCACCAAGAGCAAGAGAATGCTGATGTATGATGAGGTTTGTAATAAGTTTCGATTGATCCCCCAAATCAATCAATTAGAGCGCCTAATCAATTTGTGCAGCATGCAGCATCCGAAGAGCTGAAGACTGTCATTGGACTGATCTCGAGGCTAAAATATGAACTGCAAACGGACAAACCCTTTCAGAAGTTCACAGGCGATGGTAAGTTTATAAATTCAACTTCTACAAACTGTATTTATAATATATAAATATTTGCCCTGTAGAGCCGGATCGCGACTTGTGGAATAACTTTATCGCAGAGCTGCCCCATGAAGGGTGTACGTTTTATCAGGCATCCTGGATGCATGCCGAGTGCTATATGCATCGGAAGCTCTACTCCTTTATGGAGAACAGCATCTTCATCAAACAGCTTGATTACTTTGGCAAAATCAAGGAGCAATCATTGATCGATGCCCAGCACCTCATAGGCCAATATGCTTCGAGCACGCGATACTCGAAAAAGTGCTTCGAGCATTTTGACGATGTGTTGAAAGTGGCCTTGTGGAGCAATCGCCATGCCCTCGATGACGATGATGGGCGCTTGTTCCATCGTTTGGCACTGGCCGATATTTGCTCCCTGGATAAGGATATACTCATTAAAAATACCGATAAGGATGTACTCATTAACAATACCGAGGATATATGGAAATGCTTGTCGCAGCACAGCTCAATCAATAGACAGCATGTGGATATAGTACTGGCTAATGCTGGCTACGAACTTGTCGCCGACCTCATACTGGCCGAGTACATCATCGTACATCAACTCGCTCAAAAAGTGCGCTTTCATGTCAAGGCCTTTCCCTGGTATGTCTGCGATGCCACAAAGCGGGATGTTAACGATACCCTTGAGTTTCTGAGCAACTACACTACTACTCATTACCACGCCGCCCAGATTGGCAAACAGTTCAAGCAATTCTTCGAAGATGGTAAATTTGAATTGGCACCCATTTCATATTTCTGGACAACGCCATTTGCCTTTCACCAGTGAGTCCCGGAAAAATTCCTCTGTTCCCCCAAAACTGATTTATTTTCTTGCTTGCAGCATGCGGAGCCTTGAACCAGAGTTATATCAAAGCCTTCAGCAATCAAAGCTCGTTATATTTAAAGGAGATCTCAACTATCGGAAACTCTTGAGCGATACCTGCTGGGAGTCCACACAGGATATAAGAAAATGCCTGGGTGGATTTCTGCCCAGCAATTTCTGCACAGTGCGCACAATAAAGTCCGAGGTAATATGCGGTCTTGCACAGGGTGTCATTGAGGATATGGAGATAAAACATCCCCACTGGACGGATGCTGGCAACTTTGGCATAATACAATTTGTTGATGGCTCAGGTGATGACTAGCTATTAAAAGCCGATAAATCTGTATCAAATTCGATTCAAAGCAAAAGTTAATCGAAATATAAACACTTTAACTGTATATAATTTTATCGACTATAATTTTCCAATTCTTTAAGATTGTAGATGTATATTCTGTATGTACAAATAGTGTTTTGTATTACCTAGAAGGTTATCTTTAATTTTAAAAATGTTTACAATTCGCCAAAAAATGTAAGCATTCCAGTTTACGGTCAGCTGTGCATCAGCTGATTGCTCCAATTGAGCTATGATAGTTTCGGTAATTTGCTTAAACGATAGATAAACTATGCATATTTTATTGCATGTATTGCAATTTATATCGATAGCAACAATCGATATTATCGACGCCACATCTAGCGTAGCACTTTCATGGTAACTTGCATTTCTACTGTTCGCGCCAACACTAAGAAGTAAATCGCATATTGTAGCAGTCACTTTGCAGCAACAAGCGGTGCAATAAGTGAATTACAGCTGATAAGGTAGAAGCACCCAACACGAAGTAAACTTCAAAAATGACCTTGGCACAAGACGACTCTAATTTTGATGTAGAAAATGGAATTATTGATAGCGAGACTCCTCCACACACGCAGCTAGCAGCCGTATACAAGCAGTAAGAATATATCTCTATATATATAGCAATGTGAATATGATACGTGTATATGTATGCATATTTATACACACTCATATGTATCACTGATGTAATTTTGATTGGCTGACCTCTAAATAAGATCCGATTCCCGCATTGTAGGAGTTTTGCCTATTATACGTTCCGTGTGCGGCTCCCCGCAACGCTACAAACAATTGCCGACTGCCTGGCCAAAGACAAGGATGAATTACTGGCAACATATGGACCGGTGAGTATAGTTTACATATTGCATAATTCAGAGAATGTGTTCAGTTCATCAATAATCAATATTTGTGTATAGGATGCAGATATTGATCAAACAGCTGCTGCAGTTCTGGAACTGCGCTCAAATATTCTAAAGAACGGACCGTTACTGCCCTTCAATGATAAAGGTAGGCCAAATAGAAAATGCAATTTTCACCAAAAATTTTGCTTGCAAATTTAAATGCAGTTTTAATATAGAGTGCATAACATAATCTAAAATGTTTAGCATTTGAAAATCGGTTCGTTTTTGAACACGTTATTTCGGTAGGAAAGTTTTCAGTCGTCCCCCACAAAAAACACATTTTTTAATTAAGATTTATATCTACTAAATCGCTCTACAAACTTCTAGACAGCGATGCTGACGAATGGAATTTATTTCTGGAGAAACTGCCGAAAGAAAAGAGATCGTATTTTACTGCCTGTTGGCTTTACGCTGAATGCTATATGTATCGGAAATTATGGTCCATATTTATAGTATCGCGTCTCGCTGGGCACGACTATTTCCGGAAGCAGAAACAAACGGCAGCGCAACTCAGTTTGGATGCCATGCTGGCCGTTGCGAAAGGCACCCGAAATAACGAACGCATTTTGAGCACGTTCCAGAAGCTAATGACACTGAATTTGTGGGGCAATCGTTGTGATCTGTCGATTACGTCCGGCAAACAGGTCAAGCCCACGAGCGACGCTTTCCATCAGGTAGACGAACTGAATGCCAATTTGCTTGTGGATGCAACTGGCTCCATATGGGAAGTATTGGATAAATCAGATGGCAATGGCATTGTGGAATTTGTATTCGATAATGCCGGCTATGAGCTGTACACAGATCTGATCCTAGCCGAGTATATAATCGATAAGGGGCTGGCGCGAAAAGTGCGCTTCAATGCAAAAGCAATTCCCTGGTTTATATCTGATGTGAGGGCCGAGGATTATCACTGGATAATACAGTTTTTGATTGAACAACCTGATCCGGTGCTCAGCGAGTTGGGCAAGAAATTTAAACGTTTGACAGATGAGGGCAAATTCGAGTTGGCTCCGCTCGAGCACTTTTGGACCAGTCCCAACGAGTTTTATCGCATGGCTGAAGTGCAGTCGGAACTTTATAAGCGCCTCTCGCAGGCACAGTTGGTTATCCTCAAAGGAGATCTGAACTATCGAAAACTACTCGGAGACTACAGTTGGCATAGCACCGAGTCATTGGAAACCTGTCTGCGTGGTAAATATAAATCTTGCCAAACCAAAAAAAAAAAGATTATATATATATTATATTCTCTCACAGGCTTTAGACCCACAAATCTCTGCACGCTGCGCACTATCAAAGCGGACCTGGTTTGTGGTTTGCCGCCGGGTAAATCGGAGGAACTCTTTGCGAAGAACAAGGAATGGATGCTCACTGGTGAATATGGCACTATTGAGTTTGCCCATAAGTAAATACAATTTAGACAACCATCTATCTGGAGATCATTAGCATAATAAATTAATTGTTGCCATTTTGGGCTTAGCTAAATTGTTGAACTAGTTTTTCACTGTAAAAAATAAATGCCTTACATGCCTTATAAATATTGTATACCATCGATTTCCGTACAAACCAGATGAGTCTAATATATTTTATATATAAGGTTTAAGTTTCTGCGTTTGAAAAAAATTAGTCTGATAATGCTTTTTTTTTTTAATATATATTCTACACTTAACATTATTTTCAAAGTTTTCAAAAATTGTGTCCTAAATTCAATTTTATCATAATATTTATTTCTACATTTTTTTTCATAAAATTCCAAGTTCAAAATTTTAGATTAATTAATGAGAAGTGCTAAAAAATGAAAGTGGCAATAATGACGGGGGAGAGTGGACACACTCAAGGCACACAATCTGACATGGAATCCGATTTTACATCTGCGCACACCGAGGAAGTGGTTGTCAATGTTCCAACGGATTTCGATAAGAAGCACAACATAATCATCAATACGACTCCGGAGCTGGATGCGTTCTCGGCCCATTTCAAATATAGCTTAGCCTACAATACCTTTAGAGAACGTGTGCCCAGAATGCTCGACGAGCTGATGAGCTGCATGAGGGAGAAAGAGGATAGGATTATGGAGCAATGTGGCGATTATGCGCGCTTCGCTCTTAGCCGGGTTCTATGGAGCCTGAACATCTTACGGAATGAGGTCTTGGCTAATAAAACGTTCAAGCATTTCCATGACAAAGATTCGGATGCCAATGATTGGAACAGGTTCATCGAGAACCTGGAGACACGAGATAAAAATCAATGGTTTTCCGCCAACTGTTTGCATGCCGAATGCTATTTGTATCGACGCATTTCGGCCGCATTCCGTCGGGAAGAGACTCTCCGCGATTATGACTACTTTAGTCCGCAAAAGATGTGCGCTTCGCGAAATCTAGTGTACCTGATGCACACATTCTTAAAGGACTTACCCCAATTGACGCGTAGTCGGGAGAGTTTCCAGCTTATGCTGAAGGCTTCGCTGTGGGCTAACAGTTCTAATCTCTCCCTCTTCGAAACGCTCCCAGATAAGCCAATTGGCGGGTACGACAAGCATATAATAGAGGATCGATCGGAGGATGTGTGGCGTCTGCTTACCGAGGGCATACACACCTCCGTCTCACCCGTCACAGTTGACATTGTGTTGGATAATGCGGGCTTCGATCTCTTCACGGATCTCCTTCTGGGTGAGTATCTGATCCGCACTGGACTCGCAGAAAAGGTTTGCTATCATGTCAAGGCCATACCTTGGTTCATCTCGGATGTCACCGCCAATGACTTTCACTGGATGCTTCGATTCCTTCACGACCACCATATAACTGAAATGTTCACCTTTGGGCGCCGACTGCGACGCCTTTTCCGAAATCGATCTATGACACTGTGCGACAATAGTTCCTTCTGGACCCGCCCTCAGGGATTCCGATTCATGCGCGAATTGTCGCCTTGTTTGCATGTTCATTTGAGTTTCGGTGCTTTGGCCATCTTCAAGGGAGATCTCAACTATCGCAAACTGCTCGACGACATCAACCTGAATCCAACTACTCCATTTAGCGAGGGCTTAGGTGACTTTCTGCCCACCAGCATTTGTGCGCTGCGTGCCATCAAAAGTGATCTGTATTGTGGCATGCCACATTGTGCGGTCGAGCGGCTAACCGAAAATGATCCCAACTGGATGCTGTCTGGCCGCAATGCCGTTATTCAATTGGCCATCAAGCACAGGCCGTGAATTGATCAATATTAAATATTTGTCTACATACATTTTCAACTGGTTATGGAAATGAATATTTTAATAAATTTTGTAGAAAACTTTTTATATCGATTATAAAAATGACAATTCCTTAACTAAACTTATTGAAGATGTCCTCCTTCTATGATCCTTTGTTGGATATACTTTACTTACACTTCAATTTCGAAAAGATTCCAGCCAAAGCTGCAGTTGACAATGATTAAGTAGCATACAAATTGGTTGATTTTGATGATGTTTTGAATATATATATATATAGATATATCTATTGTCGTTTTATTAGTTGGATGCGCTTAAGAGCTAAAATGGTAGGCGGCCGTGTAAGTATGACATTTCCATATACGCAGTATAGACTATAAACTATGCATTTATTTTAAATAAGAATAGTACAAAAATATGCTCTAAGGCCATATCTTATATGTATCGTATTTGTTTGTAGTATGGAATTATATATGTGTGTGTGTGTGTGTGTGTGTATTGTGTATATTCATGCTGTTCATATATACATATATAGAGCAGCAGTATTTTGAAACAATTCGTTAAATTTTCAAGTCTTATCAATTGCCGTTACAGAAAAAAATAAAAAACAAAACAAACAAAAAACCAATGAAGAACTCATCCACATTTTGCTCCGGGAGACTTTTCCGTAATCGGGTGCGTTTCTTTTCTGTTTGCAGTTGCGATATTTTGTTGTTATTTTTTTTTGGAGGGAGTTCTTCTTACGCGGCTGATGGGGCTCACAACACACAATTGGGATTCAGTTGCTGATATGGCGTCAGATCCTTTGTGATGGAGAAGAGTGCACCATCTCGAACCATTTTGCACATTAGGGCGCCCAGATTCTTGGCATCATCGATGCCCGAATGCGCGCGTCCCTCAAATGCCAGACCCACGTGGGAGAGAGCATCCGTAAAATTACAGGGACGATATTTATACCATTCACGATAAATGGCACGCACATCGATCCACTGATTGAAATATGGCGCTTTTCGCATATGTTTCCTTGTGCACTCCTTGTGCAAACAGATGCCAAAGTCCCAATCCGTCCAGGTGACAAACGCACAATTGCCCAATATATTCGATTTGGCCATTTTGGGTAGCAGCAAATTTCGCGCACGCAACTCCTTGCGCAACCACTCGTGGAACATCATTAGAGCCGTCTGTAATGGCACTCCAGAGTCCACAGTCTTCTGCTCTATGCCGGTTAGCTCGGTGCAATACGTGCTCAAGCGTGGCGACTCAAATGGCATTATGTATTTGTGAAACTCGGCTTCGATTTTGCCCGTCTTCAGATTAACAAGCACAGCTGGGAATTCTGCAAAGATTCAATATTAGCATTGAGGAGGTATATAGATGAATATATATTCCAGCATTTCTCACCAATAATCTCTGCTTCTCGCCATTGTGGCGGCGCCTGTTTCTCCCAGCATGTGGCCTCGAAATCGACAGCGATCACATAGCTAAATGGCTGCATGGCCAACTGTTTGGATTTGCGCGATTTCTTTGTCTTCAGCGGTGGTGGTGCAGTGGCTGTGGCTTCGTTGGCACCGCTGATACTAATCTCTATTTCATCCAAATCGTTGGCCGGGTCTGCGGGTCGAGCGCCTTCCACATATAGCGTATCAATCAGGCCCAATTGTCTACCAAGATGAAAGATGCAAAAATCAATTAGAGAAAGAAGTTTTCCAAAGTTTTTTCTTATTCTATATATTTTTTTTTTTAGAAAAATATGAAATATATTTGCTATATATCGGGGCAGACTCTGACAATAAACAAACAACTAAAACTAACTAAAATGTCAAAATGACACGAAAGCTGTTCAGTTACTGCAATCGAATTCTACAAATATATATATATATATATTTTATTGGAATGATCTTCTGGTAATGCATACTACTAAATTTAGGCTAGATTAAACAAATTGTTAGTAATGACAAGCAATATATACAGTATATAATTAAATCTATAATAAGTTTGCTTTGCATTTATAGATAATACTTATAAGTACCATAGTTGAAGATTCTTTTGCTCTAACGGCTATTGGGTATCCCATGGAAACCGATTTTATAACTAATAACCCCCGGATTGGATATTATGTTTGGTCTTGCTGCTGTTTGCCATAGCACACAATCATGGGTTTCTGGTGCCAGAGCAAACCGTTTGTTGCCATCAATGCTTGGGCAACCACCACCGACGCCGCATCCGCATCCGCAACTGTATTGCTGAGCTGCCGGAATGTGATAAATGCCTGTCCTTTCATGCGTCCCTGCTGCATGACTTTAATGTCCAGACTGTCAGCTGGCGCATAGCGCGCATAGAGCAATCTTAGCTGTGATTCTGCAACACTCTTATCCAGATTCTTAATGTAGAGTTTATTGCTGGGTTCGCCTCTTTTGTAATTCTTGTAGATGGGCAGATCTTGCAGCTGTTCGAGCGTCAGGCGCTCCTCCGGCAGCTGTTCAGCTGCTGAGGCAGCCGGCAAGACTGTGGGCAGCTTTAGTTCAATTTTGGGCGCGTCAAATGTGGGCACATCGATGGACACTTTAACGATTGGAGCTTTTACGGCGCTCTGGAGCATTTGACGGGCACGTTTGCGATATTGTTCGGGAATAGAACTAGCTGGCGTAGCTCGCTTCCGCTTCAGCTGCTGCTGCTTGAGCTTGGCCTCCTCATCGCTCTCCAGTTCGCTTTCCGTTTCGCTCTCCAGAACTTTTTCGGTTTGTGTCGCAATGCTTTGTGTCTGCTCTGGGAGTAGATGCAAGCCTGAAGGTCTCTTACCAAATGGAGGTCTCAAATTCATGCGATTCATTAGGTGCAGCACCTGCGTATAGAAGCGTTTATCACTCCTCAGGGCATCTCCAATGGCAGCCAATATGTTGTCATTGATAGGCGGATATGCATATTGAAGATATGGCGGTGGTGGTTGCATTAAATCAAACTGCTGCTTATTGCCGGCATACAACTTTTGCACATACTTGTTGTTGTTGTTCTCGGAATCCGTCGCCGACGCTTGCGTTGACTTTTGGGCAATCTTGGGTTTATTGCTGCCATCGGCGTCATCACGTGGTCCAAAGCTGCTGATGCGCAACGGTTTGTCCAGTTTATCACTGAGGCTCGTCAGCTGTTCGAGTGCCGTCTGAGCCTCCGAGGCGTCCGCATATTCAAGGAGCGCCCGTCGGCGTCCAAATGCATTTAACGAACGTGGTATTATCAGTTTAACTTCTTGGATTAACTGCGCAAGTTCCTCGATGCTGCAAGGCATGTTTTTCAACAGCAATTTACTTGTGGGCGCACACATATTCACCAAATTTTAATTACAACTAAAAATGTGCTACATCAGCTGCCATCAATGTGGGATATCGATTGTTCAATACCGATGAATACACGTTGAGTGCAAGTGTGACCAATTCTTGTGTGGAGTATTTCTGCTAATTTGTGGAGCCCGTCTGCTAAGTGTGTAGCAATATTTGTAGTATGCCCATTTATGCAGCTTGACGCGCCTTTTTCAAACTCAATTTTTAACCCGAATACAATTATGTTTGGTCGATAAAAATAAACGAGTTTTAATTTTTGCACAAAAAAAATAATAAGAAAAACAATTACTGCACTTTCACTAATTGCAGCCAGTGGCTGCTCATTTGCAAGCATGAGCATTGATATTCAGTGGTGCAGCAGAACCGGTTTTGCAACAAAATAAATAAATAATTATAAAAAACGAATCTAACAAATCATATCAGTTGCTTACGTGCTTTTAGATATGTAAATATGGCCTGCAATCGGCGATTACATTGTTTATTTGTAATTGCTATATATTTGTATGTAAGCAAGGCCAGCTGGCAAATAACGGTTGTTTAGATACTTGAAGTGTATCTTGTAAATAGCAGGTTATCTTGTTTCGCCACTGCAGCTACATATAACATACAAACGTACATGCATTGAGCAGAGTCAATGCACTTTCATTAAGTGAAAATCTGATTTGTTTTTTCTTTTTGGCACACACAACAACGCGCATAAGTCGCACACAATGGTGTTTATAAAAAGATCAACAGACACACACACACACACACACACACACAACGTGAAACAACAACAACAACAACACTCAAAAGTCAGATTGCATAAAATTTGCAATGATTAAATCGACAACAACAACAACAACAACGAGGACGACACACTCTCACTTTCGTTCGCTAACGATGTCCACTGCAAACAAAATGCGGAAGCACAACAAAAACATGCAAAAATTGGATGAATGAACTCGTTCGCTATATCTCTCTTTTACTCACCGTCCCCGCTCTCCCTCACTCTCGTACAAAATATACAGTTTATGGGCTGTGCGCGAGCGGATGATGATTTTTTGCATTGCTAAGTGACACTAATGGGTTAATGCAGCTCGTACTATATTTAGAAGAAGAATAAAATTTCCTATATCAATTAGCGCCACGAAACGTGGAAGGGGTTAAAGCTAGTCGTCGTCAGCTGTGCTAAGTGTTAATTCAAATTTCAATATTTGCAAAAGCAACAATTTATATTAATGACTGACATTTTTGGATTTGTAAAAATGGATTACAAAAAATGGTTTATTGATTTATTTATATTATCGATTTTGATTTGAAATTTGAACAGATGTTTAAAAGAGCCCAAAGCCAAAAGTTCTCTCATCAATCCTAATTCCTGCCACATTGTCCCGTTTTCTTTTGTCATTTCTATGCATTTAAGAAGCGTGTAAAATACAGTAAAAGTTAAAGCCTTTATCAGGCCTTAACATACTTTACGACACTGAATGCCAAATGCAACAGGTTCGTGTTGAGTCTCTTTTTATTTGCGTTCTGTTGCTACGTGCCGCAGACAAGCGCCCACCGAAATATAGCATTAACCACTTATCAATCAAATGGGCGGCTCGTGCTCTTTTAAGTGCGTGTGTCTTTCATAATATAACTATATTTATATATACATGTATATGTATATATATGTGTGTGTGTATATACATGTGGCGAGTATAGCGTAATTATAGGGGGACACAATGTCAATTAGCCGCAATTTTCGAGGCATGCACAGTAGTTGACAGTTTTATGACATGGAACCCACCGACCCTGTGACTCTGATAAGCTTGAAGCGTGTCTATATATAAATCAAATTGCAATAATCAAGTAAATGAGTTGTATTCACCATCGCCAACAACTTTCATTTTAGGTTTTCATATGAAAAAACTTGTTATGCTTCTCATGCGAATGTGTCATTAAATGTGCTTTTCCAAAGCACTTATGGCTCGCATCCATTTCGAATGGTTGAAAAGGGTTTCTTGATCAAGTATATAGCTACAAGTTTGAGCTACTAGATAAGTAATACTATAATGTAAAAGTTGTTTCTATAGTGCATATAGAAATGATGATAAAATCAGTTTAAAGTTAAAGTTCTTGAAGAAACCCAATATTTGTATATACATATATATACCCTTTATATATAAGGTATAGGGCATAACAATTTGATAGTGCAAGTGTTATTAAAATCATTTCAAGGCCAGAGTTAATTAGTGGAAACACTCAAAAAGCACGTTTCACACAAAAAGCCAAAACAAATATTGTTACAAGTGTATTCGTGTATATAATTATATTATTGTATGTGTGTGTATATGTGTGCACATATGTCTCCAATTATATATATATGATATACACGTGTATGCAGTGTACAAATGTGTGCAGAAAACAATTGCAAAGCAATCGTGCCACAGTTGCCAAAAATAGCGCAATTGAGTAAATCAATCAATGGACTCCCCAGTTGCAAAAACCATTCAAGCAGTTTTGCATTTATATAGAATTCATATATATATATACATATATATATATGTATGTATATGTATGTATATGTATTTACTCCGCATGTGATGATATATTAGGGCAATTGATATCAGTCATCGCCACGTGCTGCATTCTGAGCATGGACCCCGACTAATTGAAAAATAGATGTTGATTATGGCTAGGGGCATGTCCTTGGGCTACACCCACACTTTCTGGGCAATTGATATTGCAATTAGCAATTTGCAAGCCAAGATAATTATGTACAGTTCAGATAGTAATACCTAAAAGTACAACTGCTGAACTAAGCTAAAACTCAGCTTTCGACAAGGTCAAGAAATTTGGATTCATTTTAAGATATGGATTGTTTCTTTCCTGAACTGTACAAATCGTACAGAAAGCTGCTGTCGAAATATTAAAATCAGCTTAAACATAAACATAAATATTGAATCAGTCTAAATTTGAGTTAACTTGGTCTAAAGTACTTAACTTAAGTACGAGTAAGGCAATAAAAACCAAGAGATATCAAACACACTTGGGCTTTAAAGTGATATCAAATCAAGCACGTCTAGGGTTAAGGGAAGACTTGGCAAATATTATTTAGTTGCACAAAACTTAAGAATATTTCTCAGTGTACTGTGCATATGCACATATATTGCGCATACGCCACGTGCAACGACTGAATTGGAGGCGCGTGCATAAAATTTACCAGGCGAAATATTTGCATCTTCTCGCTCTCTTGCTACCACACACAGAGAGAGCGAGAGAGAGGGGGAGAGGGAGAGACAGAGAGTGCCTCTCACTCGCACTTTAATATAAATTCGATTGCAGTTGTATTTTCTTATTTCTTTTTTTGTTGTTGTTGTTTTTTTTTCTATTTTGTTACCCTTTATTCATTCCGCAGTCATAATAAGTAGCATGCTGGTGTGTGTGTGTGTTTGTGTGTGTGTGTGTTTATGTGTGTATTGTCTGTGTGCTCAGCTTACTTTTATATGAATGTATTATTCTTATAGATATTTATTGCTTGACTTCTGTCTGTCTGTGTGTGTGTGTGTGTGTGTATGCGGGTTTTGTGCTATATGTTGTGTGTGGCTGTGTGTGTCTCTGTGTGTGTGTGTGTGGCGCCCTGCTCTTGACTTTGGATAAGTTTGGTGAAAACTGCTTTCAGCCGGATTTCCCCCAGTCCAACGACGACATCGATAAAATGACGTCCGACTCAAGCGCAACAATCGATTTCAACAATTTCATTTTTCCTTTCCAACAGTCATTAATTTTGTCCGACTACCCCTACTAAGTTTTAGCCCAACTATACTTGGTTATAAATATATTGTTTTGACTTTCAAAGTACTATTTATAAACGTAATTGTCGTCAATCCCTAATGCTATGATAAAGATAGCGTAAGTTTATTTTGGACTTATTTATTTGTTTTGCGCTTGTCTTTAGTGATTACTTAAGCTGTAAATTCTCATTTCATGCGTGATATGATAATGCTCTAGTCTAAGAAGTGCCAACTTCTATACATAGTACGCTAATACACATCGTACTTAAAGTTTTGGCAAGTTGTTTCTGACCATTTTTGTCAATTTACCAATTTGTACTTCCACATAATCTTTACTGCATGAAATATTGAGCACTTCAAATTTAATTTAATTTACAATTTTGCTGATTATTTATTAATCATTTCCCAACTCCTGCGATACTATGAAATTTCTAAATATAACTCAATCTCAAGTTCCATCAGAATGCCACATGAGTCATGTGCAGACTTGAACAAATCTTAACTGCAACACATAAAACTATTTGTATGTGTCGTAAATGCCAAATTGTAAATCTGCAACAATTTTAGTTGCTCAATTTTAATTTTTGTAAACTATTCGAAATGATATATAAATTAAATTTGATTGTGTTTACTTTCGCTTCCCCTATCTCCTCCAAATAGCTGGCAAGTCAATAGTCGTGTGATTAATGTTGCAGATTTCACGTGCCTCGTCATGAGGGGTATTAAACCTGACGCCATCGTTCCACTTTTAGTACTCATCCAAATTAAATAATGCCAGAAACGAGTTGCTTCTGATTGACTGCGATTGCTGCCCATAATTTGAATATTCATTTAACACAATTTGGCAGCAGGCTAAACACAATCAGAGCCAAGCTGGAGGGGGTTTTTGCCAAACTAGTACTAATTTTGCCTCGTGACCTTCAAAGTAATTCTAAATTCGAAATAGAATTGAAAGTTTCATATATCTTCAAGCTTACATGTGAATGGCTAAGGTTTCCCATTGATCTATTAATTGCAGCATTTTTCAAGTGGCTCCAAATCAGTTGTCGATTATTATGTCAAGTGTGTCTTATGTTCAATCAAAGATTATAAAATAAAAAGCGTATTTTCGTACATACAATAAAAAAGACGACTTATCGCGACGCGGTGGCAAATCTCGACTGAATTGTGACAATGGCTAGCAACAGCTTTGTTTGGAGCAACTGGACGTCGACAACATCAACAACAACAAAAATAGTAACAAAGAGACATATAGAATATATATATAGAATACTACGCACTTCAATTAATAAACTTGTCATAATTAAATTAAAAGTCAGCAAAACATTTTCACATCTACGACATCTATATAATACGGTTAATGGTTAATTCAAATAGATTACAGCAAAATATATACTATCAGCATTCAGTTTTTGAAATTTTCCAAGAACTCGCTCCATATTTAATTCCAAAGCAGCAACAACAAAGACAACAACAACAACAACAACAACAACAACGTATTGGGGGCAAACAAACAAAACAAGAGCTCTTAGTGCATCAACTGCTCATCTATACATTATTCAGCTACAGATGCAGTTACAGATACAGTTGCAGTTGCACTTACAAACAGAGACGCAGATACAGATATAGATACAGATGCAGATACATATACAGATATAGATACATATATATATAGATACATTTAGATTGCACTTTTACAGCTTCGCTTCAATTGGGCTGAAAGCTGTCAGTGGCCGCTTTAGCTTTGGCGAATGCACTTGAGAGTTGTGTTGGGACGAGAGCATAGCAGTGACTCTGCCTTCAATTACATTCAATTACAATTACAATTACATTGACAATTGCAATTACAAACAGGAGCAGTTGTCGTATTGGCAATGGGCAACGTCAACTTATTTTTAGATGGACAAACTCCAAAGTGAACTCAATTGAAGTGTCGCTATTTATTTATGGGATTGTGCACATATTGAGCAATGCTCAGATGGGTATATCTGACAAATTGAAAAGAGGCGAAACTCTACAACAAGTATGCACCGAAATTTGATTACTCTTTCACACTAAAATCTAAAGTTGTTTCTTCATTTTTTAAATTGTTAACCTTGTTTTTTAAACCACATTAATAAATAACTTCACACTTTTGACAGCTGCTGAAGAAAATTTATCTAAATTGCCCAGATTCCAGCGAGATATCTGCATAGGCAAATAAATTCTGGTTTTATTTTCATAATATTTCCGTACATAGATAAAAATAGACTTGTTGTTTTTGTAAAAGAATAACTGACGTAATACTATAGAGTCTCATATACCCCACACATTCCGGTAATCGCAATAAAGTTGTTGCAATTAAATAGTACATGCTTGTGTGTGTGCACCACAGGGGAGATACGGACAGGGACGATTGCTCAGGGCCAGTCCAGAGAAAGTGCAATGACCAACAGCTCAAATGGAGGCAAACAGAAACCAAACAGAAACAAAATAAACCGGCAAAGGGAATATTGGCATAACCGTTATTAACTGTTAAACGAAAGTGAGCAAAGCAACAGAGGTTCGCAGTTCGCAGTTCCGTTAAGTTCAGTTCAGAGCAATTATTGTAGTTTAATCCACAATTGCGTCGTAAAAGAAACAACAACAACAACGAACAACGAACAACAACAACAACAATAAAGGTTCTCTTTATAACTCTCGCTTATAACTCTTATAACTGCAATCTGCCCGCTAAGTGTTGAGGTAAACAAAAACAGAGCAAAGTGGATCAAGAGGGGGCACAAGTGGCGGCGGTAAATGACGTGAACACGTTAAGCTTTTTACACACACTGCTTAAGCATTAAAAAACATGTTCGGCTTACGTTTAGTTTGCCGCATTTTCGACAACAAGTAAACAATTTCAAAAGTATGAATGTAAATAAACAAACTGCGAACGGGATTAACAATTCTTATATATAATTTTCGGATCTATAAATAGTGTTAATTCAACATTAATAATCGTTGGTTTTTAATGATAGCTACTTATAAAAAGTGATCAATTCAGCGATAATCATCTTCTTAATTATAATTCACGAATTAATCAATTATTTTTAATGCGCTGGTTTTCTACAAAAAAAGATAATGATTTTTTTTTTTAAGTAGCTTAGATTTTGAAATTTAATGACTTGGCAAAACGTGTTTTCAGAACAGAAGGCAAATAATATTAATTTGTATTTTATTGAGGTAGTTCAAACGTATGATATCGCAAAACTTCAAATGTATGTTTTTTCGCTGTAGTATATACATATAATTAAATTTACAGTTAGGAACAGATTCCGTTATTCACTTACCTTGCCAGTCTTATCAAGGCCATTGTGCTGGAATATTTGGTCTGGTTTTTCAGCTACAAAACAGCTGCAAGAGTTGAGTTGTAAAAATTTTCAACTTGGTATGTGAAGAAAAATTCGATTTGTTATTTTGGCAGTGCGAATAACGGCATTGGGCATAGGAGCAAGGAACCGACGAAGTTGGACCGGCAAATTTTTCTTTTGTTGTCTGCGCTGCAGCAGACACACACACACACACGCGCACAAACGGTCACAGCAAAAACTCAATGCACAACACACATACAGTCTCACGTGCAGGTGGCGCACGACCGGCACGAAGTATATAGGAGAATAAATATCGAAAGCCAACAAAAAGAACAATTGCGCGCGCGCACACACATAAACACAGACACAGGCACACACACAGAGGCAGACGCACACAACTTTTGTCGATTTTCAAGCGTGTAGTTTTAACGATGATCTGAGTCTGCGGCCCGGCACATCTGGATAAAAACAAACTTGCGAAAACGACAGCGACGACGGCGACAGCGGCAGCGGCAGAAACATATGACCATAAGCGGCCAGTGTGACCAGTTATAGCTCCAATCAAAATACGTAAAATATTTCAGCAGATAAATTTATTTAATATACACTTAAAATACAGCGGCGCAATATTTATATTTACAAATTTGTCTTTACTTGTTTGCATAATGTTTACATTTTAGTATTTATTTCGGCAATGTTAAATTGGCAGCACTGGCAACAAGTTAACCGCCGCTCTGTTGTCATTTGAAATTCAATTCAAAATTAGTCACTCGAGCGATAATATTCGATTTATATATAAACAAGCTTTTTTTATACTTAAAAATATTTACTGTCTTCTCCATAATGTGGGAGCAGCTGGATAAATATCGCAATCATTTTCTGCAAAGCGAAATTAAAGATGTTCTAACACCGAGTTCCATAAATTCGTTACAAAACAAGGGTAAGAACAAATGAAGATATATTGACAAGTCAATTGTTTATCATGTTGCCACACAGAATGGCACTCATTTATGGAGAAACGCAATTGGTGCAAGCGTTTCCCACAACACTGCACCAAAGGTTCCACTTATTTTGAGGATCGAGCTCAATTGGCTTACGGCTGGTTTGCCTTGCCCAAGCTGATGAGGGAAATGGATAGCGAAAATAATTTAACCCACTGGCGAGCCGTTTCCTCACTAGCCGAGTTTCTGCTCAATCCGCTTAATGTTCAACGTGCCATCTTAGAGATGGAAATAGTAAGGAAGTGAGTATGATCGAATATTGTGAGGATATTGTGATGTATAATAACCTTAATGCTTGTGTACAGGTTAAAGAATGCATTTATGCGCTTCTGCCTTAAATTTCATAAGGAGCAGCGTGAAGAAATTAAGATTTATTTAAAAATTTTTAGTAAGTGCAACAATTTTTAAATATCAATTTGTTTATTTAGATTAGTAGTTTTTCAGTATTTCCACTCTATTTCTCCCTTTCTCCCTCTCTCTCTATCTCTATCTCTTTCTCTCTCTCTTTACTACCACTTGACAGACATTATTTCTCGCAATTTAAATGGCGCTGAACAAATCGCCAACCGCAAATGTTTAATGATTGAGTTCTATAAGATTGCTGGGAGCAAGGAACCCGTAAAGCAGGATCTCGCTGCGGAGATACTACGCAATTTAACAGGCGAACCAAAGGGTCAGTAATCAAACATAATAATCCGCCCAATGTCAATATATATTTGAAATAATTGTAGTGCTTAGCATCGTGATGAAAGATGAGGAAAACCTTGGCTCTGTGGCAAATATCTTTAATCAGGATCCTTGCCGGCCATATTATCCCGCAGATCTGTGGCATCATCTGTGCCACTTGTTGGAGCTGACGCCCCAGTTGGGCATCGATTTGGGTTTCTTTGAGCTGCTGCACTTGAGAATTGTGAACAGATTGCCCCTGTTTTGGGAGATGAATAGCAAAGCATTTGCGCTGCTCCTGCGCTGTGAGGAGGGTCAGCGTCGCTTCGACAAGCTCGATGTGATCCAACTCATCTACGAAGTGTTCGAGGATGTTTACGTTGACAAGTCAAAGAAACTGGCCGGCCAGTTTGTGGAGAACTATGAGTATTTGATACTGATCCTAATGGATGGACTGCACAGCAAACGTGCCCTTTGGCGCGTACGAGAATTCCCCCTGTTGACCTGTCACGTGGCACGTCGCATGACCAGCAAGCGAACCACCAATCCTCGACTGCAGCTCTACGGCCTGAAGACACTGCGGAACATGGGCACAATGCCCTGTGTGCGGCGCTACATCATCGGCAATTGGCTGACGGAGATCTGTGAGATGAAGTGCCTCGATGCGGAGGCGGAGTGCGCCAGGGATGCACTTCTCGATTGGCTGCATAGCAGCTAAGCTTTCTATTTGATGCAGATATCTTTTCAATATGTTTTGGGATTGTACAAGTTGCATAACGAATTAAAGTTGCTTCAAATTGTTTTGTGCTCGCATCTAAAGACTTATTTATTTGAACATAATTTTGAAACCTGTATTTTCAGCAAATAAAAAACATTTGAATACCAATTTAATATTCAATAAAGTTAAGAAGAAGTTAAGAAGTGTCTTTTATTGTGGTTGATGGGGCTGACGAACCAGAAGGCCCTATTGCTGAGTAAGCTTTCTAGGGTATCGGCGAATGGAGGGGAAGAATTGCTTACTGATTGGGGAGCGGAGGATGAAATGCTTACATGCTCATAAGGAGAACACAAAGAATTTGTGAGTTTTGTCAGGATGTAAGGTAAATAGGTACTATATATATATATATATATATGTATATATTGGATGGTTCATATATGGTAATCGTTCGTATGAACAAAAACATCGACGCTTCTACCCCTATTTTCAAACCCTATTTCGAAACGGGTTACCCGTTCACATTTCCCCTTGTGCTGTCCCAAAGCTTTTTATATTGGGGCAAAAACGGTTAGAACTCTCTTGCTCTCTCTCTCTCTCTCTCTTTGACTTGCTCTTTCTCTTTGTACCAGCTGATTTTCCTTTACAGAATCACTCAAAGAAACTATTTGTTATAAGGCAGCACATTTAAAACTTTATCTATCATTTTAGCCATGTTTCACTTTAATCATAAACAATTTTTTATTGACCAAGTTTTTCGTTTTTTATTTCTGTAAAAAACTGGGCAAATACACAACTATATTTGAATTTTTTTAGAAATTGCTATTATATGATATATATAGCTTGTATATATATATATATGCGCTACTCAATTCACTCAGAAGACCTTCAGCTACTTTAGCTGTTGAAAAATAAGAAAATTTCACAAAATGTGGAAAAAAAAAAAATACAGAGAATCATCAAAGAACTTTTCCAATTTCCGCTTCTTGGGCGGGCAGCTCCTTGTCGCCAATGGCATCAATAATGACCAGCTACATTACCAAGAGACACGAACCCCCCCAGCACAACAACAACAACAACAACAACCACAATAAAAACAACAACAACAACAACAACAACTAGAGGACTAGTTGAGTGTATGACCGTAACCCGACCACAGTTTGTTGGTTTCTGCGGTTGCCATGCCTCCAATTTTTTTTGCTTTCCTTTTTTTTTTTTCCATCAGCATAGTTTTTTACTTTTCTTGTTTTTCCATTTTATTTTTCTGTGGTGACAAACTTGGCAAGGAGTTGCAATTTTTTAAATTTATTTGCGACAACCGAACAGAACCGTAAACATTTTGTGCCCAGGCTAACCCAATTGTGCAAAGTTTTCGCAGCTCTCAACGATTCCCAGTCACAATTTTGATTAGAGTCGCCTCCGTTTTTCTTCTTCCTCTTTTTTTTTTGCCAACTTTTTAATTACCGCATCGCATTCTTTGCACTCTGATTTTTCGACTTTTTTTGTCCAAATAAAATTGTCAATTTAAATAAATTGCATAACAAAATTCGCCAAACAAATTTATTTACAACATTTTTAAATGCTTTCGGGAAAAAAACCAAAAAAAAAATGATATTTATAAATAAATAATTATTCTTTTTGTTTTTTACTCATATGTTGTATATATATAAATTTATGGGCATGGCTTAATAGACAAATATTTAATAGACAAACATTTGTATGGTAATTTGCAGCTTATTACCTAATTGAATGGCCAACAAACATTTCCAGTTGATGGTGGGAAGTCCTGGCTACTGCTCAGTTGGCGTTGAGTCCTGGCTGCTGCTCAGTTGGCGTTGAGTCCTGGCTACTGCTCAGTTGGCGTTGAGTCCTGGCTGCTGGCACTATGGCATTTCTGCGCTCGTTTCGGATCAGTAATCGATATATAAGTTTCCATGCACTGCTCCTGCTTCGATTCTATTTGGGACAGTTTTATTATTTGGGTTTGATGCGTCTGCGTTACGAGTGCGCTGGGAATGCGGTCCGTCTGACCGAGTACAGTGTGACCATATCGCGCATGATTGCATTACCGTTTGCATACTTTCTGAGCGTGGCGTTGCTCAATCCGTATGCGTCCCTGCTGCATCTGCAACCCTTTCTCTTCGTCTGCTGCTTGCTGTGGCAGCCGAGACGGACGCACGACCGCAGAGTGCAGTTAATCAATGGCTTCTTGCGCCTGGCACCGGCTTTGTATCGACGCAGTCGCCGGAGATTGAAGTTATCGTGGTTATTGGTGTTGCAGTTGGCCATGAAGCTGCTCACATTTAAGCTCTATTTGGGCATCATCGAGTTGACGAAGCCGGGTGTCGATAAGTTGCTGTTCCTGTTGATCTTTGTGGTGCCCACTTCGTTGGCTGTTTGGTGCATGGATATCAGCGCACATCTGCTCAACATTTGCTTCAGCCTGCTGCTCAAGTCCTTTGAGCAGCTGAACACCGAACTGGTCGAGCAGGTGGAGCAAATGCATCTCAAGCTCCTGCAAGCGAATTATCGAGCTATGAGCCGCCGTCAGCGTCGCTTGTGCTCCTTGCAGCGTCTGTATGTGGCATATGCAAGGATTACGCAACAGCTACTCGATTGTTTGGCTCCCCAATTGCTGCTGATTGTGCTCTACAATATCACTCTGATCTTTGCCCTGTCCTATGCCCATTGGCAGCGACTTTTGGACATCCTGATATTGGCCAATGGACTGCGTCTGCTTTTCCAGTCACTGGATGCTCTAGTCTTTGCCACAGGCTCGCCGAGGGACACCTCGTGGGCGCATGTGGCACGCCTCCTGCAGCTGAACGAGGTGCTGGCCATGCACGGCTGGCTGCATCGCCATTGCTGGACATCGCTCCTCGACATGGACAGCTGCGGGCAGAGTGTGAGGCGTGCGTTGCTTCAGCCACGCCTTCAGATTCTGGGACTCTGTACGCCCAATCGCAGCTTGTTCTTTCGCCTGCTCTTCTGCTACTGCAGCTATCTGTATCTGTACTGCATGTGCAACAAGCGACTCCCAGTCGCCGAGCGAGAGATATTCAACGTAATGCTGCTGTTTTCCAACCGGAGGAAGAGACTCCAACAGGCGCGTAGTCAGGATGCCAGCTAGGAGAAACCAAAAAAATACAATAAATATTTATTTAATAGGCTTAAGTTAATTATTCATTAAAAAAATCCAATTTAAATCGTGTATTTTTGTAATTTGTGTTTAATTTACATTAATCCACTTGCAACTTATTGTTGCCCACTATTCAACTGCAACTTATTGTTGCCCACTTTTCAACTGCAACTTGTTTTCAATTTATTTCACCAGCAGATTAAAACTACATTTAAAATTGGAATCCTGTTTGTGGCTGGCTGAAAACTGATCCGATTTTCAAAAATGGATTTTTTTTGGCCTTGGTTTGACCTCCAAAAGCAATGCAACATTTGAAGTTGGAAACGTAATTCTGGCTGGAAATTCAAGCTGAAAACGGGATGGCTCAAAGCTACTTGTAAATATGAAAACCCATTTTTTTCTGGCTAAATATCCCCTTTATACGACCATGTTCAATAAATCAAAGTTTGCTTTTGTGATGGCTAACAAGTTTTGTGTCCTTTGATTACTTTTCCATCCTTGCCCGTTTCCATACTGAGTGTTGGCCAGGATATCAAGCTGGTATGAAACATTTATGATGTGACAACGTTTTGCATTTAATTGCCGAGTTGATGAAGTTTTTGGCAATGAATAGACCACAAGTTATTACAAAACTGAATTGTGGCTTTGCTGTTGCAGCAACAACTTGCAACAAATAATTTCTGCTTATTAACAAAGATGGAAACCAATTCGGTGGAGCAACTTCTGACTGATGAACGTCTAAAATAAATATGTAAATTAACTTTTACAGAATAGCTAATAAATAGCAAAATGTTCCTTTCAGAGAAACAAATATAAATCTAGCTCATGTCGATTTTTTCAAGTGTATGAGCAGCTCATTTATCATTCACGTATTTATTGCACTCGAACGCCAGCTCACATTTATATGTACTGAAATTATTTGGCCAATTTTACACGCAACATACTGAATGTAAGAATATGAAAAGGGCAAACATAACAATAACAACAGCAACAAAATGGGCAACAACAACAACAGCAACAAAATGGGCAACAACAACAACAACAAAATGGGCAACTGGAGGACATCTTCGGGCGGGTAATTTTACATAATTTATGCATTCGCCTTTTGAGACATGCACAAAAATAACAAGCGCTGCGGGTGCGTGGTTGGCTAGGTGCTGGGTGAGTGGGTGGGTGAGTGGGTGGGTGGGTGGGTTGGTTTGGCAACTGTGTTGCCACTCGGCATCCCTTTTGGACTTCCCTTTCGGGCGCTCAACTGAAATATATGTAATTGCATGGCTGGCCGAGCACTTGAGGTGTCTAAAGTGTTGGCTCCCACTCTCTCGCTGCCCCACTCTCTGTCTCTCTCTGTGGGTCTTCATTCCAGTAACTTGCTTCACCCACACATGGCCATCCTTCCGTTCTGGTTACTTTCCTCCTCTGCTCTTTCCGTTGCACATAAATCATTTTTTAAACGCAGCCCCAAACCGAGTGCGTATGTGAAATACTTTCCGTACGCTTCAAATTTTCCACCTTATATGTGGAAGATTTATGGAATACTTGCTTACGAGATTTGCACAGTTATCGTTCCTGTTGTTTGGGCTTTGATTAAATTCTCAAATATATATACATATATATATATACACATATATATATGTATATATATATATTTATTTATTTATATTGAGCTACATTGATTGGCAATTTCAATTTATTGCCACTTTGTTTTCCATTTTGTTGTCTACAACATTTTTGACAATACTTTTTATGTTGCCAAATTGTATTTTGTTTTTCCAACATTTTCTCTATAGTATTTTCTTTCTGCACACACACATGGAAAATCAATTAATTTCATATTTTCATTAGCAAAAAATAGAATTGTATTTTCGATTATTTTGTATTTTTGAAGAGTTTTTAATTGCTTTGTGCCTTAAGCTGATAAATTTGTTTTTCGACTTGAGCAGCTTTAATTTAAGTGCATTAAGATTTCGGTTTTTGGGTTTGATTCGGTTTCGGTTAACGCTTATTCGAGCATTGCCCCCCCCCCGCTCCCTTTTGGGATAACTCAAGTTCATTGTTGGCCCAATCTTATCGGTCATCTTTGATCTGAACACACGAAACAAAGCCAACAAAAGGGTGTGGCAGCTAACGGCATAAGTTTTAAAGATATTTTGAGGCTGCTTTGTTCTCTATTTTATTCCATCCACTTGTTGAAATTTACAGCCTGCTGATGTGCCTTCAGCGCAAGCCAATGAATTGGCTTCGGGCTACGGACTACGGACTACGGACTACGGGCTGCGGACTACGGGCTGCGGACTACGGGCTGCGGACTACGGGCTACGGGCTGCGGACTACGGGCTACGGGCTACACGGCCATAATAAGTTATGCGCCCAGAATTAAGCCGCTGGCATAGCACAGTGATATGGAATCATTGGGGAGAGAAGGAGACTTGTTGGCTTGGGGAAAGGAAGCCAGAGCACCGAGCCAGAGCTGGAGCCAAAGCCAAGCAACTGAGCCAAGGGCAATGCTTTTATAAATCTCTTTAATTTATTAGATTTCATTAGACGTTTGGCGCCAACTCCAGCGAAGGGTAACGCAGCTACACTCAGCCAAAAATAATGTACACCAATTTGAGTAAATCGTCAAGAAGTTGAGGTTATTCTAAGTATAGGCATTATAAGTTTCTTTAATGGACATTTAATTATTTATGAGCATTTTAAGTTCAAGTTTAAAGACCTTAATCTTAAGTCAATCTTCGTTTTCGTATTGCTATTGCTACTGCTACGATTTGGAGCAGAGCAACAGCAGAGCCAATAGCTGAAAACTGAAATGAATGCTCCGTTGCTCCGCTCAGCTCCGTCAATGTCGCAAAGAACCGGAGCAGAGTGAGAGCATTGAAGCTGAATTGCACAGCTTGTATAGCTTGCTGTAGCAATCGCATATTTGTTTTGCTCTTCTGCACAGCCTGAATGCGTTCTAAGATCTTGAGAAGCTGACCAATGTAAAATTATGTGCATATTTTTTGGAGAAGCTGGCCAAAATAAAGTTATGTGCATATTTTCGATATGTCAGATTTATTTTTGCAAGTGTAGCAGCGAGGCATTGGGTTGTGCGGTGCCCATTGTTACAACAACAACATGACAGGAGGAGCAGCAGCAGCAGCAGTGGCAGCAGTGGCAGTAGCAAATGGCAGCAGCAGCAGTAGCAGCAACACCAACAGCAGTGGCAGTGGCAGCAGCAGTTCCCACAACGGCAGCTGCAGAATTTTTATATTAACAAGCTCAAAACATGGCAGTGGAAGCTCGACTCGCATAAAAAGTAATAATAAGGCTGTAAAATGACGGCCAAGGGGCAGGAAACGAATACCAATGCATAGGCAGCATAGCCACCACCCCACCACCCCCCTAGCACTAGTCGGTGTGGGTGGGCTTGTTTCTGTGTGTGTGTATGCCTGCTTAATGTTATTGTCTTTAACGTCAGCTCAAATTAGGTTTACCTTTTCCATTTTATTCACGCCTGCCACAGCCGCGCTGGAAGATGGACTTATCATTCAATAAACCTTTTTCTTTCCCCTGAGGTATGATCGTGTTGTTGATTCGGACGGGTGCACAGTTACCACTCCTGAGCGCAAACGTACAGTGCTGCGACTAGTTCTCATTGAAGTTAAAATTCTAGCCTGAAAATCGCTATATGGGCATAGGTCGAAACTTCAAAATGCCATAACTTCGTCAAAACTCAACTCATTTTAAAAAGCGAGGGCTTTTTAATCATAGTTTTATCCCTATATCGATCGTACATTTAAAGTTGAAAACGAGACTTCAGGTCGGAGCATAAGTAAAAATTCTAGCCTGAAAATCGGAATGTGGGCATATGGGCATAGGTCGAAACTTCAAAATGCCATAACTTCGTCAAAACTCAACTCATTTTAAAAAGCGAGGGCTTTTTAATCATAGTTTTATCCCTATATCAATCGTACATTTAAAGTTGAAAACGAGACTTCAGGTCGGAGCATAAGTAAAAATTCTAGCCTGAAAATCGGAATGTGGGCATATGGGCATAGGTCGAAACTTCAAAATGCCATAACTTCGTCAAAACTCAACTCATTTTAAAAAGCGAGGGCTTTTTAATCATAGTTTTATCCCTATATCAATCGTACATTTAAAGTTGAAAACGAGACTTCAGGTCGGAGCATAAGTAAAAATTCTAGCCTGAAAATCGGAATGTGGGCATATGGGCATAGGTCGAAACTTCAAAATGCCATAACTTCGTCAAAACTCAACTCATTTTAAAAAGCGAGGGCTTTTTAATCATAGTTTTATCCCTAGATCAATCGTACATTTAAAGTTGAAAACGAGATTTCAGGTCGGAGCATAAGTAAAAATTCTAGCCTGAAAATCGGAATGTGGGCATATGGGCATAGTCGAAACTTCAAAATGCCATAACTTCGTCAAAACTCAACTCATTTTAAAAAGCGAGGGCTTTTTAATCATAGCTTTATCCCTAGATCAATCGTACATTTAAAGTTGAAAACGAGATTTCAGGTCGGAGCATAAGTAAAAATTCTAGCCTGAAAATCGGAATGTGGGCATATGGGCATAGGTCGAAACTTCAAAACGCCATAACTTCGTCAAAGCTCAACTGATTTTAAAAAGCGAGGGCTTTTTAATCATAGTTTTATCCCTAGATCAATCGTACATTTAAAGTTGAAAACGAGATTTCAGGTCGGAGCATAAGTAAAAATTCTAGCCTGAAAATCGGAATGTGGGCTTATGGGCATAGGTCGAAACTTCAAAATGCCATAACTTCGTCAAAACTCAACTCACTTTAAAAAGCGAGGGCTTTTTAATCATAGTTTTATCCCTAGATCAATCGTACATTTAAAGTTGAAAACGAGATTTCAGGTCGGAGCATAAGTAAAAATTCTAGCCTGAAAATCGGAATGTGGGCATATGGGCATAGGTCGAAACTTCAAAATGCCATATTTTCGTCAAAACTCAACTCATTTTAAAAAGCGAGGGCTTTTTAATCATAGTTTTATCCCTAGATCAATCGTACATTTAAAGTTGAAAACGAGATTTCAGGTCGGAGCATAAGTAAAAATTCTAGCCTGAAAATCGGAATGTGGGCATATGGGCATAGGTCGAAACTTCAAAATGCCATATTTTCGTCAAAACTCAACTCATTTTAAAAAGCGAGGGCTTTTTAATCATAGTTTTATCCCTAGATCAATCGTACATTTAAAGTTGAAAACGAGATTTCAGGTCGGAGCATAAGTAAAAATTCTAGCCTGAAAATCGGAATGTGGGCATATGGGCATAGGTCGAAACTTCAAAACGCCATAACTTCGTCAAAGCTCAACTGATTTTAAAAAGCGAGGGCTTTTTAATCATAGTTTTATCCCTAGATCAATCGTACATTTAAAGTTGAAAACGAGATTTCAGGTCGGAGCATAAGTAAAAATTCTAGCCTGAAAATCGGAATGTGGGCTTATGGGCATAGGTCGAAACTTCAAAATGCCATATTTTCGTCAAAACTCAACTCATTTTAAAAAGCGAGGGCTTTTTAATCATAGTTTTATCCCTAGATCAATCGTACATTTAAAGTTGAAAACGAGATTTCAGGTCGGAGCATAAGTAAAAATTCTAGCCTGAAAATCGGAATGTGGGCATATGGGCATAGGTCGAAACTTCAAAACGCCATAACTTCGTCAAAGCTCAACTGATTTTAAAAAGCGAGGGCTTTTTAATCATAGTTTTATCCCTAGATCAATCGTACATTTAAAGTTGAAAACGAGATTTCAGGTCGGAGCATAAGTAAAAATTCTAGCCTGAAAATCGGAATGTGGGCATATGGGCATAGGTCGAAACTTCAAAATGCCATATTTTCGTCAAAACTCAACTCATTTTAAAAAGCGAGGGCTTTTTAATCATAGTTTTATCCCTAGATCAATCGTACATTTAAAGTTGAAAACGAGATTTCAGGTCGGAGCATAAGTAAAAATTCTAGCCTGAAAATCGGAATGTGGGCTTATGGGCATAGGTCGAAACTTCAAAACGCCATAACTTCGTCAAAGCTCAACTGATTTTAAAAAGCGAGGGCTTTTTAATCATAGTTTTATCCCTAGATCAATCGTACATTTAAAGTTGAAAACGAGATTTCAGGTCGGAGCATAAGTAAAAATTCTAGCCTGAAAATCGGAATGTGGGCTTATGGGCATAGGTCGAAACTTCAAAATGCCATAACTTCGTCAAAACTCAACTCACTTTAAAAAGCGAGGGCTTTTTAATCATAGTTTTATCCCTAGATCAATCGTACATTTAAAGTTGAAAACGAGATTTCAGGTCGGAGCATAAGTAAAAATTCTAGCCTGAAAATCGGAATGTGGGCATATGGGCATAGGTCGAAACTTCAAAATGCCATAACTTCGTCAAAACTCGACTCATTTTAAAAAGCGAGGGCTTTTTGATCATAGTTTTATCCCTAGATCAAAACATGGCAGTGGAAGCTCGACTCGCATAAAAAGTAATAATGTGGCTGTAAAATGACGGCCAAGGGGCAGGAAACGAATACCAATGCATACTTTGCAACTTGGCCAGCTAGCCACCACCCCGCCTCCCCCCCTAGCACTAGTCGGTGTGGGTGGGCTTGTTTCTGTGTGTGTGTATGCCTGCTTAATGTTATTGTCTTTAACGTTAGCTCAAATTAGGTTTACCTTTTCCATTTTATTCACGCCTGCCACAGCCGCGCCGGAAAATGGGCTTATCATTCAATAAACTTGGTTTGAAATGAGGTCAATTAGTTGGGTGGTGGAAGGGAGGAGCTGATTAAACAGCAACATTTTGAGATATTCATGTATCGATTTACAATATGCATTGCAAAGTTTCGCAAACCAAAATTCAACTTTTGCAACGCTTTCATTTTCAACTAAAATGGGGGAAACACATCTCAAATGAACTCTGCCGACAGCTGAAAACTGAAAATGTAATTATTTTTAAATTTCGAGTCCAATTAGCCAGGGTTGCCAGGGTTCACATACAAAAATGTTAAATTTGACGGATTGTTAATTATTTATGAATGGAAAATTAGAAAATCAAAATGCAATTCATGCAACTAATTCAATTTAATGTAGGGAAATGCATTTAATTAATATTTTCATATGTACAATATGCGCATGTAGATAAAGGATCACTCTAAATAAATTGCACACTCAGTGTTGTCCTTACACACCCACACACACACACACACAACCACAAATGTGACGCCATGCAAAAGGCAGCAATGCTGTAATCAACAAAATTACACTAAAATACAAAAATAAATTTGACACGAATGCGACGAGGACACAAAAAGTGGAGTTCCCTTCACATACATATATTGTATCCACTTTGCTCTCTCTCCCCCTCTCTTTCGCATGCTAGCTAGCTCTGTATTGCTGTCTCTTTTCGTCGCAGCAAGCATGAGCGAAACCCAAAGTAAAATGGAACACAGCTCGCAGCTGAACAAAGTGAAGTTGGTTGCCAGGAGAACGTGAGTAGGTGAACCTGCTCCTCTAGGTGCTGGTGTGCGTGTGCGTGTGTGTGTGTGTGTGTGGGAGGTTTTGTCATGTGCGACACTTTGTAACATATTTTTTGTCATTTGTTTGCAGTGTGTTTGCCTCTTTTTGGGCGTCACTCAACACAGACTCGTTCTCGTCGTCATCCTGCCCTGCCGCTCCTACTCCTCGTCCTTGTTGCGTGTCTGTGTGTGTGTGTATGGGTGTGTGCCACAAAATGTTACATTGTTTTTAGCACGCAAGAGGCGACACCGTGACACTCACACCAACACACACATATTCTTAAGAGCACACAGACACACTCATGTGGTATCAATCAGTTGCGCGTAAAAAAGTAAATGTATGGCAGAGTTGCCACCGCGTTGAACGAATGACTAACACGCTGGGCTGCTGTCGACTTTTTGTTGTAATTTTATGGCAAACATTTATAACATTTATTTGTATTTTTACGAGCTGAATTGTCTTTGTTGCTTTATTATTATGTCTCACTTGGGAATTTTATGAGCGTCCCCACTTATCTCCTCCCGCCTCCCTTCCACTTTATACATATGGCTATACGATGAGTTTTTGAGGGGGTTGAGTAGCACTTTGCTTTGCCAAGTGGAAAAGCTCAACAAAATTAAATAATCGCAATCAATTGAAACATTTTCATTTGATTGCAATTTCGGTATGCAAAATGTGCGAAGAGTCTTTCTTTGATTCAAATAAAGAAGCTCCTCGAAAATTATACTTTTTAAATTCAGGATTTTTTCCATCCTAAAAACTCAATTTCATTAGCCGAGTAAGAGTAGGCCAAGGAACATTAAATCTCTCTTGGACATAATTAACTCAATCTCTAGCAAAAACACAACTCCAACTGACTTGCTGTCAGAGATCGATTTCAACCCGACTTACTCCCTTCACTTCTCCTCCCCCGCACAAAACTCTTTGATTACACTTGGCCAACCTTCTCTTGTTGGACAAGCTTCTGCTGTCAACCAAATATAATCATTGCAATCAATCAATCTATAATTTCCATAATGCAAAAGCGATTCATGTTTACATTGTAAGCGAAGGCAAACATATTATGATATCAGTCAGAAAAATGTCACAAAATATTTGAGAAATCGGTACACTTAATAACAAGTCGCACAATTTAATATCAGACATTATTCATGCACACTTAGAGTTGAAAATCGGTTTACTCCACTTTGGAAAATAAAACAAATTCCAATTGGGTGAAAAGAAGAAGAAGAATATACTCGGGAACAAAGGCAAGGCATTTTGTGATGGCTTGGCAACAATGGCTGGCATTGTTTTCATTTTGATTAAACATTTTTATATATTGTGCAGAAATTGCAAAATTGTGCTAAAAAAATGGGACCTAGTTATAAAACAAATTATGTATTATTAAAAACACAAAAAGGAAGGAAACCCTAGCAAAGCTGACAATGAAGCCGCAAAAAACTTGGCAAAAAAAAAATAAAGGAGAACAAAGTGAGACCGTTGCCGTTTGGCGTAACCGACTACGGCATACTCTGCTAACAGTTTAATACCAGCTGAGAACAGATGACAGAGCAACAAGGATGTGAATGTGCCGGCAGACGTTGGATATTTACTTGGATAAATATATATATATATATAACATTTTCTTTCTTATCTTAGTAAGAGTTGCCCAAAAAAATACTTGACAGATTTTGTGCAACTATCAATAAGCCAATATGCTCTACTAGCTACGGAATCAGAGTATCAAAATGCGAACGGAATGCAGAATTTTACAGGCGACGCCTTATCAAATAAAGAAAGACAGTTAGAGAGTGCGAGAGAGAGAGAGGGAGAGAGAGAGAGCAGAGATTGAAGTGCCAGCGAATTTATGGAATACTTTTGTATTTTGCATTTTCCCTTTTGCTCGAAGCAAATTGAATACAACACAATGGCGACCAATGGAAAAGTTTCCAGCCTGCAAATGCCGCCGGCAAGGAAGTGCTGAGTGGTGTGAAGATATATATATATAGTATATATATAAATATAACAGAGAACGCAAGCATTGTCTGCCCAGGACTAGAGTCCTGCATAATTTGAAAGTCACAATAGTCAGAGACGAGAAACGCAGCCAGCCAAATGTCTGGCAATTACTAAATGTTTAGTTAGTCAGGTTAGGTTTCCCTACTGGTGTAAGGCAAGTAAAATCAGCACAATAAATGAACTGCCAGTCAAGTTGGCAACAAGCTTAAGAGCTCCTTGACTTATCGGAATGAAAAAGTTGGTTGTTAAAGTTAAAGATTTAACTGTGAATCATTCTCCGAAAACTTGTTCGTTGTAGTCTCTATTTTAGCTCTAATCCAAAGAGTAAAAGCAAATATTTTAAAGAATTGTTTGCTGATTTTGGGCTGTAGTTAAGTGAGTTGTGAATCATTTAAACTGAGCTTAAATTCGCATAACACATCGCTGCTCGTTTATTTTGCAAAATGCAGCTGGCCGTGCAATCCACAAACTGTTAAACCCCAATCATGTACAGCTGCCGCCAACAACAATTGGCCGCATTGCAACCAAAGGTTGCATACGACTAGCAGGCAGTCATCAACCGAAAAACAACAACTACAAAAGTTGCAACAACACAAACAACAACAACCAAATGGCTTCGTGAAACGTGTCATTTAACATTTTGGCTAATAGTCCGCACATTGTTTCGGTACTTTTCCTAAACGGAATAACACAAAAAACAAAAACAACAAAAAACAAATAAAACACAAACAAAAAAAGTAAAAAAAGTAAAAAATTCAACTTATTTTCTGTGCAAAAGCAAAATAAAAGTGAACAAATGGCGGAGTGAGTTAAAACCGCGGTAATTTTGGTCAACATGCTGAATGAACTGTAAAATCAACTCGTTCACAAATGTGTGTGTTTGTGTGTGTGTGTGTGAGTGTGTGTGTGTGTGTGTGTTCAATAACAATAGTAACAAGAGCTGAAACTAAAACTGAAACTCAACTCGTTGGAAACTAAAAATCAGTTTGCACAAAATTACGTATACGCCGCGTGCAGACGCTAAGCGAGAATTAACATTTAACTGGTCCATAATGGCGGTTGGTTGTAGCTCTGTGCCAGGACGAAGGACATGTGGCACACATGTGCGAATGTGTGTGGCTTCTGCTGAATTAAATGCACATTTTGCGAACTGGTTGTTGCCACTTTTATGTTAGGTGTATTGGTGTGTGTAGTATTTGAAAATTGAACTCACTTGTTTTGCAATTTTGCGGGCATACTACAAAGGACTTGTGAATACGATCAGATAAATACTACTATAGGAATAATATGCTATGAAAACTAGTCTTGCAAATTCAAATAGATGACTGTGACTAATGAGGGCATCGGTTATCTGATATATGAATGAATATTTGTTTAGTTATGGTCATGTTTTAGCTTAGTTACAGATATGTTGTAGAAAAATTACGAACATATATATAAAACAGGCTCAGGATACTCACAGGACACTGTACACTGAGAAGTCAGGTATTTATAGTAGCGATGTATGCAGATTTTGTGCAAGCGAGGAGGAATCCTCAATGCACATCCTGGCAGAATGCGTCGCCTTAATCAGGAAAAGATGCAGCATCCTTGGGAAGCATGTCATGAAGCCGAATAGGCTCAGAAGGAGGCTTTCCCCAATTATAATAATAATAATATATATGTATATTATATATAATATAAAATCGTATATATATATTATAATATAATTATATAATCATGTGCATTGGACAAATGACAGTGGAGATGCATCTCACTATCCGTAGAACAAAGTCAAGGCATTTTTCTGCCGATTCTTTAATGCCAACTTGCTGGCGTGCAACATGTGCTTTTTTTTTGCTGCAACACTTTAAAATCCGAAATGCAATTTAGCTTGCAACACATTGGAGAACAATATTCCGAGCGCATTTCCTTCAATCATTGCCAAGCAAACAAATTAAATAGAAGTAAGCAGTAAGATTTGATGGCTTTGTTGTTGTTATGGTTGCCGTAGTTTCCCCTTAGGTTGGTGGTGGCTGCCTCGTTGTCAAGGAACGGCTGACACATGCCGCTCCTGCTGCTGCCGGCTGCAACACATTCGTATTATTAAATTTTCATGCAGCTTTGCTGTTAATCCAACAAAACGAAAGAAACAAACTGAAACTATGCTGCAAGTGCAGAGAAGGACAAATTGAATGGAATGCCAAAGCGCGCCTTAGGAGTTGAATACTCAGCATTGGAGTGATAGTGATGATGATGAGGATGATAATGCTACACAATCCCCGTTTCTATCCCAGCGAAACAGCTCAGACATCACATATATGTCCCCAAGGTGGCTCAGCTTTGGCATTGGCTTTGGATTTTGCTACACGCTACTTATTATTTACTTTGCGTATTGTCTGTGGTGATTACACTTAGAAAAACTATAATCGAGCATTTACAAAATCTTTTTAAAGCTTTTTATCTAGTGTTTAAGGAATTTTTTACTTACTAGCTGATGTCATTTTTATTTTTGGACTAACACAGACTGACTGGACACAGATACAATACACAATACTTAGTTTTTTCGAGTGTTGGCTAGCACAGTCCGTGGGTTGTGCTGAGCGATATCCATCAGGGTATTCTTTATGTCAGCGTGTAAATTTCAATTTGAATGCCGTGCGAGACTTTGAAAGGAGCTTAAAACCAACATAAATCATACTTAGCGTCCACAACTGGTCCACCATTTCCACCGTTTGGCTCATTTAACGTTGGCTACTGCTGCATCTTTGGTATGCGACCAACGTGGCCGGCAACAGTTCTTGGCAGCGAAGACGCTTGGCGGATTCCATGAGTTTCTTGGCAAAACAGTTTTTGGCTTCGTGCTAAGAAAATGGCTCGTAAACATTTTCACTTTAGTCACGCGCCGTTTGCAAGTTTCCTAATGAATTATGCGATGCTGCCAGCTGCGAGGTGTTGCTCCATGGATATCCAACCATGGACATCCTTAAGGAGCATCCGTTGCCTCCATTCGCTGCCATTTGAATTCCGTGCTTTGTGTATATGATGAAAAATGATAATGCTCATGAACTATTTCTGCTCGCATAAACATTGCGAAGCAAGTCAGTTGTAATTCATCATTTGCATATTGTCTTTCCCTGTGGCACTCATTTTTAAGTTGCACCCAACAATAATCAACAAAGTCAACAAAATGCCCGACTGTCCGTCTGTCTGTCTATCCGTCTGTCTGTATGGAAATTAGCCACACAAACACTGTCATCTTAATTGGTGGCTTAGTTTTGTTATAATAATAAAAACCACAAGCCCAAAATTCTTACTCGACTTTAAAAGGCTTACAAATTTTAGACAAATTTATGCCAAAAATTATTCGACTTTCAAAGAGACAACTGCAATTTTCTGGTATCAGATATATATATATATATATAGTAAAGCAAAAAACCTATAAGGTCTATTGTGCCCGCTTGCTGAGCCTACAGCTCTTCCATCAACCCCAGCTCCTGCACGAATGCCAGGATCTTTGTTGGGTCGAGGGTTTCTATGTCCTTGGGCCTCATTACATGCTGCCCTAGGATGCTGCATCTTTTCCTGATTAAGGCGACGCATTCTGCTAAAATGTGCATTGAAGATTCCCCCTAATCTAGTTAGGTGACTTCTCAGTCTACAATGTCCTGTCAATAGACCTGTGAGTATTCTGAGTCTATTCTTCCCCATTGATATCAATTGCTTAAATCGCTTTTGATTATATCCACCTAGGAGACTTCTGGCTTGTCGAAGTCCTGGTGTCTCTGCCCAACTCAGTTCCCGCATCTGTCTTTCTTCGTCCCTGATTCTTCCTACGCCACAATACGGTTCAAAGCCTATCAGGGGTCTCTCTGCCCCCATTCTTGCTTGCTTGTCAGCCTCTTCGTTCCCCGCTCTGTCCCTGTGACCCGGAACCCATCTTAGGGTAAGCCTATTGTGTTTTCCGAGTTGGTCAAGCTTGGATCTTACTTCGTGGACTACTTTGGATGTTATTTTCGTCCCAATATATTCATGAACATCTTTTAGCATTGAAACTAAATTAATAAATATTTATTTATCCGCTTGTCGAAATGAATACATATTTTATAATCAAATTATTATTTAATCCAGTTTGTATCGATTAAATCTGTACATTGAATTCACAACTGTTAATTATTTATAATTACACATTGACAATGTGGCAAGCTAATAAAATGGAAACATTTTCTGCTTAACAATAAACAAAATAAATAAAATAAAAATTATTCATTAAATCAGTGAATTTTGTGATGAGTGAAGCTTAAAAACATTTCTCATTTTTCAGTTTTCATTTAAAATTATTTAAATTTTAGCTAAAATTTTGATTTAAACTTTTTTTTGTATATAAATAATTAAATTGGAATTTTAAATTTTCATTTGCCTGATTTGAAGCACTCATTCAGTTTTCACAGCTTGGAGATAAGACAACTATAACAATGACAGCTGCTGCCACATTTTGTGGCAAGGGAACTAACAACAACGACAACAACTTAACCCACATAAAACTCAACAAAACGTAACGAAGATGCGTCTCGAAATGTTGCAAGAATGTGGACTGAGGTGACTGCCACATTCCGTTGTAAAGGGGCAGGTTGCGGTCGGGGTTACAACATAGGGTTATCAGTTGGTCTGCGATAAGTACGACAGTTACTCGTAAAATTGAAGTGTCTACGTTTCAGGTGCGCTTGTGAGTGTGTGTGTGTGTGTGTGTGTGTGTGTGTGTGTGTGTGTGTGTGTGTATGTGAATGGCTTTGCTGTGTGGCCGTGACCATTAAAGTCCTTCAACACCCGGTTCCGAAGCAGCATTAGCTTTGCTTTGTCAAAAGCTCAGCGCATTTTTCTCTGTGTGTGTGTGAGTGTGTGTGGCATGTTGCAACCGTTGCAACTTGTAGCAAATGTAATGACGCAAAATAGAATTGACAATTTCACAGCTTGATGGGTTATTGGCCATTATAGCAATGCTGGCAAGAGCAGTAAGCGAAGTCTGCGAGCAAGCTATAAAATACAGATTTATTTTTTCTCCATTCTTATCTAACTTAAGAGCTGTAAAGCTGAATCGAAATCACAATCAAAATCGACTTCGCTATCTTAAATATTATTTAATGAGATAATGAAAAAACCGTTAAATATTTCAGACAGTATAAAACAGGAAAAATCTTAAAAGTTTTTTTGCTACAACTATTGATTTGAAATTATTGCAAAAGTGGCAAATGAATTCCTTCAAAATTTGTTTACAGATATTTTTTTCAATTATTGCTAACGTTTGATATATTTGAAAACGGTTTTCTAAATATTCAAAATATTCAAATTATTCATTAGCTTACTTCAAACTCATTTTCATTCAATACATATTTTTAAATAGTTTTCGAAATGATTTCAAAATGCGCTTCGAAAATGTTTTCTCAGCTTACTGCTTATCCGATTCAATAAAAATAGCTCTTGCCCCTGCCTCCGACGCCCTCTCTTTCTCTCTGCTGCCACAAACACGCCCACTTGTTAGCTGCTTTCGACCATAACTGGTAAGCCCCTGTGTTAAGCCGAACTGTTTGTGCATTGTCCGGCAGTTTCAGCAAACTTGTCACCCACTGCTATCTTGCCCCACCCACCATCTGCACCACAGTTACTTTACTGCACACACACACGCATACACACACACACACACACATACTTGGCTGTAGAGAGAAACTTTGAACTAAGTAACACTGGCTATAATAAACCGCCAAGTTGGCCAAATGGCAGTCGTAGCACAACGCAGGACACGTGCCAGGACACTCGGCGCTCGAGGCGCAGCTGTTCGCTTATCGCTTATCTGTGCGCTCCCCTTCTCAGCCTCTCTCCCCACCCCTCCTCAGTGCATTTGGCGCACACTTTTTCTTTGCTCCCCCCTTCAAATGAAGTAAGGCAACACAAAAGCTGCTTAAATGGCAGAAGCGCACTTCTTAGGCACCGTAGATGGCTAATGTGTCACAGCAGTCATACCCCTTGCAGTCCAAGCCCAAAATGGGTGTTTGCAACACGACGCATGTTGAATGATCGCATAGACTGTAATATTTCCATGAAGATCGGAAAAGACACACCGAAGCGAAAGTTCCAAATGAATTCGCTTCGTTTTAATCGACTAAACGTATTTAACAGCTGGACTTAGGGTATCTGCTAGTCGAGTTGGCTAGCCTAAAACATTCTTATTTGTTTTTGGTACTTATTGTCAGTGTGTGCCTGCTTCCATTGTGTGTTGTCCATGTGTCTTCCATTGCAGCAGCTGTTACTGCTAGCTAGTTAAGAACGGAATGTGAGGAGCTGAAAGCGTATTTTTATGTGTCCCTGTGTGTGTGTGTGTGTGTGTGTGTGTGGCTAGTGAATTATTCTAGCATCTTTAGTAAACGTTTAGATGCTTTTAATAGCTCACACACACAGACAGACACACACACACACACACTAACTCACCGGTTGCTACGTGTTTGTTATAATCTCTCTTTTATTCTTTGGCGACTGCCTTGGCCAGACATTTCTTTAATTATCCAATTACAAAGGCATCTAGGAAAAAAAATACGGCAGATAAAGAGACAGAGAGAGAGAGAGAGAGAGAGAGAGAGAGGGAGAGAGTGAGGCAGAGAGAGAGAGTGAGGTAGAGAGAGTGAGGAAGAGGGAGTGAGGCAGAGAGACTACGACGACAGCTTGAGGCTGTCTCCGCCCTACCCACCACCAACACACACACTTCCGCTCCCCCCCCCCCCCCCCCCCTCTCGCACAACACATTTAATGTCCTTGCACAATTCCTTTCAAGCTGCGCACTTAAGGACTCGTTGTGTGCGTATTTTAACGAGCTTACTCGTATTTAGTTGTGCTGCTGCTCAAGTGTTTCTCGATATCTGTTAAGTTGCCAATAGCCAAATAGCAATAGTTGTTGACCAACAAACTCTCGACTCAGCATCGATGCTAATAGCATATGAGCCTCAAATCCAAATTAGTTTTGTGTGCTGCAATCATCTTCATCAGGATGAACAGGCTGTTAAACTCTTATGCCAACACATCGTAATCCATGGTCTCGGAAGTCAACTGCTGCATTGCTGCACCGAGAGAATTTAATGCCGTAAATTGACTGCGTGAAATGAGGTTAATGCTCAATAATGCATGCGAGTAAATGCTAAAAGCCGCCTGAGCTTTGAGCCGGGCCCACAGCCAACAGCCAACAGCCGACAGTCGACAGTCAACAGTTTCCAGCTCCCCTTGCCGCTGCCGTTGCTGCCCCCGTTGTCGTGGCCAGAGCTTGATCCTTTGACTGCAGTTATTACTGCTGCTGCTGTTGCTGTTGCTGTTCCTCCTACTTGCATGACTGGATTGATGGGCGTGGCGTGCCGTGGTTATCGATGCATTGACACAACTGTTTGCAAGCACACCATTTTTTTTTGCACTCGTCTCCTCGCATCCACTACTTGAAAAATAAATATACACTCCCATTTAAACGTCAGCGTAAAGGATTTTTACGTCGATTACTTTTGCCTGTTAACAGGGCTATCATCTGCAGTGGCTTATACTGCGATTATATTCCCAATATCTGACAAAGCGTTATCCACCAAGAAATTGTAACTTAATAAAAATTGATCAGTGTAAAGATTGCAAAGATTACCAACGAGAAGCAAGACAAAAATCATTCATCAAAATCATCAATCAATCAAATGCAAAGGTACAAGGATTGGGGAAACACAGTAAAAAACGGTTTAACTAACAGTTAATTAAGTACATACAAAAAGGGTATGTGTCAGTCGTTCACACTCGACTTGAATACTGTTTTTTCAGTCAGTTTGGTGGCTGGCGGCATGCACCGTGCTGCCTGGACTGGACTTGCAGGACTGCCCAGAAGCAAAAAGTAAATCATGAAAAATGATTAATAAATCAGCTTAAAACTGCATCATAACTGTAAATTTATATCGGCTCTTTGCTCGATATATGTATATGTATGTATATGTGGGCATATGTGTATATATAGAGCATATTGTGCAGCTGTTGGCAAATTAAGCAATTTGTAGGTCAGGGGTCGGCCATAAGCTGCACTAGGTCTGCCATGACGCCATGTATCTGAATATATATATATATATATATATGCGATATGTATTAGAGACGACATAATGTCCTGCAAATTGTGCACATTTTTCAATTTAATGAGGTGCTTATTTTAAACTTTACACATGCATGCACGCAGCCAGGAAACGGAGAAGACCAGAGAGCACTGAGCTCGAGTCGAAGGACTCGGTTCCAAAAGGATGAACAGCAGCTCATCGAAATGGGAATGACGTCGACGCTTGCTCGGCAACCTCAATGTAAATGTGGTGTGTGTGTGTGTGTGTGGCGTGTGTGTGTGTGCGTGTGTATCTGTGCTTGCGTCCAAGGCCATTAAAATGCTAAATTGTTGCTAGCCACAGAGAGTGGTTGAGAGAGAGAGTGAGACAGAAATGGCTTCATTTCTTTTTTGGGTGTGATTTCTGCTCACATTGCCAGAGATTACTCATACGCCGCGTGGTGCAACGATAGTCAGAGCAGTGTCTGTCTGTCAGTCGTTCAGTGGGTGGCATTGGGCGACTTAATTTCTTCGCTAACACATCATTATGCTTATCGCTGGCAACGAGTTCTCGAGTCCTCGACGCAAGCAAGTGCCTGCTGCCAGGACACGCGGCTATCCTCAGTTTCTGCTTCGGTCTCTGTCTCTGCCTCTGCACATCATCTGTCAAGTGGCTGCTAAATGCCACGCATTACAGTATCCGAAAACTATGTAAAACTTGTTTGCCAACAGTTTTTGAAGACTGACTGTCTCGAGGGGCAGCCGCATGTCACTCTAAAGTGACAAGTGGGGATCAGGGGTGAACGGGGGGCAGCGTAACTGAGATGCTGTGCAACAGTCGTTGAATGTCCTTTTTAAGCATAAATGCTGGCATTTTGAGTGAGTTGAGTACCCACTCAACCAGCTGAGATTATTACGGAAATAACGAAAAATTTCAAGTTTTGTTTCGAGTTGCTGACAAAAACTACAATCTCATTTAGCTCGAGGATATTTGAAACTTAAAAATAAAAAATGCCAACTTTTGACGAACAACTGCAACTAAAATGAAATTGTGGTTGTCAAGGGGTAAAAAAAAGTGGTTTATTTAACATTTCAGATGGAAAAACATCATCATTATATGATATACATTTAAATATAATCTAAGCGAATTCATTTGATCAAATCTTTTTCATCTCATTTGATGAAATGTTTTCATTGTTTTTTTTTGTTTTATTTTGTTGAAGATGAGTTTATTTAAAAATGAAATTCTGATTCAATGTCATCTATTCCTACACTTTTTCGAACTCTTTAAAAATATTTAAAGTAGTTTCTATATATTTAAATATTCATTGGCTGTAAAGAGCACGTTTCAACTTTAGTTAGCTGCAGACAGACGGACAGACAGTCAGTCCGGCACATTTTTCAACCGTCAGACTCTGGTGTGGCACAAACCTCAACCAAAGCGTTGGCCAACAAAGTGTTAATGAGCACACAACAACAACAACAGCAACAACAACAACAACAACAACATTAAAACACACATACGTACCTCAATATATTGCGTGCTTTAATTTTTCTCTCTCTCTCTTCTCCTTTGCCACACGCGGCGTATGCGTAACTTTTCATTTATGTGCTGCTTGTAATGACAACGACTCGTTGGGCTTCTCCGCTGTCTGTCTGTCTGTCTGTCAGCAGTGTTTTTGCAGCAGATTTTTATTTCGGCCACTTGACGTCTGACGTCAGCCACTCTCAGATAAAAAATGTAAAAAAAACACAGAAATTAAATGAAAATTTTAATTAAAACAAGCACTTGTCTTTGCAGCAGTGCTGATCTCTTATGCAAATATCAAACACACACACTTTGTGCCGCCACTCGGCGTGCCACTAAGTTGTTTTCTGCAGCATGCAGTCCCTTCTACGCATTGAGTCAAAATGTCATCTAGGCAAAAATAAAAAAACTTTTTGAGTGTTGGCTGTTTGGCTTAAATCAAGAGGCAACTTCTTGAAACTGCACCCGCTGCAACGTCTGTGGTGGCGGCATCTCTGGCATTGTCTGCGCTGTGCCTTTGGCTGCCAGTTGTCATTGTGTTTTATTTGGCACAGTTGGGCATGGTTGGGTTGGTTGTTTTCAGTGTATGGCTGACGTTGAAGTGTTGCGAGTGCAAAATGAGTTGAAAAGGTAATTTATAAAAGAGTTCAGCAGCCTCAGAAGGCAGCAACAAAAGATAAGATAGTTCCACACAGATACAATGGTCGTCGAGTTCATAAAAACTCATTTTGGCAAATTATTTATAAGAAATGCATTTTATTCAGATATATGTATAATGCTCGACAAAATAAAGTAGTATTTATATTTATATTATATATAAATAAATAAATAAAAATAAAGTAGCAAATTTTGTTTACTTACTGAAACATTAGTTGAGAAAAGTTAACTATGATCCTTATAAAAATCATATTATATATTAATAACCACAAAATTGACAGTTTTCTCCATGGTGAAATTGTTGAGCGCGTTTCATGTGATTTAAGCCATTTATTAAGGCCAATTAATAAGTGCTGAAACTGTGCACAAGAGCTCTGGAGTTCTCTCAGTTCCATGCATATTAAATATACCTTTATGAAGTTGTGGTTAGCTTAAGAGTCTTTATATAGAATCTGAATGCTGATCAATATTCAGATCAAGGACTTTAATGCCAATAAATTGAAGTAGTAAGTAAGAGTATTACACATATTAGTATTACACTACGACCTATAAGGTCTATTGTGTTCCCTTACTGAGCCTGCAGCTCCTCCATCAACCCCAGCTCCTGCATGAATGCCAGGATCTTTGTTGGGTTGAGGGTTTCTATGTCCTTGGGCTTCATGACATGCTATCCCAGGATGCTGCATCTTTTCCTGATTAAGGCGACGCATTCTGCCAGGATGTGCATTCTGAGCCTGTTCTTCCTCAATATATATATCTCAAAAATACTCGAATGTTTTCTTGTACATTATTTATTTTAGCATCTTTAAGTTGTGTTCTCTCAGCTCGTTAAGCCATTAACAGACTCGTGCAACATTATTATTATGAATGTAAATTATGATTATTATCGTTGTGGCATTCATCGTCATCTGTAGCTGTTAATGAGCCAAAGTGCTGTTCAAAAGAAGGCAGAAGGACCCACTCACAGCAGGAGGCCTCAGAGATGCCAGGACCTCGAGCAATTTTCAAGCCCATAAATTATATTTCAATAAATTTATGTTACACTTTCATTGGCTTTTCGCTTTCGCTTTCAAGGGTATTTCAAGGGTGAATTATATGAATTGTATTATTTCCACTGACTCACATTAAAGTCAATGGAGAAATCAAATAAGTCGCAGCAGGAAATCGAGCTGCACATTTTCATTGGAATCAAGTGCAGTTGCATAACCCCAATACATCAAGTTATCAACTTGTTAGGTATATACAAAATTATAGAATAATTGAATTGACCTCTCTCCCTCTCCCTCTCTCTTTATCCGCTCCCCTCTCCCGCTTCCGCTTAACCGATTTCTCTTCTTTTGTTTTCGCTTGCCAATTTCTGGCCAGCGAAATGAAAATTGAAAATTGAATATTTCCGGCGACACAATGGAAGCAAAGCAGTTTTGTTTTGCCCCTTCAGTGCCCCGACTGTGCAACCTCTGCTGCATTTCTTTTTTTTATGTGCGCTCCGAATTGAAAATCGCATTGCTTAGCAGCAGGGGGGGGGGTGGGTGGTAGAAATATGGCAGCAAACGGAAACGGAAATAAGCCAAGCGCCTTTTGTGCTCTCAACGCTTTCAAGGATGGCAAGCCAAAAGATTTGTGCGGCTACAATCTGAGTCGTTCGAGTGGCACTCCTTTTAAATTCGCAATCGGATTCGAGACGGGTTTGATTTCCCATCACAGCGCTTCCTAATCTATCAGACTTAAGCGCACAACCTTATCAGGATTTTCTGCTTATATTTTCTGTTATATAATCTGGCAAAAGTATTATTTTAATTAATTTGATAAGTATATGATTTTTATTTACTTTGTCACTTTAAAAATAGTCCTTGAAATGGACTTTTATATTTTTCTCATTTTTGTTGATCCTTTTTATAAACTTAACCCAAAAAAACTCTGTCAAATTTGGAAAATCTTTGATTGATTTGTGATTTGTGTACCCAAATGAAATCAGTCTTATATAACCCTTTAAATAATTACTTAATTCTTTGAGTGTCCTTTATTTCCTTTCTGGCTGTTTCTATCTGTTAACTTGACCATTTCAATTGTCGGCCAGTTTGGCTGATCAATGTTTCCTATATAAAAGATGTAATTAAAATAATACAAAGGAATTAGTTTAATTCTTTGAGTGCTTCTTATTTATCACCATACTCTCTCCCTCTCTCTCTCTCTGTCTGTCCGTCTCTCTCTGTTAACTTGACCATTTCAATTATCAGCCAGTTTGGCATAAATTTGCCAGTGAATTCAAATGGGCGCATTTGATAACATGGAAAGCGCCACAAAGTCGCTTGTTTACACTCGCCATGCAATCCTGACCCATTGAACCACCCGCCACTGCCACCCCCCCCACACACACACACATATATGTATATATATAGACCCAATCAGTGCTGTTGGCCACAGCTGCGCTCGTCGCCTGTAATCCCGTCGCTGACCGGTTTTGTGCTGGCTGCACTTGTAATGCGGCTTAAAAGGGAACACCATTTTATGGCGTCAACCCCCATCTGGGGGAATTTCCATTTCCATTTCCATTTGGTTTTCCTATTTTGTTTTTCTCTGTTACCCTTGGCCACTTTTCGCGCGCATTTTGAATACATTTTTGAATCAGTGTCGAGGCTGTTTACTTTTTATGCCACTTTTTTGTGCCAGCTCCAGCTCCAGCTCCAGCACCAGCACCAGCACCAGTGGCGACTCCATTCGACGTCGTCGTTGTCGTCAGCAACAGACATCGTTGTTGTCGTTGTGTTTTATGCGATTTGTGTACTTCCAGCTTAGTGGATCACAGTCGGGAGTGGAGCTGTTGCATGTGTGTGTGTGTGTGTGTGAGTGTGTGAGTGTGTCGCCAATCCCAAAACGAGCCACATCCTTTGGACACTGGCCACTCAGCTGTTTTCTTTGCCCGCCTGATTTTAATTGCATGCTCCGCTCAAATAGCATTTGTGCATTGTTTTCTGTGGTGGATTTTATACATACACACTACACTTCCCGCTCCCCACTCCCCGCTCCCCACTCCCCGCTTACCACTCTCCCCTCACCATTCATTTATTATGTTGCTGCTGGATTAAATGAAATCTTAGCGCTGCATTTTTTGTGCCCAACACTTTTTGGTCGCATTTAAATGTCAGTTTAATTCAATACCCAAAACGAGTCTCTAATGTGCCTCAACGAACAATGGGAGGAGGTGTCCATTGTTGCAAGTTGCAACTGTAATTAAATTGTGGTCAAAGTGCGCTCAGCGTGGCACATCTCTTTTTTTTTATATGCTGCGTCAAGCTGAATGAATGCATTTGAACAGTCCGATTAGAGACTCTGAGTTCCATTTGGCTTTAGTTGTGGGATATTGTGAAAATAAAATGTTGAAACAGACATATAGAAACTAAAACTTAACTAATATATGTATGTATATATATATATATATATATATTTCAGATGAGGATCAATAGTCTGTCTTTTGAATATGCGAATCTCAGAGACTATAAGGGATAGACCCTCAAAATTGCCTGTCGCATATTCCCAGCAGATCAAGTTTACTTCACTTACTGATAACTCAAGTTGATCAATTGACATATTATTAATCAACTGGACAAATTTCATCGATATCAGATCAGGAATAGTTATAGTTTCAGGGTATTCCTTACTCGAGTCGCATTCAGACTTGATTTATTTGGATGAGATTTAAAGAGCAACAATTGCATTTATTTGAATGCATTGCTTCACACTTCTCACTCTGACTTGATGAGGCACTTATTAATTAATATGCAATGAATAAATATGTATATAAATATATATATATATATGTATATATATATATGAATAAAAAATCTGTCAATAATTGGAAAAAGCAATGTTTGAATGAATACAAAATGTTCATTTTGATATGGCTTTCGTTGGGAAGCTGATTCAATCTCAATAAATGGCAACCGCTTTAATGTTGTTGAATGTTGTTGTAGCTGTTGTTGTGGCAGCTTTAACGAGTGCTGAACAGGAGGCAAATTGACAAAAGGACAAATGAAAGTCAGAGGCGCTGAGCCGGGAGAACAATGTAAATTGAAATCCAATAAGAAACTAGCAATAAATTAAATTTAAATTTAATTAAAAGCCGACACGCTTCAGCGACTTGAATGAATGGGGGAATGGGAGAGGTGGGCAGTGTGGGGGGAGTGGAGGCTGGCAGTTTGGGTAGTAGGGGGCGTATCGCACCTGGCCACAGCAGTTAGTGGGCGTGTCAGGCTCAATTATGAACAACACGGCATGCAAAATAATATCGCTTGTAAATATTTAAAATGCCGCTGACGTGGTGGCAAACTCATTTGCTTGCAACAACACCAAACACACACACACGCACATACATATGTGGCATTTAAGCAGCGTACTGTATACCTGGAAATGTAAATATATACACGTGTTTACAGAGCAGAGCAGAGCAATGGGGAAAGGTAAAGTAGAAGAAAGCTGATGTTTTTGGGAGGAAAGAAAATAACTTGAATAACATGCACAAATACTGTGAGTGTACACATGTGTGCGTGTGTGTGTGAGGTGTGTATATAATTACAAAGCACACACACAAAAACACAACACAAAATGTCTGCATAAATATTTATTGTGTGTTCAATTGGATTGCCAACGGCAATCCACACGCACACACGTCGTATGAGTGATTTTTGTTTGGATTTTGAAGAAGAAGAGCAAAAAGCAGCTTTAATATATGTATGTGGAATATATTTAATGTATTTGTGGCTAACAGTGCTGCGGTCACTTATGCTCAGTAATTATTATTTTAAAAATCATTTCTTATGTGATTTATTGCTAAACCACATTGAATTTAATTCAAATTGCTTTTGATTCGATTTTGGAATGCCGAATTAGTTGCCAATTGCCTCAAATGTCACAGCACAAATATGTTATTAAAAATAATGCAAATGATTGCAAATATTAATGTAAATATGGCAAATTAAATGTGTAAATATTTCCAGCGGAAGTAATTGAAATAGACGTGTTCAATTGGCTAAAATCAAATGTTTCACATATTAAGTTACTTAATTAATGGTTCAACATGAAATGTCTACGAAATAATTGACTATAATTTGGTAATCTGTTTGAATTTAGTTAATTTTGTAGAATTATATATATAAAATATATATAAAATGATCTGATCTTATCTGATCTTCATTCATCACACTTTCTACGAGTTCTTACTGGCTTTAAGAATGTGCATGTCTTGTGGAAAATTGTGGAAAACTATCAGTCTGATTGTCATTAAATGTTTATCACTCTTAAACAAATAAAGGCCAGTTTAATACGCTTAGTAAAATAAAAATAAATGCAAAAGCACTTTGTTTTATACAAAGCCATAAACTTTATGCACCCAGATTCCCGTGACTCTGCCACATATATAATACAAAGGAAAATTAAATAAAAGGCCGACTAAGAACACCAACAAAGAGACACAAGCGGCAACCGAGGCATAAACTAAAACAGGTACAAAAAAAGGAAACAGACACAGAAACAGAGGCAGCAGCAGAAGCAGATGATGTATAAAAACGTCAACGACGACAAGGAAAAGTTGTAAGTGTCAGTTCAAATAGCAGTTGTGGGAGGTTGCACAAGGGAGGGGGCTGAAGGCGCACATTTGGCGTACGGTGTTAAAACATAAAAAAGAGGAAAGAATTTTTGGCGGCAACATTCGGTGCTGTTTTTGACACCTGCGCACACAGTTTGCCCCAACTCCCCCCTCGAAGACGGGAAATTAGAAAATAAGCAGCGGCAGACGAGCAAAAGGTGGTAAAAATGAGTGGGTCGCGTGGGGTGGGGGGGGAGGGGAAAGCACGGGGTTCACTGATAGCTGTGACGATAAAAGAACCCAAGTTGGACAGCATTTTAAAGTCGCCTTTAACTTTTTACGTTTGTGCAGCGAATCGCGCGAAATGTTTCCAAATTGCCCGTCTAATTGGCGTGCAAAGGTCGTCTGCAGGTCACTGAGTGCCCCACGCCAATTGTGGCACTTGGCACTTGGCATCATTGCTTGCAACGTATCCTTGCTAAGGATCCATTCCAGAAAACGTTATTTCTCATCTATAACTGTTATTTTCGATGCTATCTGAGCTGAAGAGCTTTTAAGACAATTGAGCATTAGAAATTATTAATGCGAAATGTGTTTATTTTTTTAAGTCGCTCTCTCTCTCAGTCTCTCTCTTGCATTATCTTGCTGAGCTATCAATGGCCTGCTTGCTTAACTATCAATCTGTAGTGCAAATCAAAACATAGACGTAGCTTTTGCACCTGTCTCACTCTGCTATGCAAAGAGAATTATCTGGCAGCAAGCAGCACGTGCTGTCGGCCGAACAGCTGTTGGCACGTAAACAAACCGCATATGATGCAGAGAGTCAAGAACAATGTGTTGGCTCTCTTTGCTCTCATGCAGAGCTTTCAAGCGCTCAGATAACTTGAACCGTTTCGCTCAGCGCTGAGGAATAACTTCACTTTCATTTTACAGTTACAGCAGTGATAGCTTTTCGGCTGTCGCGTTCAGTTTGCCGTTGCAAGCCAAAGCTTAAGGTCTTCGTGTGCTTATTATTATTATCGTTTTACGCTTGTCAAATTGCTGCCCTCGCACATTGTTAAAGCTTCGTGCAGGTCGCGACGCGCGCTCAGTCCTTGTGCAAACGGCGGCACGACAACATTGTTTCCCCATTTCTCTGCGTCCGGCTAATCATTGTGCAAAAAAAAAATAAATAAAAAAAAACAAATAAAATACATTCTGTAAGTCGCCAGCCGTCGCATTGTGTAAAAAATTTTAGCCATGTGTTGCTAAAATTGTAATGTTAATGTTAATGTAAAAACAAATCCCAACAAAAATCAGCTAAGGTGTTTGCGTGTTCCTCATTTATCACTCGCCACATGCAAAATCGTAATTTATGTTTCACTTGACTTGATTTGTTTTTATATTGCTTATATTCGCCACTTGCACTGCATCCCTGAAGTGTGTCCTGTTTTGATGTTCTCGTTTTTTTTATTGGCACTTTCGCTTTTAGACCCTTTTCATCCTTTTCCTCCTCCCATCGAGGGTCCTTTAACTTTTGCATAAATTATGCTGTTGCTGCAATAAAAACCGTTGGCATCTTCCCATACATAGAGCTGGCCGCTTTTGTAATTATTTTTGCACTGTTTCTATTTTTGTTTTACCAGTAACAGATTTACGTAGCTATATTTTAGCATATGGCAACAAATAATAAAAGGTTTTTCAGCTGGCTTACTAAAAAAAATACAAACTCGTTAGTAATCTAACTGAGAAATTGTAGAAAATTCTCTCAAAACCAGAAAAAGATACAAATACACGAGGAAAATGTTTCTTGGCTTAAAATATAAACAGTTAAGGAATGTGTTTGTATATTAAATAGACTAGCCAAAATTCCCCTTTTAATAAATAAATTTGAGTTTTGCATTTTTATTTTTTGGTGTTTATATCTTACCTTAAAACTCTAAAAATCTTTTATAACTTCTATAACTAAATAAATATGATTTTTTATATTTTTAATTTTTTTTTAAATATGTTAAACTAATAAAATACACTCCTGAATAATATTTTGCAGTTTTAATATCTATAGCGCAAGTGTCATAAATATTTCCAAGGAGGCCATCATTAATTGTCCACATCTATTGGATTTAGATGTCATTCCTTAAAAAATGTTTCATCTTGAATGTTTTTGAACGGCACTCAAATAAATGTCCTTTTGCGTGTGAATGTCATAAATTAATGCAGGACTTGTGGTATAATGTATAATAAACCATCTCATTGCGAATCATCAGTCAACTTTCTCGAGTTCCACTCGAGTTCCAGCATAAAACTGACAGCCATTGCTCAGTTCAGTTCGGTTCGGTTCAGTTCAGCTCTGGCGCTGTCCTTCAATCATTCCCTCATTCAGTTTGCCACATCATTCTTCATTAGAGCAACGACATGTCAAGGACTTTCAGCTGCCGCACGATTTTTGGCCGCTTTTTGATATTTTTCTCAGTTGCAAAAAATAAAATGCTATAAATATGGGTGGGCGCAACAAAAATAACGGAAAAAACTGCAATGCAAAGCGCAAAAAATCGGTGTAGCATGCGGCAGGCAAACGGTGCGCTCTAGAGCTTGAAAAATTGCAACAATTAGTGTGCCTGGAGGTCAACTAACGAACCAGACCATAGCAAAGCATACCAGCCAACGAATCTGGCCAAAATTGACCTGTGCACACCCAAGAAATATGTGACACCTATTTTTTGGCCACCCGTTTTTTAGTGTGCCACAGTTGCCACAGTCAAAGTAAAAAACCAAAAGTAGGCAGAATTCGCACAATTAAATAAATTAAATCCGAATATCGCTTAAATATGTAAATTAAATTATTGAATAATTAAATTGATTAATTATCTCTGTCCCCCAAATGACACAATATATTTGTGTAACCACTATGACATGGCACATTTTATATAATTTAATTGCACATCGGATAACATTAGCGATTATGAAATCAAGTTTTTTGCATATTTCATATTTATTTTTAGCATTATTTCTGGCATTTTATTACAATTGAAAATGCAACAATAAACGAGTCAAATACATAAATTACAGTTGTGAAAAATACGAAGCATTCAAAGTGTCAAGTGTCAAGTGCGAAGTGAGAAAGTGAGAAATGAGCCACTGCAACTGGCAACACAATCAGAATCAGGACCAGAACCAGAACCAGAACGAGAATCGGAATCGGAATCTGCTGCTGCTGCAACAAAAGCAAAGGAAACCGTTACAGATGCAGAATCAACAAGCGAAACACAGTCAAAGGAGCAACCAAGGATCAACCAGAGTCGCCAGGTCGATGAGGCAGAACAATGGCGCTGCCGGTGCAGCTTACAGCTGCGGATTGGTTAGTTTGCGGACGCAGTCCTTGCTGCTCCTGCTGCTGCTCGTTGGACTCCAGCTGCTGGCGGAGACACAGTCAACGCCTTCGCCCTCATCCATGCAATCGCCACAAAAGAGAGGTGAGCACAAAGACATCTCCTCGTATTTTCCTTCCTTTTCTTTTCTCCACACTATTTTGCAGTGGGTGTTCTAATTTTAGCGCACGCAGTTTCAATTCTGCGGCTAATGTGTGTTACCATAAACCCGACAATATGGCCAATAGTAATCAATATCTGATGAGTATATCATATGCACTGCTTCCATGGCAACATTGACTCAATCATCTCGAAAAGATAGATTGTTTCAGCTGCAAACTTACTTAATGACTGTTATCTTAACCCGAAAATTGTGGCTAAGAGTGATCAGCATTTGATAGGTGTATTCTCTGTTAGCGGTTTGAGCCTATTCTGGCTACAGAGTATCTAAATAGTTCAGCATCTAAAAAAGATAGCTATTTCATTTCTGTCGTATTATTCCTGTTGCTCGCGGGCAACGGCGTCGCCATTGTGGCTCGTGGAAATGGTAAATAAATGTCAAATAACAGTGGCAAGCACCCCAAAGTCCCCCCTCTACTTGCTCCTCCTTGCTGCTGCACACATGTTTCGAGATATTGGCCATTGTTGTGTATGCTTTGTGGGTGTATATGGTGGGTAAATAGGCAAAAGACGTCAGCACAAAAGCGAACCACGTTGCGTATACGCGATGTTCCTTAGCTATTGTTGTTGCTTGTCCCTGCCCAGGCAGCTCCAAACTGCCGCTGACATCTTGGGTTTGCCATTGATATTAAGCCACCCAGTGGGCTGAGATTGTAGGGGGGTGGGGGGCACACAGGGGAGTTGGTTGAATTTTATTAACATTGCATTGCTTTCCACTGACGCTGACATAATAGAAAATTGGATTGCTGCAAGTTGAAAGGCGGCAGGGAGGAGGGGTGCAGTGGAGGGATGTTAAGTAGGACTTCGCCATCGACTCGGTGGCGATGCAATTATGTGAACAGCGTTGAAGGATGCAAAGCATAATTAAGGCCATGGCAAGTAAATTGCACAGCATAGATAATCGCAAATGTTGATGATGATGATGATGATGATGATGATGTTGTTGTCAGTGTTTCTGCTGTTGCAAGTGGCACAATTGATCATCAAGTGAATCAGGTTAAGTGAGGAATGTAAATAAGTTTAATTGAAACTGTTGCCAGCTGCAAGTTGCTGTTGCATTTTCACTTTTCTCTTTGTGGAAACTTTACTTATATCTACAGCTGATGGGAATTTACAGATAATTAATATTTTGTATATATTTAGTGCCCAAGAACTTGCTTTAAACATTTTATTTGAAATGGTTTTCCAACTTGTTAACTAATTGAGGTATAACCGAATGAGCGGCAAATACATTAGAGCCTTCGAGTTCTCCAATCTTCAGGCTCAAAATGATCTTTTATTTCCTGTTAGTTCAAAAGTAATCTCATCTATTTAGTCACATCTTCTTCAGATTTACTTAGAAGATTACTTATAGTAAAATTAAGCGGCATCTAATTACTTAAATTATGCAAAAATCAGGAGAGCGCATTCAAGTTGAACTGGCACTGCGCCTCGCCTCCCCTCGCCGCGCCTGAACTTGGCCTTTTAGCTGTCCAGAAAGAGTGTAGGGTCCTGCTGGCCCTTCACTTGTGTCCTGTGCCATTTGTCTTGTGAACTTTATTGAGCTGAACTGTATCAACTGGCGACGCCTGCCTCCCCTTCTCTGTCCCGTCGTCCTATTGTCCTTGCGTTTGCTTTCTGTGTGGAACTTTTGCTTTCATTCGACGCTGGGGAGTAATATTGTGTTGTCCTAGCTGGGTGACATTTTTTTTGTTGCTGCTGCTGTTGCTGTTGCTGCTGCCACTTGGTCATTTTTGCTGTAAGCCGTGGCAAGAAGTTGACTCCATGACCGTCACAGATGCCGCGACTCGACTCGACTCGACTCGAGTGCTGCCAATTCCAACAACATGCTTCATTTTATTATGCAAGGCACAAGAAAAAAAGTATCTTACCAAAAACTTGCTGCTGCTTTATACTATATAGCTACATAGCGAAACAAAATAAGACAGAAAAACAAAAACTTGACGCGACATTGTCGTAAATAAGAGGCAAAAACTTTGGCTTCAATCTCCCTCTCTCTCTCTCTCTCTGACTTTATCTTTCTCTGTCTCTCTCTCTCTCTCTCTCTGTCCAGACTTGTCTCTTGTTGTATTCTGGTATCAGAGAGACAATGCAGAAAAAAAGCATAAAAGAACAACTTGTGAATGAATATGATAAGTTTGTTGTTGTTGTTGTTGTTGCCTCACGTTGTGTTGTTGTTGTTGCTAGGGGGAACTGAGGCCGGGATGGGTGCCATAAATTTCGTGCTAATCCAATGTGGGCACAGTTTATAGGTGAAGTGAACTTTATGGATACTTGAGCGCCAAGTTGTAGATACTTTATCCTGTTTCTTCATATGCATGAATGTCTCATAGCGAGACGATATGTGCGATGGTGTGTGTGTGTGTGTGTGTGTGTGGGTGTGTCTATCTGTGTGTGTTACTGTAAGTCTTTTGAAAGTTTTATGGCTTGTGAAGCATGAAATGTGCAACAAATTGTATCTCACAGATAACTTGAGAAAGCCAGAGAGAGAGAGAGAGACAGATTGAAATTGGAAATTGTTCAATGATGTGTTTAATACGGACCAAGTCAAATAACTTGACTTGTCCTAAATGAGATGCTAGCGTAAAGCAGATGGCAATTGCTGCGGCTCAAGCATAATCAAGTTATGGTCAAAAGCTATGGTCAAATTGTGTCACTTGCACAAATTTCCAAACTGTGATTTGAATAACCAACATTTCAACTCAAGCCAAAAGTTCGCAATTTGTGTGAATAATTCAAAGTTTGCACTGCAATCAAAGAAAACCACAGCAAATGAAATGTGTCATTGACACTGGTCTACAAGGATATCTCAACTGAACTGGTTATTCCTCTCAACTGGCAGCAAAAATATGTTCAACCGGATTATGCTGCTTGATCAAGAGATAATTAATTAATTAGCACCTCATTCATTATGGAAATCATCATGGAAATCTAGAGTCTATAAGGAAATGTTTACTAAATAATTCAAGGACATTCTTTGACTGCTTCGCTGGACTAATTTATTTTGCTTAAACCACACACTTGACCTCAAAGAAACGCTTCAGGTAGTAGATCTCCAGCAGCGTCATGATCAGCAGCAGCGTTGATCCAAAGATGGCCCAGACTATAATGCGGAAGTGAGCGCTATCGTTGATCTCCTGATGTCCTTTGTAGCGCACATGCATATACTCCTGTTCGTGCCTGATGCCCATCATCAGACTGGACAGCTCATTGATGTTCGTCTGCAGGATGGCCTGCTCGATGACATCGTCGCTGCGCTTGTGCGGATCGTTGTAGTGGCTCAGATGCCGGACGACCATGAAATGAAACATTAGGATTTTGGGCGTCAATGTGGACTTTTCGTTGTCAAAGCAGAGCGTATATTGGCCATCCCTGATTGCCGCAAAAGTATATTTGCCACTGGTCTCCGATTCCGACTGATATAGTTGGTCATCCTTTGGTCCCGAAATATGCACGGCAATGTCCTTGAAGCCGCCCTCCATCACCTCAAAGCTAATTGAGATCTTGTCCTCTTCCTGGGCGCGATCAAAGAAACAAACAGTTTCCTGTGAATCGATGGTGATCAGAAAACCGCAAACAACTTGAAAAATGAGTAAAAGGCACACGAAAAATGCAAACATTTTTGAAAACTATTTTCGAGTTGTTCGTATTGAAAACAATGCTTTGATTAACAGGTGAAACTTGAGTTTATTGTGTTAAATGTCGAAAATCATTACTTGAGCAATTTGTGGAGCAACTAAATTTTGTATTTATTTTGATTTGCATCTAAATTGAAGATTGACAAACGAAGAAGAAGCATTTATCTGTTGCATGTCATTATCATTCCTCGCATGCTGCATAATTGATTAAAGGTACAGCTTGGTAGAATAGCCAACGGTTATCGAATTGCAATTAGCTACATTAAACAATTACATAATAAATAATTGAGTTCACTGCTAATTGAGGGACTTTGGTAGGCGTTTGCCACCCAAAACTCAAAATAGCCAAAAATACAAACACAACCCAAATCAAATTAAGATGATAAAAGCAATCTGCAAATTGGCAGCTGTCCTGCCCAGTCCCGCCCACTCCTGTCCCTTCAATGCATTCCATTCCAGTCCATTTCCATCTGCTGTCCTCTTGCGCATCCATTGCTTCAATCTGCTCTCACAATCGGGCGTAATGCATATTTTATGTTATCGATTCCTTGGGTTAGGGGCGCGGCCATCAATTGTCAAAATGTCATCAATTTTTAATGCCATTGGGGGTTCAGTCGATGTTTTGAAGTGTGCTCTCTAAAAAGCAAATAGTGTTTTAATTCCAGCATTCAGCGCCCCAAGTTGCACTTTAATTACAAAACAAATGGCGAACAAATGCAATTTATAACTTTATCAACAACAATGCAAACATTAAAACTGTAAAATCAATAAATGTGGCAAATAAATTTCATTAGTTTTCACTTGCCCACAATGCAAAAACTGAAATCGAAATACAAAATTGTAAAAAAAACAGTAAAAAGTTCATTTTGGGTCATATTTTAATGGATCGCTCGTAATCCAATTACGCACAAGTGCTAGAATTAATTTTTCAATAAACCAAAACATTATTTCAAATAATAAAGCACAAAATAATGTATACATATTTGACATAAATCCAATTTTCAACTGAAAGCATAAATGAGAAAAAAAGGTTTAAAAATTACGTATATTTTCAAATATTTCGACTGATGTTCAAAGAGGAAAATCCTTTGTCAAATTATAGCAAATATTTGGCATTTATTTGAAATGTTAATTGAAAGACCAAAACGCAATTCATGTTAAAAGATGGCTAATAGGGAAGCGTCAAAAATGCTCAGAGCCTTAACTATGTGAAAAGTAACCCGATTTTCAAAAACTTTACTATTCGGTTGAATAAGACGAAACCAAAGAAAACTGAGAATCGAAAACTTTGCATTAAGTATGAACTTTTACTTGGCGCGCTTCAATTAAGTGCCGCTTGCCAGAATTACAGCGTATTCAAATTGTTATTCTGTCTTAGCCAAGTTCAATTTGCATATCTTAAATAACTTGCATCCCGCTAGTGAGTTGAGCGTTTACTCTTAGATGAGACTCGACTCCTTCGACAGCGACAGACACTCAACTATTTCAAACAAAAGCAGATTATACAGGACATGATGTGTAGACCAACTAGCCTCCCCCCTCCCCCCCCTTAGCCAACCTTCTGCCAGCTAAATATGGCCACGTTAAATGGTTTTCCTTCCCTTTTGCGCTTTGGCCAAACATTTTACAACTATTTGCTGTGTGTTTTTTGTAGGTTTCGTTTTTCTTTCATTTTCTATATTTTTTGTTGTTGGTTTTTCTTTGCTAGTTTGTTTTTCGCGCGCTCTTCGAATATCTTTTATGATATTCAATTTCAAATTGTAATGCTTTAAGCGATTAAGTACACGCTTTACGCCACTTAACTTCATGTCTATGTTGAGACGGAGGCAACACGCCCCCCGCCTCCCCCTTGCAACACTTTTGCGACCGCCATAGCCGACTACAGTTACTTTTTAAGCCACGCGTGGTGCTCAGCCGACACTTGACTCCGGCCTCCGTGCTCCGTGCTCAGTGCTCCTCTCTCCCGTCCCTGCAGTCGCATTCTCATTCACATCCTCATCATCATCATCGCGCTGACATCGACGCTCTTAAGCGCCAAAGTCTGTGACGGTAGTGTGAAATGCTTTTATTCTTTTTTTTCCTATTTTTTTGTTGTTGCTTTCTCTTGCGTGCTTAAGGACTTTTTGCGTCGCGTTGTCGTCTCCTTGGAGCCGCCGCTGGATATATGATGTGCGTGCAGCTTAGCGGACTTCCGAAATACTCAAGTCGAGCGACAGATTTCGTTTCATTTCGTTTCGTTGTCGGTTCATATTTTTGGCCAGTGTAGCTTTAAGCGGCTTAAATTGCGTATACGCCCCCATGGTGTGCCTGACTGTAATGTGTGCCAGTGCTTCACTGTAGGCACTTATTTTGCATTTCTAGCTGCCGCACACACATTCACATGACCAAGGGCGCAACTTTTTTGGACACTTTCTTACTTTTTCTTCTCGTCTCTTTTTTTTTTTGGTTGGTTGCCAGCTACTCAATTATTATCAGGCCGACTTGGACACGCCCAGGAAAGCAGGCCGAAACGAAAAGTTTCACGTGCGTGACATTTACCTGTGTGTGCCTTAGCTGGTTGTGGGTTGTGTTCATCAAATCATTTTTGTGGCCAATGCACTCGTGCGTGCTCTAATTTGTTTGGCTAGCAAGGAAACGCTAGCAGGGACTCGTAGGCAGTTTTCTGCGTGTGTAGCGTTGATTGCCTCTACAGTATACAGTCTACAGTCTACTCTCTGCAGTCCTAGTCGCATTTTAATGCCTTTTTAAAGGTGCAAATGATTTCGCTTCAGTCGGTGCCCGGCCAACTTTTTTATCCATTCCACTCTGTGTTGCGTTTGGCCGCCCGACAAAGGCTCGCATTAGCCTAATTTTTATACTGTCGCACGTGACGCAATGAGGGGCGCCGTGGGCGTTGCTGAAAGAGGACTGTGTGTGTGTGTGTGTGGCATGGACAGCCTAGAGCTGTGGTAGCTGTATGAAATTAAGAAATTACCATAAACTTTGTGCGTCACACATACCGAGCAGGCTGCAAATACAAATTTTATGTTGCCTACTTTTTTGGGCGCCATCGAAATTTACATTCGACTAGTTAAAATAAACAATTTTTGACTTGATTTTACAGTTTAAAACATTATGGAACTTGTTTTAATTTACTTACTATTTATTAAACTATTTTGAACATAAGAATTAATCCAACTTGTTTGCACACTATCGAATCGATTCATTGGGCTTTTTCAAAAAAACCTCTTCTGGAAAAAAAACCGAGTAGTCTTGAGTGTGACAAGCAAGGGCTCAGAGCACTGCTGTAAAATCTTGCTAATCTGCACTTGAGCAAAGTACTTGAGCACAAGCGATGAAAGTAGGCGGAAGAGAGATGGGGGGCGTGTTGTGGGGCAAAGCGAAAAGAAAGCAAATCGAGAATTTGAGGCAAACAAACGGCTGAGAATGAGCTGCAAAAAAGGCTCAAGTATTGACAATGGCAACAAGGATATTGGCGAGGCAAATGGGCGTTTCTCTCGTGCATGATGTGTGTAATGGGCTAATGGGCGTGGCTACATGTGAAGCCGATACGTGTATATATAAGTAAGAGTGTGTGTGTGTGTGTTTGTGCCCATGACAACAAATTGGCAAATTTTGTGTAAAGATTTATTTCAATTGAAATTGCCCGCCATGAGCTGTCAACATGAGCTCGCTGCCTGCGTCGGCCCGGCCCGCCTCGGCTCGGCATAAGTCAGCTAACGAGCTTCAATGAGGCATGCCAAGCATTTCCGGTACATGAATAGATAGTAGAAGCAGCGAAGGGGGGCGCAGAGGCAGGCCGAAAGTTACACAGATAGGCAAGGCATCAGCATCAAGTGGCCTGACATTGTGGAGCATTTAGAAGCAGCAATTGCTCCTTGGGCAACCAGCCATTTTCCTGTCCTGCTACGAAAATTTCGTTATGTGTTGCCATAAACTTCACATTAGAATTTCCACCATTTCCTTTTGGCACAATTTTCGCATTCAGAACATGCACAAAATGTGATTGTGTTTGGAGAGTGTTTTAAACAAATTTCATGATGAATGCTGTCAAATTCAATTGCTTTTTCTTTATTTCTGATTTAAAGAGAGCCGTTAGCTACACATCGCACCAATCTTGTGCTATCCTCTATATATAAATATATCTATATATACAGTGTCCTTTAATTGGCAGTTTGGTTCAACAGTCGCCAGAGTTTCTCCTTTCCTCAGTTAGCCGTGCGACTCAATTAGTCGTAGTAGTACTTTCAGCTGGTGCTTGTGGCTTTATTGGTTAAGCGCTTTTTCAACTCACACCACCAATCAAGCACTCACCCACACACACACCAATAGACACACCCCCTTAGACACACACACAGTCATGAGAAATTTGGCATTTGTGTGTACCGTTTGCTGAGATTGAGAAGAGTTTTTGCGGCTTTTGTGGCTGTCAGTTGGCGACCATTGACATTTGAATCGAACGACTTTGATTGAATTTAAATGATGCGTATGCTGTGCCTAATGGGGCGTTATGTGTAGATGGCTGGGAAGGGGGGAGGGGCTAGTGTCCTGTTCAATTACCTGTGCATACAGATACATATGTATATAATATGCACACAAAACATTTCTTTGACAAAGTTAAGTCCGAGATTCTTCAGGAAGCGAAAAGCAGCTTAAATAGACGAGAACGATTTGCGTCATTTACTTATTATTTGGTTGTCAAATGAGGCGAAAAAAGCAATAGTTGGAATAACAAAATAAAAACTTGGAAAGAGAGAGAGAGAGAGAGAGAGAGAGTGCGATAAGCAAAGAGTATGTTAACAGGGAAATTGCTGCTATATACTCAGCAGCAATGTGTGGTCAGAGATATCACAAAGATAACCTCAACGGGAATGGTTTTATTGTGGCGAGATGGGTTAAAAAGATATTAAGTGATTGCATAGAATAAAACATTAAGCGAGTAAGAGTAGGAGTCAACTATAGACTGAGATGCTAATTAGTGTTATAATTACTCAATATTGCAGAGGGAATTTGATGGAGGAAAGATATGAAAATGATATGAAACATATGCGACTACCGAAGTGGGCAGAGGCAGCATCCTAGGGAAACGTGAAAGAATCCGGGTTGATAAGGGACAGAACAAGTTAAACTAGGTCACAATAATAATCAAATGAGCAGGGAATTTTTATTCAATGCGCTTTTTAATTTAATATTACTGTTTGCTTTGCCCATCAGCATATTCAATTAAAGTTTCTATTTAACTGGCAAAATATTGCTGATTTAAGATTTGCGACATTATAATTATAAAATTGGGAATGCAATCAAAGAGTCAGCTTAATTAATATTCAGCTGTGAAAGACAGTTAATCTGCACTTATGAGATGCTTATCAGAGATGCTGTGCATTTGTCAGGACGTAAGGTGTTCAGACGGGAAACATCAACTGGTAATTTCACGCCAGCGCATTTGTCACAGGCCCTTTCAAATCGGGCTCTAATAAATCACATGGAAAATTCAATGATAATCACTTTTGCATACAAATTCAATTAAGAAAATGTGCTTGGCAACAACAACAACAACAACAACAACAAAAACAAACTCAGCAAAATGCGTAATTTAATTTAAAGCGTACGGAGAGGCACAGTTTGGGTGCCACAGTGTGGGATTAAGTTTTATTTTTGACGCCCCTTCTTGAGGGGTGTGTTTGTTGGGGAGCGGGATCTCGTTGCTTACACGTAGCACACAATTGTAAGCGCCTGAGTAATCCGCAAGAGCACACATCCACACACACACACAGAAACACACACACAAACACCGACATTTGCGGGAGCAACGAAAAATTTAATTTTCTCACATTACTTGTGCATACTTGCAAAGGCCGCAGGCAAAAAACCCAAACCCAAAAACCCGAGACGAGACCGAAAGCAGTCTGCGTTTGTGTCACGCCCACTCCCATCCCCATTCCAACTTCCGCTCACACCCCGAAACTATATGTGGACTGTTAAATGTATGTGTAATATTGAAACAATGTGAAAATTGCGCATACGCACAGTTGTGCCACTTTAACACCCGACACTTTGTGCCGCTTGCAAAGAGCAGAGTGCACACCCCTGGCCCTACTTTATTTGATAAGCAAGTCATTTGCATATGGCAAGTTGACAACCCTACCGCAACGGCAAGGGACGTGTGCAAGGGTGTGTGTACGTAAGCACCCCTTGCTGGCTTTAAATCAGCGTCGTGTCAAATATGTTGCCAGTTTGCACTGACAACAAACTGTCAAAAACAAGCAAAGAAAACAGCCAGCAGCAGCAGGTACAGTCTTGCCAAGCATATATATGGAATTCTGAGTTAATTGATTTACACTTATTCTGATTTATTTATGCTGACACTTTGCTGCTAAGTATTCAAATACATTTGTCACTATATCTTTGCAACAAACTATTTGACAACCCATTATTACAAAGAAGTCTTCGCTGATACAACTTTGCCATAAAGCGAGCTTCAAACTCCAAATGGAAACTTCAACACTGACATCTATCTTTTAGAGTGTAGTTCCCACAAGAGACTCATTTGGATTTTAGCCGCAACCAAGGAAAGCAACATGACAACATGACGTACAACTAACCACTCCAAAGCTTGGCAATAAATTAACTTATATACATATATAGAAGTATTGTTCAGTAATTTAAGCCTGCAACCACATTGAGGCAATGATATATAGAAACAGCTAAAGTATTGTATTGGCTGTCAGCTAATCGAGATTTATTTTAAAGTTCCAGAGTGAGCTTAATTTAGGTATTCATTTATCAGCTGACAACAGTAACAATAATATTAATACTCCCTCCCTGCGATCCTCAAATGGAACAATTGGCATTCAAGCTGTGCTTTACTTTATTGTACACCAAAAAACTTTCAAATAAACCTTTCGCTTGGCATATGTTTATGAACGCCTGGCAATTTGCTCGAGAGTTGGAACCATAATTTTCAACAATGGCAACAGCAGCAGCAGCAGCAGGAGCAGCAGCAGCAGGAGCAGCAACACCAGACGGAGAGTGTAAGTCTGACTTTGGCTTCACTTTTTCCAGGGTGTATAAAATTACAATAAATCCTTGCATTTTAGCTGCAAATAAACAAAGATTTGCAGCAGGCAGGCAGCCCCAACGAAACTGGGCGCTAAAACAAAACAGCTGCCTGGCCAAAGTGCATGCAAAGTAGCATTTTAAGTTGGCAGAAGGATGAAGATTGGATTGGATAGAGGGGTAGCAGAAGAAGAGAACGAATCCTTGAACCCTTGTAGACTGTTTCGTTTGCCTTTGCTGGCTGTTAAATCAACATGTAAGCATTTAATGCGGCGCTCCAAAGCTGAAAAAGCGTAAAATTCCCCAAATGACCATAAATTTTAGTGTTTGTCCATTGTTGTTGTTGTTCTTGTTGTTCTTGTTCCTTTATTTTGTGCTCTCTTTTCATATTTTTTTTCTACCACTTTTTGTTTTTATGTGTGTGTTGCTGAAGCGGGGTTAAACTTCAACAAGCACTTGAATAAATAAATGGCATTTTGTGTTATGTGCAATAATTAAATGAAAACTGCACAAAAAAAAAAAATGTTCGTTCCTGCAAGTGTACGAGTGCGTGTGTGTGTGTGGGTGTGTGTGTGTGGGTGTACAAATAACTGAACTGAGCGGTTTGAACACAAACTGACCCTGATATAATGGCACATGATGTAGATCTTTCGGCATGTTTGTGCGGGGGTACATGAACTGTTGACAGTCACTGTTTAGAGTGCAACGCTTGGAAAATCTGATTCATGTGCTGAAAGTAAAGTAAATTTGATGGTTGCTGTTGCTTTCAACATGGATTGAAATATTTATGCTGGCACAGTTGATCAATGTTGTCAGCAACGATACGACATTGCAGCATGAGAGATAGTTAATAAATATGATATATTTTTGGCACAGGCTTTTCTAACTTTTCCAACTGTTCAGTGGAAGGAAACTATTTTCGAATAACTTACAAAAATCAAACAGTACAAACTTAAAATCGGTTATTTATGTATGAACACTGAATGAATGATTGAATGAATTAGGAATGATTATGAATATTTCAAGCAACTGCTTGTTAAATTGGGTACATGGCATAAAAATCGAATTTACTTCACACCATTCGCTGCATCCAATTATCAACTAAGCATAGCTTTCGACTTTCGTTGGCTTATTTTTTCTTAGCTTATTTTTCCTTGCGTCAATTCAAAGTTGGAAAATGCACAGTTTCGTTGCTTCGTTTCGTAGCGAGAAATAGAATCGACGCAGCAGCCAAAAAGGAAATTGCGCTTTTACTGATGTTACTTGGGAGCGTTGTTGTTGTTGTCGTTGTTGTTGTGTGTGTGTGTGCACTGAGCACAAGATTTGTAAGTAGAAGTGCAATTTTTTTGCTTTTAAAAGAAAGTACAACATAGTTGGGCAAAAAGCAAGTGAAATGTGTTTGCTAAGAGGTCCACACGGAGAACCAAACTCTCCATCTCCCTCTCCCCTCTCTCTCTCTTTCTCCATCTTAGTGTGTGTGTGTTGAGTGTGTTTAGTTGCGCGTATGCAGCTGCCTTTTCTAGCTAAAGAACAAACAAATAACATCAACATGAACACACACACACAAGCACACACAAGTCGCATATACTGTGGATTTAGTCAAAAGTGAAATCTTTTGGGAATTCCCCCACTTTCATATGCATTTTGAGTGCCCTTCGGCGGTCAATGTAAAAAGCGCCGGGCATTTGGCGTTCGCTCTCAACGATTTTATTTTGTAGTGTGCATATGTGTGTGTGTGTTTGTGTGTGTGTGTGCTTGTTTGTGATATGTCAAAGTAAAAAGTTTTGCGCGCTCCTTTGGGTACCAACTGTAATCTCCGCCCGCTGTTTTGCATTTCGACATTGAATGTCAGCGCAGTCGCTTCTGATTTTGTTTCAGTTAAGGCCCCAAGGTGCCCCCCACAGTAACGTACAGTCTGCCACACCACCTCCTCCCCCTCCCCGACACACCGCTGAAACTGCTCAGAATATCACATATTGTGCTTGGCAGTCGCGCTTACTATTTTTTGTTAACAACCACAAAATTAAAACCTGCACTCTGCAAAATATACATTCAACCTCTTCTTCTTCTTCTCTTTTTTTTGATGAGTCCCTGGAGTGCTTTGCAGAGATAAATTTCTTTTATAATGGTGACTCTTTTCGGTGCTTGTGGTCGTTTAAACTGGATGCTTAACTGGCTTCTGGTTATTTACTGTGCTGCATATGGCGAATTTTACAATTAATCCAATTAAATATGCAATAAATGAGAATGCGACAGAAAACTTCATTTGCGACCGATTGTGTGAGATTTTGTTGTTGCCGGACACATTTACGACCTAAGGAAGAACTTAAGTATTTCTGCAAAGCTTAATTATTCTATATTTGGATTAATTACGAATAAACCAAAAAGTTAATGACGTTATTTGAAGTGGTTTATTCCTCTTTTTATCTTGTGGCAAAATTAAATTATCTTTTTCTCCCCTCCTCTTCTTCTTCAAGTTGGTGATCACACAATTGATATCGATCGACATCGATATCAATGTTATGTACATGGTCGTATGTTAAGTTACAGATGTTAAGTTACAGTCTTAAAATTCCATCACTTGTAGGCTGTTATCTGCATTACAAGGAGCAAGTTGATAAACTACTAATAGAAAATACCCAAAACTAAATTAAATATGCTGTGCTTTAATATGTGAATATGCGCCAGCAGCTAATAACGAAGATGTGTAATCCCAAACGTCGTCATGCAAAGAAAACTAGTTATTAATTCCCTTTTCACACAAAATTGACCAAATTTGGTAACCGCGCAATGCAATATTCACAACTTCATGTTGATAAATGCGAGAAAATTAAGATAACTAGAAAATTGTTTGGCTTTTCACACCTAAACTCAGATAAGGAAACTAAACTAGCTAAACTAAAATTTTCTACACCTGGTTATGGGAAAACTTTAAGCAAATTATGGCGATTATTAAAAATGCTTTAAGTGCTGTGTGCGTGTGTGTGTGTGTGTGTGTGCATACGTGTGTATTGTGGTGGCCTGCAAAAGGACGTGTCTTAGCTTGAGGCACATGCAAAACTTTAATGCCACACGCACATAGTCACACACACACTCACACCTACACTCGTACACGCACACACATGCAGCACAAAAATTGCGTTGTCCATGGACAAGTTCTGGCAGAAACTTTAAGTAATTTGCACAGTAATTGGGTATTAACCCAGCAGAACAAGCCAAATAAATGGACAGAGTTTAAGGCACGTCGGAAGCACAGCACTCGAAGATGAGTCCAAAAGTGCTGCCCATTTCTCAAATGCCCCAGCATTCAGCAGCAGAGAGCATCCAGTTGAGTGGAGATTTCAGCTCTACTCTGCTCGGGGGGGTGCGACCAGTTTTGATGGATTCGTTGCTGGCCTGAGGGTAACTCGGACGGTGAGCTCTTATTCAAAACTCACTCAGTCAACGCAAACCCAAAGTTTGGGGCCCACTTGGCTATCCATTATACATTTTCCCATTTTCCCATTTTCAGTTTCAATTCCGTTGACCGCCGGCGCTTTTTTCACCACCTTTTTTGCGCCGCGTCGGACCTTTATTTGATATTAAATATTAACAAAATGGCCTCAATGTTCAGCACGGCGTATGAGTGAATGTAAACTTTGTGCTTTATCCTTATACATACATACATCCGTACGTGTGTGTGTGTTTGCGGCATACATGTGTTTCATTTACAAATTTATATAGTAACAATGTTGCGTCTGCCGTCACTGTTTGCTCAGCAAATTTTGTTTTACCAATTTTTTTCTGTTGATGTAGTTTATTTGCTTTTCTGACGCATTGCTGGTTATTGGTTGCAGCACGCGATGATGTTTTTGTTTTTCTTCTATATATACATACATATATAGTACATACATATATACATATATATAGATTGAGAGAAATTCGTAAAAGTGGGTATCATACACTGTGTAAGACACACAGTTATTTGAAATCTTGTCAAGTTTCTATATTGACAGCCAATTCAGAGGTATAACCCAATTCATTTGCATGAATTCCCTGACTCTATCTAATCAAAATTTCTTGAGAAAAGAGAGAGTAAAGTAAAGCAATTTCTAGCTTAAGCAAGATTGGTGACTGCAGGGTATTTAGAAGCCGCCCAATCTCGACTTTTCTGCCTGTGCCTTTGCCAATGTGATGTGCATAGAAAAATTGCCAAGTGTTACTTTATGACACTATAAAATAACACATACTCTATAACTATATAACGCCTTCAGATAGTCAGAAAAGCGTAAGTTTTCTTAGCATATAAAATTCGGTTGCGTAGTAAGCACAAAAATTAATAAATTAACCACTTTAAAAGGATATCTTTGGCATTACGGAGCTGGATTAAGGGTATCTGCTGGTCAAGTTGTTGCACACTCTTACTTTTATATATGATATTTATTTTTGAAATTTTATACAGCTTCAGTGAAAAGTGATTTAAAATGACACAATATTGTTTTCTTTAGTTCTCAATTAAATGCTGGCATGTTATTTTGACTCAGGCATCAGCATCCTTTAATCAGATTTATTGAAAATGATTTCTGCACACACGAAACATTTTCATACGCTGTTATCGGAGGTAGTGTTGAAAGGGGGTGTTGGCGAATCGATAACGTCCAAAAGTGTCAAAGTGGGAATACATATAAGCATACAAATGGTAAACAGCTCAAAAATCGCAGGACTCCATATCTCACACAATTCCAGAGTTACACTTTCGAAACTTGGAAGGTAGTTGACTAGCAAATTCCTTCCAAGATCGGTAAGAATTGTCTAAATCTTTCAAAATTGCCGAGCAACAGTTTCCAGATTTAGAGATTAGATCACTTGGAATTTTTTTCTAAAATTTATTTGAATTTTGCGCCCTATTTCTTCCAAACTTTTGGATTTTTCAAGTTAGATTCTGATTATCCGCTGCGAACATTGTTACGAAACTATTTTTCACAGCTTAAGAGCTAAAAGGTTGATTAATGACAACATATTTGAGGAATCGAGCTATGGTAAGAATGTTCCGGTTGCAGTGCAGCTTGTAGTCAATAATATAAATCTGTGTAGAGTATGCCACAGTCGGTTAGGGCAGACTGCAATGAGTTAACTTGTTCATGTTTAAAGTCGTTTGCGATTTTGCAGCTTGCTGCCTGTTTTTGTTTCATGCATTTTGACAGCAGATACAACTGTTTGTATACACATATGTGCTCACAAACACACACATACAAATACACACACACACACACACACTCATACAGGCACACACTGACTGGTCTGTTTATTAAGCAGCTGTTGGCAGTTGCTAGTGTTTTTGTGTGTGCATTCTGCGCTTTTCTCGCTGATAATCACATTTCGCGAATGCTTTTTACAATCCAAACTCACACAGATACACACACACACACACACACACACACACGGAGAAGCACACATACTCTCTCGAATGGAAATTAAGTTAATGTTTGCTTATGAATAAGCAAATAAGCCGCCTACAGAGAGTTGCCAACGCGGCGGATATGGTAGCAGAATCCGGATTCTGGAAATCCAACTAATGGACTCTTTCTCGCTCGTTCTCGCGCTCGCTCTCTCTTTCGCTCGCTCTTTCTCTATATTTGCTAACGTTTACATTTTGAAATGGCCAACACGTGTCGACGGATTCTCTGGCCAGGGTCAGAGTGGGAGTCAGCTCATTTCAATTTGCGTGCATTTCAATGCAGACGTCGCTCAAACTTTTTCCATTTCGGGCTCGTCCTGGGCTCGTCCTTGTTGTTGTTCCTTTTGCTGTTGCTGTTGTTGTTGTTGTTGTTATTATTGTTATTTTATTTTATGCATGCGCTGAGCATTTTCTTCAGCTCACGTTCCATATGATTGTGTGCAAAATACTTTGCTGCCTTCAATTTTCTTCTTCTTTTTTTTGTCGTTCTTCATGTGTCTGTTTGTAAGTGTTTGTGTGTGTGTGTGTGTGTGTGTGTGTGTGCGAGTGTTGGTAATTAGCATTCGCTGCGCATTAATATTAATTAGTTAGTTATGCGCCTGTCTGTCTGCCGTTGACCCCCTCCCCCCGGGCATCGCTTGGTCAGAACTCGTGTGCCACTGCGACGAGCACTTAACTCTCCGTTTTGAGTCCCTGTCATCGTCCATGCATTTTGATTAACTTTTATTAGTAGCTGCCGGCAGGCACGGATAAGCGGCCAGACGCGCTCAGGCGGACAGACAGGGTTGGGGGAGGTGTGTGAATTTCGCTTTTATGGCAATTGGTTGTTTATTGAACTAATTGGTAAATTTATTTGCATTGAGTTGTTTACTCAATAGTAAACTGAGATGTATAAGCCAAATTGGCAAATTGTGTAATTTTCAGTACGACCCAGTTATATACTGACAGCAGCTGTATTAAATAATCAACTCAACTTGTCTAATATAACACTTGCAGATTAGATTGATTTGTGTGATTATAATTAGCACAATTGTCGATTTCTTTCATTTAGTTTACTGAAAGCATTTCTGTATCTACTTGCTGCCAGCATTTGTAAGTCCTTGATTCCGACTTAAGGTGGAATAAATCAAATACATTGCTTAACAATATAAATCTTGAGTTCAAGCAATTATTTGTGCATTTAATTCATTTATATGCTGCTCTCTGATAGATCTGAAAACTTCTGTTTAAATTTCTGAACATTTTAAGTCTTCAGTTTTGTTTTTTCTTTTCTTTTTTCTGTGCAGCAAACCATTGCGCCACATTTAACATTTAACAAGCTGCCAGAGTTTCCACAAATTTTCATTTACGACTCAAGACACAACTCAAGTTTTATGTCCTTGTTGGGCGATATATCCGAGCTGCAGGTCATTAGGAGCCGCAAAGTAGCCAAACTAACAGGCAGAAACAAGTTAAAGTAAAAGCAAATAACAAAACTTGCCAGTCTTGGCCTTATTGCCTCAACTTAAGACATGAAAAGCCGCTTAGACATGTCTACAGCTTCCGCTTGGGCAACACAACTAAGACTCCGATTACGGTTCCCATGCAAAATGCCAAACTAATAAATGTGAATGTAAATTTTATGCTTTTCGCAGGCAAAATCATTTGCTGCGACAATTTTCGTAGAATAATCGAAAGCAAGCCCAAAAACAGCAAACCCAAAAAATGGAACGGATGCATTTTAAATAAATAACAAGAAAAAGTATAAATAATAATGGCAAAGTGGCTGGCAGACAGATAGGAAAATGGATACAAGAAAAGGACGAAAGGACACACACACACGCACACACACACACACACACGCACACACGTTGCGTATGAGTGATGGGCAGAAACTGGAGCTTAAATATTGAAATTCGGATTGAGCTCAATTTTAATTTATGCCATTGGCCGGTAAACAGAATCAGGCCAATCAAGTGCAATTTATATAGACATTTGATGTTGAAACCGTTTCACAGTTACAAGCACAATTTGCAGATTGTCAATTTATTATTTACCGTATTGTCCGAGCGAGGGTTGCTTCTAATGTCCCAGCTGAACTTAAACATTTTGCAGTGCGTAAATAAATATTGTTTACGGTTTAACAACAGAAATTCGTTCCTGAAAGTATTGCATAATTGCTGGCTGTTCACATGTCAATTTGCATTGGCCTTAAATTGGAACGAGGGTAAACCCTTAAAGCCACCCCCTGCCTGAGTACCGTTAGTTTAATGCATTCTGACATGCCCAGGTAAAAACAAATATGCAAATGGCTGGCAAGCATCTGGAATTGTTTGAAGCTGCTGTCAATGAAAATTCAATGGCAAATGGCATATTGTAGTGGCAAGCTAATGGCAGCACGTTCCAAGCCAAGTGTAGCAACGGCAACAACAACAACAACAGCAACAGCAACAATAGCAAGAACAATAGCAGCAACAGCAAACAGCAAAAACACAAATACAACAATGCTGGAGACAGTAGATGGAGAGCGGAAGGCGTAGCACACCTGCAAAGTTACACTCAACAAAATTTACATGCATTACAATTAAAAAATCTTTATGCTTATGTCTCCTGCATATACAGATTCTAAATTAAGTTATAAACATTTTATTTATTATTATAATTTTAGAAGGAAGGTTAACAATAAAGATAAAAGTTAAATTGCTTTTCAAGGAAATAATCAAATGAGATATTTTCGGGATTGTCGATTAAGACGAACATATTGTATACATAATTTTTTGCAAGTGTATTGTCATAAGCAAAGAATGTTACGTCACCAATGTATGGCAATGGCAACAACATCTAATCAAGTCGCCGCCTGCTTAGTGCCACAAGCCGATGGATAGATAGAAGGCAAAATGAGAACAGAACCGGGCTAGTCTCGAAGCTGGCTCGGCTTTTGTTTGCATTGACATTTGGTCGTTCAGTCCGTTGGTCCTTTGGTCCTTTGGTCTTCTCGTCCGTTGGTCTATTGGCACGTTACCTTTGCTTTGCATTTGAATTAACAGTTATTTTTGGCACCGTCATCGTCATACGAGCGCCACGACTCACCTGACTAACAAAACATTTCTGAACGCCAGACAATGCCACAGAATGAGTCTGAATTGGATTTGGGATTGGGTTTGGACTTAAGCATGGGTTAAGGCCCTTGCCAGTTTGTTGGTGGTGGTGCTGCTGCTGCTGCTGCTGCTCCTGCTAATCTCATCTATTCAAATTGGCCAGCTCGAAGTTGACAGTTGGAGTTGATGTGGGTTTTGTGTCCCATGTCACATGCCTCTATTGTTTGCGCTTGCCACGTGAAGACATAGACAGACACCGAACTTGCAACCAAGTGTGATGAGAATGTGAGCAGAGTAAGTAAAATGCTTGATTTGAACTATTCATTACAACTATTTGGCTATGCTATTAAATGCAAACAAGAGCAGAAATGCTGACTTAACTATGTCTTCTGATCCCACCTTTAGATTTGTATACCTATTCTGTGATTACTTTGTCCGCAATTTTGAGACTTGAACTCCGCTATGTAATCCGGACAGTAATATTGTTGTGCATTTGATGCTATATTTTTCGGCATTTCCTTTTGTCGGGTTTAGGAATTTGTTTGAACAAACAACAACTAAACCAAAAAGTAAAGAAAAAGCAATTTGATATCATCGTTATGGCCAACTGTCAACCGTAGCATCTTAATTATTTGTGAAAAGAGCAGTATACTGAAGGATAGCCAAAAGGATTTTATTTTGTTTTTAGCCAAGCTCGAAAAAACAATGAGAGGTCAGATACGAAACAAGTCCAACTGAACTCCAAGTTGAAAATTCTTTTGAGAAGGACAAGAGACGCCGACAAATAAAAAGGAAATACAAAACAAATGCGAAGAGAGTTCAATTTTTTAATTAACAAACCAATTAGTTTTGCGTTATTTCGATGAGTGTATTGCAAAAAGGTAGACAAACAAAAACCAACAACCAACAACCAACTTGGAATCTTTCCATGGAAACAAACAGCATTGACCCAAATCAACGTTCAGCTGCAAGTTAAAGATACAAAATAAAACAGGCAAAACCATTCGACGAGTAAATACGAGAGAAGCCAAAGAAATAACCTCTTTTAATAAGGACTGGGCAAGGACGAGCCACACAGCAAAAGCCCGACCACAGCTTAAAGTACTTCTGGCTACTCTTTTTGGGCCAGCTGCAGCAGCAATTTAGATAAACTTGTTCGTGTTCATGTTCATGTTCAAGTTGTTGTTGTTATTACTGATGCTGCTGCTGCTGCTGTTGTTGTTGTTGTTGTTGTTGTTGTTACTGGTTTTTATTGTTGTTGTTATTATTGTTGGCTTTGACCAGCAGCACACCGCAAAAAGGCAAAAGTCATTCCGAGCCAAGGACTTGGCCTTTACCAGCATTAATATGTGTGTGCGTATCAATGTATTTGTGAGCGTATCCTTGCTTATCCTTAAGTTCATAAAATGACAATCTACAAATATGTAGTAGATTTACAAGCACTAGTCTTGGCTGGTAGATATCCAACTTTCTCAGCAGATATTTACTTGAAATTATCTGTTGATGGTACACATTAAACTGGCTCTCATTAATTATAAAAATATTAACTAAATCTAAACTGAACAATTGATTTTTTTGGGTTATTTCTTAAAAGTTTAGGCAGCCTACGTTACATCTTTAGGCAAGTGTTTAGTCTACCTCTACCTCATAATGGTTACAGGGTACTCGCTCAATAATCGAATGCGAAGTGGAGCGGAATCAAAAGTGAAGCTGGGAGCAGACTGGACTGTCTGTCTGTTATGTCTGCTGTCCTTTGCCTTGGTGCAGTTTGATTCGCTATTTGAGTCCAGCAGCTACAAGATGGAAAGTGAGCTGCAGCTTGTCATTTGATTTGCAGCTACAAACTGGAATTTGATTCAATTCCCTTTCAGGTGCATCCGACAACATTGAGCGGTGTTTCATTTACGAGTGTTTTTCTATTGTCATGTTTATCCTTTTAGATTTGTCCAATGCAAACACAGAGCACAAAAAACACACACACACACACACACACACAAATCCATGCACACGGCATTTTCATAGAGACTTCTTCAAATCTGTTGTTTGACATTGTGTGATTTGTGTTTGTTTTAGCTATTGACCAGTTTCTGATTTTCGATAGTATTCTTCTTCAACATTTGCTTTTTGCATTCAACCATTTATTCATTTTCAAAATTTGTTTCTTACATTTAAAAGTGTGCAAAAGAATTGAGATTTGAATTATGCAATTGCTTTAAACTTTTTTTGTGGGTTGTTTTAGCTACTTTTAGCTGCAGGTAAAATGCTTAAAGATAAGGCTAGATAAGGTCTTTATTTTGACTTGCGAAGAAACCTATTTGAATTTATATACATTTTGAAAGACTTGCCACAAATGACACACACATTAAACAATGTTTTCTCTCTTTTCAGGTATGTTGGAAACCCATCAAAATATAAATAAATTCTACCAAGATTTATGGCCCCTAAAAGGGCATAGATAAAGTTTTGGCCCAAATTGCATTAGTGTAAAGTGATTTAATTATGGTTTTAGAAAATCCCAGCGGGTTCATCAAGTTTTTGGTAATGTGAGCTTTAAGTGAAAATGATGTAACATATCCACGCCCCTTGTGGTGGGTTAAGGAGGCTGGATGTAACTACAAACTGAGAAGAGGCCGCAGATTGCACATGAAATTCGCAAATTATGCAATTAACCCATTTTCGCCATGGCTACATAAAGGTAACTGGCAGCTCTCTGGCCTGCAGCTCGACTGCACGGGCACAGTAATCAAAGCACAACAGCAACAACAACAACAACAATGGCAGTGGCAGTGGCAGAGGTTGAGGCAAGACGGGTGCTCCGTGCCCCAACTCGACCTCCTGCTGCCGCTGCTACTGCTGGCAGCGGAAGCAAATGATGTGTGCGCTTTTTAACTTTAAATGCCCGCAAGCATGCAAATCTTTTTCATAAATTCACACGAATACTCGACATGGCGCCAAACGACCGCAAGCATTCTGGGAAAAAAATTTAACGCCCCCGCAACCCGCCCCTCCGCACATTTCAGGTGATTGCAGCGAAGCAGTTAACACACAAAAAAAAAAGGAAAAAAGAAAACTCCAACCCAAAAAATGGGAAGCAAGGCAAAGGCGAATGCAAAGGCGAGGCGAGGTGGGGCGAGGCGGATGTCGGTTAAATTCAAACTGACGCTGCAATTAAGTATAATGTCCTTGCAAGGATAACGTTAAGTGGCGCGTGAAATTACATTAATCATTGAAGGGATTTACATGCAACGATGCCAGGCTCGAGCTGAAGGTCTGCGAGTATTTTCCGCGAACGAGCAACTTGCATTTTTTGGCCTTTTGTGGCAGCAACGTGGGCGGCTGGGGGATGAGTGTCTTGTGTTTGTTCTGTTGCCACATACAGGTGCATGACTACAAGCTGTTGCTGGGCATTAAATGCTGCCCAGTGCCCAAAGTAAATCGGACCACATTCAATTTAAACTTAGCATTTACTCACTTGTCGAAAGCTTGCACGCTAAGGATTCAATTACTAATCTATTATTAAAGTTTCTTTATATATGTATGTGGCAAGTCGGTAATAGGAACCAATGAAAATTAATGAAAAGGGTCCTTTCACTTGCATAGCTCCAGCTCTAAGCTTTCGAGTGAAATGGACATGAAACATGGACATTTTTTCCAAGAAGAAGGCAATACTTTTGTCTCAGTTTCAAGTCCCCAACTTTCGTATTCAAATTAATTATTTCGAATTAATATAAATATATAATAATATAGTATTATTCATGGAAGAGTTCTGGTTTCTAGTTTTACGTTTAGTAACACATTCCGGCCATATATTGGCTATGCAAAGATGAAAGCCAGAACAAAAACCGTTTGGCTCGAGCTGAGAGATGACTTTCCCTCCAAAAAACTGCAGACTTTCCCACTTAGTGGATAATCAAATTTTGTTGCCTGCATATTTTGCAGCAAGCAACAATTTCATTTCTCGCTGCACGCGATCCAGCTGAAAATGTTTTGCCAGCTGATTTTTTTGTGGGGCCCAACGCATTTTTTTTGAGGCCATGGCCTGCTGGCAAGCGCCAATGGAAACGATGCCTAAACTGAGTTAGGAAAGCCCTTGAACTATGCAAATTGCCAAATGAAAAACGCCGAAGCGAACTTAAGAGCATCTCTCTCTGACTGTGACTGCAACTGTGGGGGGGGGCCCTTCGGAAAATGGGGAAACACGCCGATGCACGTTGTTGAAAGAAAAGCCATAAAATTGGCAAAAGGAATTGGAGCCGCCAGTAGGCGAAAAGTTTTTGGCATCATAAATTTCTAGAGATTCGCTTGCAATTTGTATTCAGCCTCGCAATCAACAGAAATTTCAATTAGCGGTGGGGCAAACTTCAGCTCGTTTGATGCTGAAATATGTAAGTATAATGAAAATGCTACCCCCAAAAAGTTCGCCAACATTCGAGTTTTGACAACATATGCAGTTTTCCAACTCGCACAGAATTGTTGGCATACATTCAGACTGAAGACAGACAACGACGCGAACAATGCATTTGCCTTGATTGAAAATTGGGCATTGAATATCCGTTATCCGATAAAAGTGGTGGAATGGGGCAGGGCTACACTTAGAGAAAGGCTAACTTACCCTATTATTCGTATTGCTTTGTTTCTTCAACTTTCACATCTTTGCCAAAACTAAACTAAACTAAACCCCAATTTCTTAAATCTTAAATCTTAAATCTTAAATCTCAAATCTTAAATCTCCATTTAATATTCATTCTTATTCGAATTTGTTGCTGTCAGCTTGAGTAAGAAGACTGCTGACATCTGAAATTTGCCAGATATAGAATATGTTTCCCCTGGATGAAGTGTAGTGGGCATGCAGATCATAGTAAGTGTGTATCACATACATTACGTATGTTGTTCATTAAAATGTTTTGACAGTCACGGACACATTCCACCGACTGAATATGGCCTCTTTGCGTATAAAGTTTAAAAAATACATAAACACGGAAATTGCATGTTGTTTGTCTGTGCCAACAATGCACACAAACAGAGTTGACAAGTCGTGTGCATGGTGGTGGTGGGCGTGGCATTCATAATGGACCCCTTTTCCTTGGCAGTTGCTCAAGTGCAGCGACTTGGACGTACACAAGGATACTCCCTCAGCGATATGGATGTCCTGGCTTGCTTATTTTCCTCTTTTTTTTGTTGCCTTTCATTTTTTTTTTTATTTTGCTGCTGTTTTTTTTTATTTTATTATTTTTACTCAACCTCAACGAGGAAGTTGTGTGTCATAGGAAGCACTTGTGTGACATAATAAAAACTCTGCCCGGTCGTGGTAGCCTTTTATGCACAGGAGGTAGCCAGCCAGCTAGCAAGCCAGCCAGCAAGCCAGCCAGCCAGCCAGCCAGCCAACCAACCTGCCAGCCATGCCTGCTGTATGACTGGGTCTATGTAAACAGTGGACCCACCTGCAGTTGCCAACAGTCAGCAGCCAGCACTTTATGCTTTGTCAACAACAACAACAACAACAACATCATAAACATCAAGTTTATGCCCCGCAAATGTTTTCATTTTCCAAGACAGCGACTAGAAGCACAGTTCTCATATATATTGCTAAGAAAAGGGAACCTGCATTTAAAAGCCTCTTCAGGCCGTGTCCCTCAATCCTTTATGTCCTTCTCACTCCGCTAAAAGCTCTGTATTGCATTTGCATTTGTGCACAACTCTCGACTCTTAGGCAGGAGTCAGTAGTCCATCAACTCAGAGCACATACAAAGAGAAAAACAGAGGAAGAGAGAGAGAGAGAGAGAGAGAGAGAGAGAGAGAGAGAGAGAGAGGAAAAGGAACAAAGTTGGGGCTGCAAAAAATAGGTTCACTAAAAGTTTTTGCCATTGCAATATGCATATGTCCATTTGACTGGAAGTCTGAAAGTTGCTTGCCGTTCTGGATGTTAGTTGTTGTTGTTAGTTGTTGTTGCTATTGCTGTTGTTTATGAATGTTTGTTTGCATTTTGCTGCAGAAATTAGACAAATTGCCGCAGTGGCCGGAACAAAAAAGAGTTTTCTATGGATTCTCCATTTTTGCATAATTTGATTGGAAGCGACCTGCAATCATATCAAGAGTTGTTAAACTATGGTCAAAACTAGTCAGTTATTAACTTATATCATTTATATATATATTATTATTGATAAGCCTACAAGTTTAATTAAAAGTTTGTTTGCCACTTTATAATCACAATTTAAAGCTGCGTCCTGCTGTGCTTGTGGCACTAGCTGTGCAACTTGGCGTATGCTTGTTAACCAGCTCAAGTGCCTACAAGATGCTCTATCACACCTACTAAGAACATATATACAGAGAGACAGAGATAGAGAGATGGAGAGAGGGAGCTAGAGAGAGAGCGAAAGAGGTCATGTTGAATACATTGAAGCGAGCACATGAAATTCGAAACATTTTCAACTGCTAGTTACATAATTGCACACTGGTTCCATTCATTGCCCCTCCCACTCGATGGCTGCCCCCCTGCGACCGCTATCCACGCAACTGCTGCGAAATTCACGCCGAACTTCATCAAAATTCCAATTAGCGCTTACACTCAATTACAAGGCAAAGGCGGCATCTGCCACGCCCACCATGCCACACGACCACCCACCCACTGAAGACAAAAACAAATATAGCCACAACACAGCGAGTACATTAAAACTTTTGCCAAATTACTCGCAGACCCTCAAACTGTTTAAGGATTCTTGGATTGGCATTCTGTGCGAAAGGATTGCGCCAAAGCAAGAAGCAAGAAATGGCAAAAGCAAATAAATACGAATGGCAAATAGAAAAGAGACGAGTGGGGCATCAATAGAAACGGCAACATGGCCATTAAAGTTTTAAAGTCCTGTCAAATATGGCATAAATGGCGCCATAAAGCCGAAAAGCAAAGTTGTCAGTTCAAACCAAGCACTGGGATAACAGTCGAGCAGATTGCAGACAGCCGCGGGATATTGAAATTCATGTGTAATTATATACACGGCATATATAGAATACACAAAAGATCTAGCAGACGCAGATTGTGGGCTGTCGCCATACAGGACAGGAGTCCACACTCCCACAACTCATAATTGTTGCGTGCGCCACATGAAACAATCCGAGCAGCGAATGCGTCTCGCTGCCAGGCCACAATGGGATCAAAAAATACCCACACACATATGAGGCGGATACACTCGGACAAATTTCGATAACTTAAGATTGTTGCGATTTTATTTATATATGATTTTTTAAGCAGTTGCAATTTTGCTTTCCTAATTACGTACTTCTTTTAAGACTGTTTTTTCATATTCCTATAGTTTTGCTTTATTTATTTTTCTCAGTGTACGTGCATACGCACACCATATACAAAGCTACAGCCATAGCTCAGTCAGCCAATGGGGAAATTATCCGAGCCAGAGGCAACCTTCAAATGATTTCATCAACGTAATACGATAAATTTTATAATGAAACGACGCGGTAATTGCCAAACAGCCTTTCTCTCTCTCTCTCACACTGCCTCTCTCTCTCACTCTCTCTGTCTCTTTTCGAGTGTGCGTGTGTGTGTGTATACTGCTGTGAGTGCGCTTATTATGCATAATTTTTGGCATTATATTGACTTGGCTTTCTGTGTCCTTAAACAAGCGAATTTTTTAGGATCGCAGCTTTTTTCGCTTTCGGGCCAATTAAAAAGGAATTTTTACGCCTGCTAAGCACGCCAGCAACCTTATAGAGCTCTGGGTAAATAGCATACATCAAATATTCGTTCATTTTGCGGTTTAATGTAAATTAACACATTTTTGTTCGCCGTTATTTATGTGAACCCTTTTTCTGTGTCGACCATAAAGAAGGTGAAAAGGATGCTTAAAGCAAATGATTACGAATAACCGAGTCTTTAAGGCTACTAAGAACAGGCAATTTACACGAATTTTTAACAAGCAAATATATATGGCTACATATATGTATGTATGTGATGAATATATGTATGTGCTTAAGAGTGAACATTATTTAAGGATATCAAATTAAGAATGGAGCTGAATGCATCTTTCGATTCTCTGTGATTTCCCATTACTGTGGCTCCTTTTTTTATCACATGCTGCCACTCACACATACATATATTTGGTGTCTATGTGCAGTGGCACACCTTAAGCACACGAATGCATTTTCATGCACGAAATGCGCATTAATTCATCAGATTTAAAGTTGCAACACAGATATTATTTTATGTGCAAAAATTGTTTTATGCGTTCTGCTGCAACTTTTTGCTGAAAATATCACGTCCAGTTTTTTATGTATTGGCATCGTATTTGTTTTCATTTCGTTTATAACGAGTGGCAAAAAAATCAACCAATGAAAAGAAATGAAAAGTGGAAAAAGACATTTTTTATTGTAATTGTTTTATGGTCGCTCATCACGCTTGGAGCGTTTTGTTTATGGATCGGTGTGTCGATTTTCCTCGGCTGCTGTCCTTTTGTTCACACAACAAAATGTCGACAAATTCAAATGCAATAAATTTTGTATATATGTATGTATGTATGTATGTATGTGGCACAGGCAAAGCCCTTTTTTGTTTGTCATGATTGTGAGCAATTTGTTAAAGTAAATATCGAAACATATATGTTTGTGTGTGCATTTGGGGCTATTCGTTATGCGTTGCAATATGCAGCTGCGTCTATTTGCATATTTATTTACTTTTATGATTATTCGGCGTTGAGCTTTAATTTGATTTATTTATACAACCAGATTTACTCGACCAACTGTTTGCAATTATTCAACACACAAAATCGTTGGCTATGAAATTGTTACGCGCTAAATTTTGTGTATTTCCCAATAAATGTTGTGTTGCAAATACATATTGGTATATTGGTAGTGTGGAACGCTGTTAATGAATGTTGGAAAGGATTCTGGATTTACTGTATATAATTAATATGAGGTTGCATAGAAGCTAGAGCGACTGAAAAGTATTACAAACCACTCGCAAGTTTGCCATGCGGTTATTTTCTTGTCAAACTTTTGCATTGTAATTGAGCGTAAGGGCAAAACTTTGACTATGCCATCTGTGTATATACATATATATATATATATATATATAGAAATTCTTCTAGTTATTGTTGTTTTTTCGCTTAACCCGAGGGAGTTGCGTAGGCAATCGCAAACTCAACCCAAACGAACCCAATCCAAGTCAAGAGCTGGGCTGCTGCTGCTGCTGCTGCTACTACTTCTTAGCCACGTTGCCAACAAGGGCCCGCAATTGAGGAAGCTACTCAAAAAAGAACTTGTACATAAACTGTAAGCAACAGCAGTGGCAGTGGTAAGTGGGGGAAAAAGAGGTTTCTCCCGTTTGGCTGGTGGCTCATAAAGTTCAAGAGCAACATATGTTTGTTGTGGCATAAATTTATAAAGTCCTCGGGCTTCCACAGCATCCAGAGGCTGGCTTGTTTCCTTCCTTCACGTTGTTTTTGTTTACTTTCATGTTGGCCAAAAACCAAATTATGGTTAGACTTTTAACTTGTTTATTACGCGCTGCCTTCTCCTTCGCCTTCGCCTGTCTAAAATTAAGTTTTTTAATTTAATTTTAATGAAAATTTATGATAATTTCTTCTCACACGCCACATGCTGCAACTTTTTCTTAACATTTGCTTAATATTACCTATGAGAGAAGGGAAAGCGCCAACAAACAAGCAACGTTTATTTGTCTCAAAAAGTTTGGTGTTATCTCGCAACTCGGCTTAATCTTCTTCAGCAATAAAAGCTGCTTCCACGAAATCATAATTAAAACATAAAAAAAATTGCATTTTTTATGAGCGATGTTTATTTGATTGAATTTGTTAAGAGTTGCGTTGCGTTGTGTTTGCTGGGCATAATATTAAGTATACGCATTACGAAGTGAAAAGTGCTTTTTTTTTGTTGTTATATTTGCAATTTGTTGAAGTACAGTTAATTAGGTTAATTGAAAAGCAGAAACAGCTGCTGAGCACAGCTAACAATTTGTGTAAGTGCCACATCGAGGATTCATCGCTAAAGTAATAGTTTAAATGAATTTGTTTTTAATTATTATTATTTTTAATTTTATATCAAAAATGCCAATTTTTATTTTTTATTTACGGATATTGTTAAACGTATAACAATAGTTATATCATTTAAAATTAGCAACAAATGAAGTTAATTGAAATTAAAGTTAACTTTCATTCAAAGTGTTATAAAAGCATTTTTTTATACCGAACAGCTTAAATGAAAGCACATATGTAATATATATCCATCAATCTATCTATTCTCCTATATAATACTGGCTTATGTACATGCTCCCACCTCACTTCCCCCCCATTGCCGCGTTAAATTAAACGAATCCATTAATCGGCTGGCAGTTCTCTGTGAATGTGAAGAGCTGTATAAATATTAATAACGTTTCAAATGGCATGCCACATCGCTGTCGTGGAACGTGTGTATCTCCCCTCTACCCACAGTGCAGCCTCATCCCTCCTGCAGCACATTTTGAGTTTGGAGGCGTCTTACAATTGGGACAAATTGCATTTGCTCAGCTCGTTGCATGGCTTGTATTCAGTTCATGTTAATGTCTAGGCTTTGTTTCAACACGACAGGCAGACAGGGGGGGGGCGGGATTGGAGAGATGTGAAGCAGACTGTAGAACATAACCCTAAACATTACAACATGCATCATCAACATAATCAACAACAACAATGACAACAGCAACAACAACAGCAACACAACCCTTGATGACGAGCATTGACTTGGTCCACAGTTGAAGCACGCGCTTGTCATTCAATATACATCTCAACGATCTATGTGTACACTTGGAGAAATTCGAGAAGATGGCGCATAGAATTACACTTCAACTTCAACTAAATCATAAGTAATATGAACAATTTATTATTTCATTTGGAAATCAGAATTTCTTTCTCTGTTTCATGTTTTGCATTCATCATTTAATTACTAAGTTGTCTGTTTTTTTTCTGAGTGTACAGGCATGTATGTGCCGCAACTCATGAGCAAATTTAGCGATGTGCGTGCCAGCGAGTTCATCTTCTATTTTTACCATCTAACATTGTTGATGTTGTTGTTGTTGTTGTTGTTGTTGTTTTTGTTGTTTTTGTTGTTTCTCCACCTTCGTGTGCTTATATTTATCTGCGTATTAAATTGCTAGCTCGTGTGTTGAGAACTGAGGCCTCTGACTATTGTTTGGCCTGTTGTTGTTGTTGTTGTTGTTATTGATGTTGTAGTTGTTGTTGTTGTTCCCATAGTCATTTTTCTGCCGTTATTTTTATCAGTACGTGAGCGAGTCCATTTTCCACAGCCAGCTTCAGTTTCGGTTGCTTTCCTTTTTTGTTGGTTCTACAGCTGCTGCTACTACTACTGCTGCTGCTGCTGCTGCTGCTCCTCGTGCTGCTGCTGCTCCCCGTCCTGCTCCTCGTCCTGTGCCTTAAATTGTCGGCTATAAGTTTCATCCTGACTGCGTATTACAACACACACGCGAGGCAAGATTACACCATGGCCTTCATACTCTCCACATTTTATTATGTGCCCTTTTTATCGTGACAATAAATGCTGGCTTTTAATTGTGTCTCTTTTCTGTATCTTGCAGTGCATAAATAATTTGCACATTTCAACTGATCAACATTTAATGCCAATTAAACAACAATGTGTGTGAATCTACAATAAGCCATAATAGAGTATGCAAAACAGAGGCAATTTAACAATTATTGTTCAGCTGGCTTAGTCTATGCCATCAGCATTAAGTTGGCGGCTTGATTTATAAGTGCGTGGAGTATGAGCCACATTTTGGGAGTAAATAATTATTTCTATAAATCACTTCATTATATTCTATTACTTAATGCTTAACTAATCATATTAATCAATAAACTTAATTTATTTGAATTTGTAAATAAATATAAACTATAAACAATATCTTAAGCGATATTTACTTGAATGCTTCTTGATTAACTCTTCACTTTGTGAGGAGTCCACAAAATACTCTCAGTCGTCGGTTGGGCATTGAGACATCTTTTCGGGGGCAACATTTTCATCTAATTTCGGGAATCGTGTGTCGCAGCCAAAATGCTGCTTTAGGCTTGACACATTTGGCTCGCTGACAAGACGTCGTCGAGACGTTTGTCATGTGGCAGTCAGCTCGTCAGCCTTGCCACAGCCTGCTGCCTGATTGTCTTCTGCTCGTTGGCAAGCAAAACGACCCAGCCAAATTTGATGTACTCCTCTCACATGTGAAGTGAATGCCATGCATGACAATTTTCCAAGGGAGATCACTCAAGGAGCGTTGTCGGAATGGGGAGGTCATGGCAGGGGCAGGGATGGGGAGTGCTGGGGAGTGCTGGAGCCAAGAGCAAACACACGCTTCACGTAAATTTCATGCAATTTGTTATGTTTTATGTGGCCCGTCTGGCTGGCTGGCAGGCTGGCAGGCTGGCAGCGGCAGCCTCTCAACTCGGCTCAACTCAACTCTCGACTCTGTCTCTGATGGGGGCGAGCTGGCAGCTCGAATGTTACGCATGGGAATCACAAAATGACAGACTTCAATTTATACAATTTATTTTATTAAGTCAAACATTTGTCTCTCTCTCCATCTATGTGTGTGTGTTGAGTGTGTGTGCTGTGTGCTGTGTGTGTCTGTCTCTGCCTGTATCTGTGTGTGAACGCGTACGTTTTTGTGTGCTGTGTGCTGTTTTATTAACAAATTGATGAAACAATTTCCGCAGCGTTTAATATGGGCAATTTTGTTGTTGTTGTTTTTTTTTGTTGTTCTTGCTCTGACCAGCGGTTTTCTGGATTTCCGCTCTGAAAATGTATAGAAAAATGAGGCCAAAATGGGGAAGTGGGAGTGAATCATAGACATCATTGGCATTACGAGTACATGAATTTGTCCCTTTATGGCGCGTTAAATTTTCATTTTTACTACACACATAAAATCTAGGAATTGGCAAAAATTTCAATTGCTTGACTTTGTATTGGCAGATGGTCGGATGGTTGGTTGGAAAAAGTGACTCCACCTAGGCGCCCATATAAATCTCAATTTATGTGGGCTATTTAGGCATTTTGGGCACGCAGCAGCCATTTGGGTTTGGCTCGCTTTAGGCCTCAAAATTATTGAATCTAATTAACTTAAATGAAATGAATGAAGACTACAAATGCGTCTGGCAAACTCGTAAAACTTGGTCAAGCCCCCAAGCAATATATGTCTGTGTGGTGTGCGTGTGTGTGTGTGTGTAAGTGTGTACTTGTGTATGTGCGTGAGGCTCGTTTAATTTATGGATGTATATATAAATTCATTTGAAGCTCTTTAATTGCAGCTTAATGGCAGGAATCTTGTAATGGCTCCCGTTTATATGAGTGCTTATATGTATAGGTGTATGTGTGTGTCTGTATTTGTCTGTGTGTGTGTCTGTACCCCGCCTGAAGGTCAACAGATTGATTGAGGATTACAACGGCAGTCCTAAGATTGGAGACTGGGCACCTCAAAGTGTAGCTGCTTATTGAAATTGTTTGTTTGCCTTTCTCCTTTGCAATTGATGGCTCCACAAAATTCTTCTGAAGTCTGGTAATTAATCATTGAAGGCAGGCCAGGCCAGGACCGGGTTCCTTGTCCGGCTTGAGGTTGCTCTTCGGCTCCTCTCATATTTATAATGTAAATTGGTTGCCAGATTGTGGCTCTGCCTATTTATGTCCCTTGAACGGCTTTTCATCTGCTTATTTCATTGGGGTTAGATAAATTGAAAGCAAACAGCTTAACTTTTTAGCTCATCGGGTATACATATTTGCTGCCAATTTTACCCAACTCAATCAAAAACGTGTCACATTTCCAGCAGCAGTTCGAATGTAGAATTTTTACATTTGATTTTGGGGATCAGAAACAAGTTTGTGCTCATTTGTTGCGTAAACACATCAATCAACTGATTTCAGATGATACTTTTCTCACTGAGTATCTTAATATATTACTTTTCAATATATTCATATATTTCAAACCAACCCATTTTCATTAATTTCCAAATTTAAGTCCTACATCCTAAAGAAAGATGCAGCTCAATCTCGGCAATCATTTCCACTTTAACTTGTTGGAAATAAAAATTAAAGCTGTGAAAATGTGCTGCGAATCTTTTGCTTTTGCTTTTGATATAGAATATACAAGAACTAAATAAGTGTGTGCCGGGCATGGTGCTGATGAGTTTCCGCCATTTCTTTCCATCTGCCACAAAATCAATTTTCTCCTTTACTTTGAACCCTTCATTTGCCATGACACAGGCCCGCCGGCTACAGATAGCGACCTCGTTCTGCTTCGTCCTCAACGCCAAACCTCAAATAGCTTCATTTACCTAATGCATGAAAATTCTTCATTTTTTTTATTTTCCATGCCCAGCTCAGTTTTCTATTTGTCACACCCACAAAACATGAAAATGTCAAAAAATTGGTTTTTCTGCTGTACACAAATGCAAAAGTCAGCATAAAATATGTAAGGTCGCGCAATATAAATATGCCCATGAAGTTTGGCCCCCAAATAAAATCTATAAAAACCAGAGTGAGCGCTCTAGTTGAGTGAGACTGCTCGACTAGGAGATGTCCTGAACCAAAGTCCTTACCAATCAAAAGTCGTAACTATATATAAATAAATATATATATGAAACTGCGAGTTTCTCCGTATACCTCAAATTAATCGCAAAATCTAAGAAAGCCTTCAATAAATTAAAGCAAACTTCATATGAACGTCAGCTAATACTTCAAATTTTGATCCTTTAGCTCTCATAGTCTCTGAGATCAAGAATATATATACATAAAGGAATGGAATACACTTTTTACCGGCTGTTACATACTTGTTACCATAGAGACAGACATTATCCTGATCAAGAATATATGCCTGTTACATACTTGTGCACGACTTCATTATACCCTTTCTAATCATATTTTCCGAGCATGAACAAAACTTTTACGCATCGCAGCACAAAGTTACTCCGGGTAGCTTAAATTCGGAATTCTCGTATCCGGTCCAGTTGAACTAAGTCCATATATAAAACACGCAAACGCTCTGATTGTGAGCGTTTTGTTGTTGTTATTTTGTTTTGCCCAAAGAGCACTGCGCTTAAACTGAGGAAATGCCAAAGGGAAACTTTTTAATGGCTTTTCGTGTTGATGAAATTATCAGAGAAACGGCTCAAAAGTGCTAACCAGAATCCCATGAACTTGAAATACCCTGTTTGAGCCAGGTACGGAAATAATGATTGTTAGGAAATGTGCACTCTCTTTTGAGCAGTTAAGCTTCAAATGAGCTGTCGACCGTCTTTAGAAACACAAAAAAATTAACTGCTTGAGAGACATTTTAATTTTGGAAATTGGTTTTCGAATTTCCACATAGCCGTGTCACAATATTCCCAACGGGCTTTCTCAAAATATGCTTCAAATTTGTTGGCCGGCAACTTTATTGTTGTCGTTGGCTTACTTTGGATTTTATGCTAGCTACATATTTCACTGACAGATTTGCCGCTTTCAGTTCTTACAGCTTCTCCGCGTCAGTTGGCCATTCAATCTGTCCATCAGTCAGTCAATCATTCAAACAATCGCGAGGGGAGGGGAATGTTCGCAACATTGTTTGCAGTTTGTCTGTGTGTGAAATTTGAGTAGGCAATTTTAATAATTTAAGTAAATGATCCATCACAGTTACAGTTCATCTATCACCGACAGACAGACAGACAGACAGACGGGAAACAGCTATAAAGACCGCTGAGCAATTTCTTTATAAGTATGCATACACACACACCCACACACATACTTGCACACATACATACATACTGATTTCTTTTTTAACAAATTGTCTTGTTAAAAGTTTTCTTATTTTGGCTCGTCGCAAAAAGCGAACAGCGAAAACCAGATAAAAAGTGACCGGAAAAATGTTTGAAAAATGCTGGCATTTGTTGCCGTATTCTTGACTGAGATAAGGAAATTTGCTGGCCATTAGTATTTAAGGCGTTAAGTCATTTATATTCATTTGTGTATTTGGGACGTTGAATTAACTGCGCTTACACAATTTCGACCAACGAACACTTGATCGTCAAGTGCTGATGGCTAATCGTAATGACCCAAAGAATGGATATTGTACTGAACTGAAATCATTAGCGATTGAAGTGGCACGGCTTGAAAATGTATCAAATTGTTAAAGTAATTGAGGGATGTGTATGTGTCAGCGAGAATCCCAAGAATTCGAATTATTTGTATATAAGAAATTGCAAAAAACTGGAGGATACTGTATAATATATTCAGGCGAGACTAAGATGGATTTTTGCATTTCATGTGGAATCAACCCTAAAAGCCATTTTCAATCGAAAATCGTGTTTTCAAATTTAAATGCTGTATTAATCTGGAAACCAGGTCGTGATTATAAATCCATTCCATTATCAAATCGTCGAAATCCTTTGCCATCATTGAAAAGGTAACCATTTTTTATTGAATGCCAAATGGAAATTTGGCGCTCTTGTTGCGTAATATGCAAATTTGGTAATTTGGTATTTTATTACTTGGGTACTCATCAAATTTCAAATCAGTTACTTGAATAAGTCAATGTCGAAGGTCGACCCATGAATTGCGCCTCGCAGCTGCTAAGTGAATTGAACAGTTCGTGCTGCTCCCCACTCGAGAGGGACTCCGCGAGGGGTAAGGACCCAAATAAAGGCAGCACATCATGCATCAATCTTTGAGTGGTGACCCACGTACTGGCATCGCCCAGCTGCAAATAGTTGAAGCCTAAGCGGCACGAATTTCTATTAAAATATTTATGCAAAAAGCTGCGAGGCGACAATTTAAGCCAGCTTTGAAAGCTGAAAAGGTCTCTCTGTGTGTCTGTGTGTGTGGGGGAAAATTTCAGCAAACGATTTTCATAATCGATTTTCACTGCCTCCTCAATGACTGTTGACAACACAGCACACAGCAGATTGGGTGTTAGATTTTGCGGTGTGTGCGGGGCAGGCGCTTGTCAACCTTTATCAAAAAAAAAAGAAAAAAAAAGGATATACTTGTGCAAGAGGCACTCAAGCGGGGTTGGGAACGAGAGGCCAGACGGTAAAGCCGAGACAAATGCGACATGCGTCTGTTGACAATATATCAACATGTGGAATGCGGGCGGATGGTGCCCGTAAAGACCCAGCGACAGTCCTTGGCTGCTAACAAAATATATATCTATATATCTATATATATATATATTTATGCAAACGACAAGCCGACTTTACAATTTTTCTACTTGACTTTGACTTTTATGCCCCCTCTGGATATTTCCTTGTTGTTGATGTTGTTTCTGCTGTCGTTGTTTTCTGTGTGCCGCCAGGTCAAGTAATCTTTATGGTACGACGTGTCTGATGCCTCTGCCTCTCCGGGCAACGGTTTCTACACTCCAACAAAATATTGTTTAAGAATGCTTGATTTATGAATATTTGGACATTTAATTATGATAATGTACAAAAGTAATCATACTTAAGTAGAACTATTAAGGTATTTATTTTATTATTCTTATTATTGCAAAGACAGCATTTCTACCTCCAATGTCTCACGTAGTAAGTGGATTATAATGAGTAGCAAGTGGTGGTCAATCAACTACTGATTTCAGCATTTTAAACAGATAAAAAGATAAATAGAAAGAAATTTTGCTCATTCTAAGACAAGTTTTTCTATGAGTGTACAAATATTGTCGTTGCTCCAATCGTTGGCCATTTGAAGTCAGCAAAGCGCGTCAAATCGATGAGCCAGGCTAGTCTGCCATACTGGGGGGCAAGGGCAGGGAGAGGTTTGGAGGCAGGTTGGTGGGGTCTGACTCCACGTCTTTATCATTGCTTGTACTGTGCTGTTTTTTTCATCCATCTGCGCAATCTGTCTCTAACCCGTCTAGTGGGCGTATCGTATGTGACAATAGTTTTGTGAACACTCCCTCCTTAGCCAGAAGATTAAGGACAGACACAAGCAGTGAAGGCTTTAAACATGTGAATCGCACCAGTTGCATTAAAGTAGTGTATAAATCACAGTCTCTGCCTGTGTCTCTGTCTGTGTCTGTGTCTGTGGATGGGTGCAAAGAGTTCGAGCTGAGTGATAGATGGTTCATGTTTGGGGCTGGTGAAGGGACTGTCGGCAGCTATGGTCAGACGTACATCCTTTAAATGTGAAAAGTGGAAAGTGCAGTGAGTGAAAGGACTACTCAGCTCAGTAAACAAAACACTACGCTTAAAAATGTATTGCGAAAAAGGTAGAAGATAGAGGCTGAAGCAGAAGTGAATTGATATGCACTTCGTTTAATAGGCAGTTGAAAGCCTTCCGAGTGCCCACAAAAAAACCAACCTTCAATGTTCAACATTCTATTTGTGTCGAGGAATTGGAAATGGTTTTTATGGAGTTAGGTAAAATAAAAGCAGGAAAAGCAGGAATGTAAAATAAATAAGACAAAGCATTCCACAAATGTGCAGACAGAAATGCAAAATTCTTTTAATGAATTGAAATTGAAAAGAAAAAATCTAACGAAATTCTTAAGAAAGCTTTTAGAAACTTTTCCAATGGAAATTTATTTTACTAACAAAGATAATTCTCTAAAATAGGAATAAATCATGGCTATTCGTAAATATTTGTATTATATGGAATCTTTAATGTTTTTTCGTAAATTCTTTTGCAGCTGCCAGTGTCATTAATTTTGATTAATGTCCCTGTGTATTCGGGAAGGACACAAACAGCGAACCGAACCAGATACCAATTGTGGTTCCGTGAACTGTCCTTGCCACACTGCTAATTACCAAAAGTGGAGCTAGCCATTGTGTTGTTTATCTTTTGACAGCCTGCCACATAGACTGAGAAACGTACTTATTCCATAATGAAACGTTGATACATTAAACAGATTTATTATGCTTTGCCTTCATTGTCGACTTTTGGCAGAACTCCACCCCAACCAGCATCGCTCCACAGCACCACTCCCCAACCGCTCTGCACCCTTCAGTTTGGCAGCCATTTTATATGAAATGATGTTTCCACTGCAAATAAATGGCTGACAACCTCCATCTGGCCCCTCTCCCTCTCCCTCGGCTCTTGGCACTGCTACAGCGCGTGCTGTGCTCGTGGCTTTTAGGGGCCAACGACGACGTCGACTTGTGGTTTGGTGGTTTTTGGGATGGGTAGCAGGGTAGCTGGGTGGCTGGGTGGCTCTGTGGGTCGGCCAACGCCTGCAGCTAAGCGCATTGCGTTTGTCAAATTTTGACGAGCTCTCCGTCTATCGATTCGCCCAGCTCTTTGAAATCTATCTGCCTGGGGCATGCTTAGTGTAGCGTCCTTAAGCTAAATTAAAGCATATATTACATTTCCATTAAGCCTTTGATGTCAGGCTTGCCTCATTCTGATTAAGTTGTACATTTAATTATAGTGGCAACGTAATGCCAGAATTAACAAAGTTAACTTTGAGAAAGGCGATACTCCGCATTAAATCACGTTGAGTAATAATGTGCTTGTTTGAGTTGAATTTGTTAAAGTTTGGTGGCACATTTAAAGGCTTTTGATGAAACCTTTTAAAAGGCGAAACACGTTTCAAAATCTATAATTAATCATGTAATTATATATATTATGAAATAATATTGATATTAAGGTTCTTTCTCTTGAACCCAAATTGAAATTGAAAACAGTCATCAAATTCAAAAGTGTCCGAGAATATCCACTATTGAAAATCAAGTTAAAAACAAATACCAGTTTGGCATTCATAATTTAGCTGGATGTTGCCAATTGTTTGGCGACCACACTGACGAGCACTAATTTCCAACCCAGTCCCGAAATCAAGGATGTCCCAAAAGAAAAGCAGAACAATCAACGGAAACGCTGGAGAGCAACGGAAACGCTGTTGGTCACGTAACCACTTTGTTTGTGTCCAAAGACAAAGCAGGAATTCCTGCGACAACTAACTTATGATTAAGAATAATTCAAGGCTGACCAAAAAAAGAAACGAGCGAATACTCTAAGGACATTCTGGAGGACATACCCGATCCTGTCAAGACTAAACAACTTTCACATCAAAGTTGAAAGTTTGTTTTACATGGCTGATGCTATTCATCATCTTTCCAATTGTGTAACATTGGAAAGCAAATTGTAAAGTTATTAACCATTTGGATAATCAGTCCAAACTTGAAGCTGAAGCGTGTAACAAAAATTCGACTTAATCTCAAATGCATAAAGTTGCTAATTTATATCGTTTGTAAGTCTGTAAGTAAGCTCATAGTTGGGCAACAGAACTATAGAATATTTGTGCTTGGTCTGCATCACAGTCATCAGCCTGGGCATGGAACAAACTTGCAATGCGCCTGGCTGGGCAATTTCATAAGAAAACCATTCAAAAACAACGACTCAAAACCCGAGACTCGAGTCGACTCAGTGCTCAAAATTTTACGCGCGTTGACTGCTGAAGTGGTGCCAAGGGCGTGCAGTGGTGCTCGGTCGGGGGTTGCTGGTAGGTGAGTGGAGACGTGCAGACGTGAGCAACACGCAGGTCCTGCCCATGGCCTTTGTTAGATTCAGCGACGACGGACGATTGCGTCTTTTGCATTTTGCTAGCGGGGGTGGTGCTAGAGGAGGGGTTAGTGGTAAAGGGGCGAGGGCGAGGGCGGGGGGTCCTGACAGCCAGACCGAGAATTACAAATTCAGCACAATGTCCCTTTGTCATTTATGCATTCGCTGTATAAATTAGGCACAATGAATTTTCAACGCTTGTGGTACTGGTTGTGCTCTGGTCTTAATAAGCTAACTTGATTATGTCTTCATGATTATTTTTTCTTTTTACTTGCAGGCGGCAGTGGCAGCGGTGGCGGCGGTGGTGGCGGTGGCGGTGGCAGCTCCTCGGACATCTCCAAAGATCATTGCAATAAGACGGTGGACATATTCGAGGATATCAGCTCGCCGGAGGTCAGCAATCAGAATTTGGGACGTCCCTTGACCTGCTGGTATCGTTTTCGCACCCTCAAAGGTGCACCACGCGACTTTGTGCTCCGGCTGCGTTTCAAGAAATTCAAAGTGGGCCAACTGCTCAATGCCACCCACTGCGATGGCGGCTATCTGCAGGTGAGTGCAACCAGCGCACACAAATTGCAACCACAACGCCACAAAAGCAGCCACTGATTTATGGGCATCGTTGCAATCAAATCTAATTTATACCATCGCCTCGCCTAAATGATGACATATGCATCGGCGTAATTCATGCGACGCGTTGCATGTACCGCACCAGCTGCCAGCTTTATGTGGCAGAACAGCGTTGCAAGTTGCTCGCCATCGTCGAACACAATTCGCGCTTCGCCTAGCAATCTATGTGGCGACTGTTGTCCTTGCTTATCATTTGATTTGACTTTATGTGGCATTCATGTTCTTGTTGTTGCTTTTGTTTTTGTTGTTGTCCATTTTCGCAGATTGTTGATGGCAATGCCAAAACAGACGTTTCCAATCGCCGGGAGCCGGGCATGTTCTGTGGCGAAGCCGAACAGCCACAGACCTTCATTAGCGAGACGAGCTACGTGAAGGTCCTTTTCCACACGGACAACTTTACGGATCAGGTGAGTACGAAAGCAATTAACAATCTTCAACATTCATTTGTAGGGTATACGTAAAGATTGATCGGTCTAATATCATTTTATCAATAAAGATTAATTTCTCCCATTTTCGAAATGCTTTCAGTCAAAACTGTTGGGAAATTAGAATCTAATTTCGGGGCAACACTAAGAAATTGAGAAAGTACGATCAACTGTACTTATTGAAAAACCAGAACTATGCCGTGCACATCTTTAGACATGCAATTGAAAACAACCGTCATCCAAACATTTCCGTGCTTCAAGTATATCCTTTTACTTTTTGTTTTGGCATCTCAGCAAGGAGTGTGTTCACACTTGTTCGACCTATCCCCATATATCGATTTTCAGGCTATAATTTTTACTTGTCTTCCGATCTAAAATTTCGTTTTCAACTTTAAATGCACGATTGATTTAGAGATCGAACTATGATTAAAAAGCCCTCGCTTTTTAAAATAAGATGATTTTTGACGAAGTTATGGCATTTTGAAGTTTCGACCTATGCCCATTTATCGATATATCGATTTTCAGGCTATAATTTTTACTTGTCTTCCGACCCAAAATCTCGTTTTCAACTTTAAATGTACGATTGATTTAGAGATCGAACTATGATTAAAAAGCCCTCGCTTTTTAAAATAAGATGATTTTTGACGAAGTTATGGCATTTTGAAGTTTCGACCTATGCCCATTTATCGATATATCGATTTTCAGGCTATAATTTTTACTTGTCTTCCGACCCAAAATCTCGTTTTCAACTTTAAATGTACGATTGATCTAGGGATAAAACTATGATTAAAAAGCCCTCGCTTTTTAAAATAAGATGATTTTTGACGAAGTTATGGCATTTTAAAGTTTCGACCTATGCCCATTTATCGATATATCGATTTTCAGGCTAGAATTTTTACTTGTCTTCCGACCCAAAATCTCGTTTTCAACTTTAAATGTACGATTGATTTAGAGATCGAACTATGACTAAAAAGCCCTCGCTTTTTAAAATAAGATGATTTTTGACGAAGTTATGGCATTTTAAAGTTTCGACCTATGCCCATTTATCGATATATCGATTTTCAGGCTAGAATTTTTACTTGTCTTCCGACCCAAAATCTCGTTTTCAACTTTAAATGTACGATTGATTTAGAGATCGAACTATGATTAAAAAGCCCTCGCTTTTTAAAATAAGATGATTTTTGACGAAGTTATGGCATTTTGAAGTTTCGACCTATGCCCATTTATCGATATATCGATTTTCAGGCTAGAATTTTTACTTGTCTTCCGACCCAAAATCTCGTTTTCAACTTTAAATGTACGATTGATTTAGAGATCGAACTATGATTAAAAAGCCCTCGCTTTTCAAAATAAGTTGAGTTTTGACGAAGTTATGGCATTTTGAACGAACGTAGCCTCCATTTATAACAAGCCACGGAGAATTCCAATTACAGTAAAAAGTCTCTATTCTAGCTTACACCTTCTACCATTCACCATCTTCAGCTTGCAGACGCCGACGCACTCACGCTAATAAACCTTAGCACCCTACAATCCACCCAACCGGTCACATGTGTCACGTACCCTCCCAACTTCGACCTTATCTGTGTCCCCTCGCAGGGCGTTCCACATTCAGCTCTCATATATACATCTATTTATATTTATCACATAATTTAAAGAAAATATTACTACACACAAGTCATGGCTGTCGTCGTCTTCAGTTGCCGCCTTCATATTACACATATTCCTATACCCTATAGCAAAAAGCTTATCTGTTTTTAGCTGGCTGCTGTTCAACTATTTTCTTTATATTTGTTTTTTTAATAGTACGATATATTTCGAATCCCGTTAGGCGTAGTCTAGAGTTAGATATTAACAGCGTCCTGTGGAACTAACTTATCTATTCAACTAGCCAAAATAGAAAAGTCGAGCACTCCCCACTGGAAATCTTTTGCTCTTTGTCGTCATCAAAGCGTTGTTGCTTGACTTTCATTAATTTGTATACTCTTCAAAGTCAAAAGTTGATCGCCAAAATTGTTAGTAATAGTTTTAAAAGTTTTTGTGAAAGACAGTCAAAGGCAAAGTTTGCCGAACAAAGTGTCTGCCTGTCTTTGGAAACAGTTGAATTTGCATTGTTTGCAAATCTTTTGAAGCTCTAAAATGATATGGTAATACACAGAGGCTGAATGAGGGGTGTCTTCTAGTCGAGCAGTGCCTGCGAACATGTTTTATTTTGATTTTGTTTGCACGTTTTCTGTCTCATTTTTGCTCTCACCGTTTGCTTTGGCTGTGCCCCATGTTGCTCTATCTGCTCTGCTGCATCTATGCAACTCACTTTCGCACTTAGCGTTCTATATGGGTATATGTATGTATATACAATACAAGCTTACACATTTTTATATATTATATGTATATTCATACATATTCGTGTATGCATTATTCAGCGATACGTCTGTGGGAAGTGGACGACGAGTGGGCGTCGTCTCCTGACTGCCGTCTGTCTGCCTGTTGTCTGTCCGGCTGCCTGTTTGTCTCCTGTCTCCGCATTCTTTTTGGCCTGGCTGGCTGGCTGGCTGGCGACTCGTTGCCGGTTACAGGTTTATATGTGAAAATTCCGTTCACAACTTGAATTTTATTTTGCTGCATAGAAGTTGCCTTTTCCCACTAGTTGTTTTCCCTCTTTTCTTTTCATTGTTTTTTTTTCACATGCGCTTCTGCATTTTTGATGCGGTAGTTGCATTCACAAAATGAGAGTTAAGATCATACGAAATTTTAATATTTATAAGTACTTTTTTTGGTTGCTGATAACTTATTTGTATGCGATTTTTAGTAGTGAATTCTTCAGACGAAAAAATCGTACACATTTCAAAATCAACATCAGTTGCAGTTGTGTAAATTTAAAGCTGGCCCATTACTAAATGGCTTTCTAAATTTTCAATTACATAAACTCAGTATTTGAAGAGTATTTAAGAGCCACAAACATGTTTTTTACAAGTATTTTATTTATGATCTTTAATCTTTCCTCTGGCATATGCGCAAACAATGGCTTTTGGCTGTCAGTGAAGCCGATTGCGTTATTGCAACGTGTTTCGCTGTTCGTTGTTTGCTTCATGGCTTAACTTCATGGTGCAGCTTTCAAGTTGCATGTGGCACAAACACTACACAAAAATAAACTAATGCCATGAACGAGTACTCTATGTCCTCTATGTAGGAGATAGACTCTCAGCTCCAGAGCTACAGCTCCTGCTTTCCAGACTGTCTTATGCACACCTTAATGGAGTCATAAATATTTATGAAAACTCGACCCCAGCCCGGTTCTGCGCTCGCAGACAGACATTTCAGGAGTTTGCCAGCGAGTTGCAAGTTAACAACGCTTTTGTTTTCTCGCCACGCAGATTTGCCCGCAGTTTTCTTCGTCGCCTCCACAATTTTTGCCACTTATTCTGCGCGAGCGCGCTGAAAAATCCATTCAGCTTTCGCGGGGTTGGCGGGATGTGGCATCGTCCTTGATAATAAATAAGAAAAATAACACAGAGCTGGCATGTAGTAAGTAATAACTTTGCCACGTACACAATTTAATGAGCAGCAAGAGCAACATTGCAACTAGTAAAACATCAAGTGGAAAAAGTAAATTCGCTTTAGCGCGAATAAATCAAATATAATTTGCACAAATTGTTTATCCTGCGATAGCAGATACAAAGGCGCAAAGGATACATAAGCGAAATCTGATTGATTTTTAATTTATGCGAGCACGAATTTGATGGGTTATTAAAAGCAGAACGAGGGGAATGTTGCCGTGGCGATAATGCTGAGCTACGCTGCATTTCATCAGCATCATCATCAGCATCAGCGTCAGCATCAGCATCAGCTCAGTATTCGCAACAGCATCAGTATCCAACGTCAGCGCTTCAAAAATATTCAATGCATTTAAAGTCACATAATGCGGCAAATATGATCTGGGAATACCCACATTTGGAAAACACTCCCCATTTGACAGTCGACGGGGCGTGTCTGTGACTGTGTGCCTGCCAATCCAGGCTGTCCAGCTGGCCTGCTGGACAGACACTCTGCCAGACTGTGAGCCTTGCCATTCTGCCATTGTTCACCTCGTTAAGTGGCGCTAACGTCATTGACGCCGGTAACGCATTTAATATTGACATGTGCACTACGCTCACCCAACGAACCGGAGCTGCAGCCAGATAGAAGGCAGAACATGCATTCCGAAGGATTCTGATGCTGCTGCATATAATGATTTCTCAGTTTAGTTTGGGGCAAAAGAGAGATAGGACTTCAAGCCAAATAATATTGAGCCAGCTTAGAGAATAAAGATTTATTTTTATCTGTACAAAATTGATTAATAATGTAAAGTGAATACTTAAACTGATGAATGTTTGTAGAAATTTTCATCAGCTTGTCATCAAATTAGATATGTAAAATATATATAAACAAAATAAACCGAGAGGAAATACATAATTAAATGGTCCAAAATTATTTCCTGGAAACCCAAAGTGAGGAAAAAAATGTGCTTGTCGTTATTATATTGATATTTTAAATTATGTTGAAGGAGTCACAGCTGTTTAGGGGCTTGAATTAAAGCTCCGCTCGCAATAAATTAGAATCAGTGACGTTGCAATTTATTTGCTGGCAATCCTTTCAGCAGCGATTTCCCACTGGGCTGTTTCCACCCTTAGACAACAGCATTGCTTACGTCATTGCAGCAGGTCATTAGTGTTGATGAGGTCTAGTCTGGTGCTGAAATGGGGCCACATAATGTGGTATAGGGAGGAGTACGAGTACGAATGGAAAACCCGGTTCGGTTAACAGCCATGAAACGCGTCGAGTTTGCCAAACAGGCGGATGGACAAAAAGCAGTGTCTTCATGTCACCTGGGTTGATAATTCACTATATCGAGTGAAATGATACTGCAGATTTTCATGAGTACGAATGGGCATGGCAATGGGTTAGTGTAATTGTCAGAAAAGAGAAGAGCATCGACTCGACTCGTCTCGGCTAACAGGGCGAATACGTGATTTGCGTAGCTTGGGCCAATAAAAGCAATCAAAACTACCCCCCCAAACAATAACAGTGCATTGAATTTCAACTCACTTAGTAAACGTTCTTGTTTCTCATTGCAGACCTACTTCACATTCGATTCACGCGCCGAACAACAAACTGAAGTCTATTTGCGCTATGGCCAGCATCCCGAATTATATCCAAATCGTCGCGGCGAAATTGTCCAAGGGTGCGTATACGTAATGTGATGTACAAACATACAAAAGGAGAGCATCAGCAATGAACAACTGCCCGCTGTGCACCAGGCTTATCGATAATGTTTAGCCCCTTTTGTATCCCGTTTTTATGTGCGCCCATCCTGGGGGCGGTGGATTGGCAAAAGGGGCGCGGTTGACAACAGACAGTTACTAGTTTGTAGCCAGCGATGCGTTAATTTAATTTTATTATGCTGCACGCAACTTGAGTGGGTTTTGAAGGAGACACACAATGAGCACACGCGATGTCTTTGACAATTTTGTTGAACTGCCCCAGAAGGAGAGCATTTCATAATCATATGCGAAACACTGCCTCAGAGTGGGGGGAGATGGAAAGGAGAATGCTGGGTAAGGCGGTAACAGAAGGTCGCATAAAATTGAATTACAATTTGCCAGTCAAAAAGAAAGAGATAGAGCAAACATCGTGACGAAGCCAACTTGGAGCAGGAGAAAGCACTGCGGCAACATAAACTCGCGAAAAATGTACTTAGAGAGAGAGAGAGATGGGGTGTGTAAGAGGGAGACAGAGACTGCAAGGACCAAAAACGAGCATTCAGTTATCCCCAAAACTTTGCAGACATTAAATTTCATTTGATTTGCATTTTTTTTCATCTTTTTTTTCCTTAAGCGTCTAACTTTTATCTTAATAAAATAAGTTGCAAGTTTTAAGCATTGGTTGAAATCATTCCATAGATTGTGTGCCGAGTGCGAATAGATAGTGAGGAGAGGCACTGTAGACATTAAATATGCTTCCCTAAGCCTATTGCTGTTGTGGCACTTTTGTGTTGGGGCATTTTTGAAATTGAAATTTAAAATTGAGCCAAGGTTAGATTAAGATACAGAGGCAAAGTGATTAGTTCTTAAGGTCAGGTCTGTGTATATTTAACTGAACAAAGTTAACTTTAAATAAGAGATACAAAATATATCTTCATACTAATGTTGTTTCCATGATTTGAAATAGATTTTATTTATAGAGTAGACACTTTGATTCAGGCAATCTGTGCACTTTCATCAGTCTAATTCAAGGCAGATTCATCTGGTTTAGCGCCAGCTCAAAATATAATAAAAAATGGAGCATTTTAAGCACTTTAACCAACCAAAGGCAGGCATCATTCGTAAACCAAACCGTTAAGATTGCTGCAATTCCCAAAGCCAATAGCTGCCCACTTGGCCAATATGATTTTTATGCTAATTTGTGGTCACGCGCATCGACATCGATGCTGAAACAGACCCAAAACCAATTCAAACCTACCACAAAACAAGTATAGCCCATCAAGTGGAGGTTGCGCGACTACAAGATACTCCGTACATAGACAATAAAAGAATAAAATGAAAGACAGATGGATAAATTTGACTCTGCTCTTTTCGATTGTCAAGACTTACTTGCATAGCAGCTGTGCTTATTATCAAGATTGTAAAAGATATAGATATGCATAGAAGATAAGGTATATCAATTAGCTCTGCTATATTTATACTACCCAATTGAAGAGCATTTTGTACTCAAGGGTATCGATATTCAAATGGAAATCAACTGAACCCAAATGAAAGGCAAATTTCCAAGAGCAATAAGAAGAGGGAAAAAAAAATAATAATAGAAATTTAGTGTGCAAATAAAATGGGAAATGGTAATCATATTTGTGCAGGCATCAAGTTCGGATTTGCTCAGCCCTGACAACCCTGGCAAATGCGTTTGTTTGACTCGAACAAATTGAAAATTATACGCACGGCTCTCCTTGGAACAATTTCGCAGTTGTTTTTGTAATTCAACAACAAGTTTTACAAGGTTCTCTCAAGGCACACAGCGCACAAGAATTTCCAAATCAGTGAACACAATTTTCTGCTTTTGTTATTTCGCTGTTCGCTGGGCTGCCAGCGATTAATGCGCTGGATTTATGCCCAAGACGAAAAGCGGCAATTGTGTCGGGCATCAGAGAGATCTTAGACAGAAAAGATTGAAGGCATTTAATATTGGTTGGACAGAGACGACTCCTCAAATAGAGAACAAATTGAATTTAATTACAAAAATACGCTATAAAATATATTTATATGTATATATATATATATTACTTTACAGATCGTACTGCGAGCGTGAGTATCGTGATTGCCGCCTGCAGACCTGCTATGTGCAGTCCCCCGCATATCCGGGCCTGTATCCACGGGCTCTCAACTGCCGTTACAAATTGCACACCCGTCAGCCGTACATCAAACTATATCTGCAGAACGAACAGTTCGCGGTCGATGGCCAAAGGTAAGCGAATCAGCTCAGACAGATCCAACCAGCCAACCCGCCAACCAGCCAACCAACCAATATATGCAAATGCAAATTGCCGAGAGAAATTAGCGACAAGTTAACACCCTGTAATTTGTCATCTTGGCACAGCGACATCGACTGCAATTTCAAATTCCAACTGTATATATGTATATATGCTTTTTACATTTTTCTGTGGTTCATGTTTTTTTTTTATTATTTTTTTTTGACAGCCAACATTTTGTTGTTGTTGTTGTTGTTGTTATTGTTGAAATGCATTTGGCATGCTGACAATGACAATTTGACACAGCGTCCTGGAAAAATTGGCACCAATTTCATGGAAAACGCTGGCGATGTCACAGACCGAATTCCCCGTTACCCCAATCCCAATCCCCCATCCCCATTTCCATTTCCAAATTACAGCAACCATCAGCATTACAATCACCAACAGTGTCCTGGCTGCCTTCTGCCACTGGCTTGCACTTGGGCTGGGCTGTCTGCATTCAAATTGGCTAAAGGATTACGTTTTGAATGATTTTCAAAGAGAGCAAGAAGAGAAAGAACATCTCCAGTTGGTCACGTAATGAGCATCGCATTAAATCCGTGTGAAAGACCGAAAGTCTAGCTCATTTTTATTTCACTTTTTCGATCTGTTGGCTTGTCTTTAAGTTTGAGTTCTTTCAAGTTGTAAATGTTAAGCAAAATTTAATTTATTTACTTTTACTCTGTTTAAGTCAAATTTCATTGTATAGAAATTTATATGCATAATGTTCCCTCCCCCCTCTGTGTTACCTATTCATATCGTATTCAAATCGCAGCTCAGGGAACTTCATGAGAAGCAAAAACTGTTTTTGAATTTTCATTTGAGGGCTTCAAGGCTTTGGGTTAAGCCATTCACATGAAAAAGTAAAGTGCGAGTATTCCATGAAATCCGAGGGAAATCTCTTTGGAGTGTTAGAAACTCCGTGGGGACATTTGCAAACTGCCAGCTGTGTTTTGGGCTTAAATCAGAGCATAAATATTTTATGTGGCTAAAGGGTTCAGCAAAGCGTACCCTTGAGTTCACCTGAGCTATCTGCTGCTTGAGTATAATTTACATTTCGGCCATTCGCTGACCTTTCACAATTATTAAAAAACTCATTTCACTCCCACAATACGAGGGGGCAGGCAGAAGCAGCTTCTTCTTGTACAATAAAAGCGAGTCGTTAGCTCTTGATGTTGGTCTTAACACTTTGCGAATGGGCAGTCTAAAGTGTGTCCGTGTGTCTTTAAGCTTGTTTGAAGTACAAATGCCAGTCAGCATATTTTAGGTGACTATCTTGCAGAACTTTGCCAGTACGTGCAACATCAAGTGGCGCCTTCAAGCTGAAATTAGATAAGCAACATTCAATTTATTTTTATAGATTCAATTTGAATATTTACCTTTTGAGCGCTGTAAAGTCCGGACAGGCACGAGCCACGTCAAAGTGCCAACTTTGACAGCACAAGATGCGAAGCTACGAGTTTAAAACGCTTGTGCGGATCTGACAGTTCAACTGGGAACTGGCAACTGGCAACTGGGAAGTGATAAGAGGAGGCAGGGGGGTAGTTGGATGGATTAGGGAGGGATAGCCCATTGCGAACTAGTTGAAAATCCGCTTTAAGTGCGTATTAATTTGCAAGTCTAAGTTAGTCCCCCCCATGTCAACGGGAGAAACGGGTCAGCAGCAGCAGCAGGAGGAGCAGCAGGAGGCGTGCCGAAAAGGATTAGTTAAACAAAAACGCTACAAACGAGCTAATCGCTGGGTGTATAGATAGGTTGATGGGAGAGGCAAGTTAATCGAATGTTTTTTCACAAAGGGTTTCAATGCTGCAACGCCATTAATGATGTTTAGTTTGAGGCGGGTTGTTTGTGTTTGGCTTGGGTTCCTTTGGGGTTACAAGCAGGACAAAATACTTGAAATATTCAAAGTGTTTGGCAAAGTAATCCGAAAGTTAAACGCGCAGCCAGGGTATTAATTAGAGATTACGATTCTAATGGAATTCGAGAAGTGAAATGAAATTTTGTGGCATTATAATGGAAATCTATGTAAGACATGAAAGATTAATATTGAAAGATATGAAAAGTTAAAGACAACAAGCAAACTGTAATCCAAGTAAGTAAATTGCTAAAACAAATAAAATTTGAAGAAAACTGAGGGTATTTTGTGTTTGTTTATTTCATTGATATCCTGCACATCCCTGAAAATCCTTTAAGCTTAAGTGCTTCAAATGCATTGAGCTGCAAAAGCTCCTTGCGAAATTTGCTTTCTTTCGTGGCATACCTTCGAATATTGATTATTATCACTCCTGTTTCGCTCTGCCTCTGCGTAGGTAATGCAAATATCTCCAAGCAAGCTCCATTTAGTTAATTATGCCTTTGGGGGCATTACTAATATTTACAACCAATCACCATAATCCATCTAAGCTTTGCACAAAGCCCAATCAAATCCAGTTCATAAAACACTCATGAGTCTCTGTTGCGATGCTAGTTTCATTATCAGAGCAGAGTGGACCTGTCTAAACAGATGTACATACGTATGTATATGGCATACACAAATACAAATACAAATACACATATGTGGATGTGTAGGCGTATCTGGTTATTTTGCCAAGTCAGCGGCAACTTTGCCATTGCTCCTTTATAAATCAGCTGAGTTTATTTTGATGGCGATGCTTCTTTGGCTGCCAATGTTCCAAAACATTTTTCTAATTTCTGCCTGGCAAACACCGAAAATATTTTGCCAACGTGGCATATTTCCACAAAGCACAACACAAACACACAAAATCACACACACACACAACAAACTTTGCTGAAACTTTTTTCGGAGCGAAATAAATGCAAAAGTCATCCAGAAAAAAGTTTTTTAATATGCCGAAATTATTACCAGTCAGTTATTTTTGATATGTCTGTTGGCCGAAACTTTCGCCAGACACCAAGTTTATGTCTCTCTTTCTCTATCTCGCCCTCTCTCTCCTTATCTCTTTCTCTCTTCACCGCTTATATCTTTCACGAAAAAAAGTAAAAAAATAATCAACTTTTTGCCCTACGCATTTATTATCAATAAGTTGGATTAGGTTCCCCGAAAGCAGATCAACGGAATGAGAGGCAAGGAAAAACTTGCTGACAAAGTGATTAAATTGACTGAAACGAGAGAGCCGCACCGAACAACTGCCTGGCTAATAGATACAGATACGTATAGATCCCAAACTTTGGGTTAGAAACTTTTTCTTCACAAAACTTTTTCATCCGCTAGTCAAAGGCTCAATAAAATGTCAATTAAATTGGCATTTTTTGTTACAATTTCAAATCACTCGGCATCAGCCTTCAGCATTTCTCGGCCCGCATTTGATTAAAGTCCAGGGTCGTAATTGCCAAAGTTAGCTTTCAATTAGAAAGTTCACACAAGCACACACACATACACACACACCCACACACACACACACACACTGCTGTCAGGTAAAAAGCATTTCGTTTGCCTTTTGAATTGGCATGAAATTCTCCGCCTTCTGGCAAATTGTATTGCCAACAAATGGTTGAAAAAGGCCAGCCGGTTTTCAGACCTCATCAATGGTCCAAAAATTAAGTGAATCGCTGCACAAAGGTCACTTTGTCTGGGCCAGTCTACTCAGGGTTATGCCAAAGCAAAAGATGGCAAAAAAAAAAGTTACAAAATACTTCAGAGCCGACGGTTTCAATGTTGGTTTTTTTTTTAATGGGCTGCCCAAGTGCAAATGAATGTCATATTCAGTGGCATGGCAAAAGGGGTAAACAAATAAAATTCCTTTGTCAAACAAATGCTAAGTGAATTAAAATTTACGATCCATTTTTTTTTTAAATATGATATAAACGCTTTCGCTGATTGCATACAGTTTTTTTTTTTTATTATTTTTTTATTAACTTTTTGCTACATATTTTACCACTAAAAGTTGTCATTCATTCAATTTCAGACTGCGATTTTTTGCTGCATTTTTATTTTCATATTTTATCGTCAGGTCTTTGCACTTGAAATTCTGCTGCATGCACCCTTTAATTGTTGCATATGTATGCAGTTGACGTCTGTGTGCCGGGAATAAGTTTAATTTGCGCCCTCTTAGGCGCTCAAAAACTGAATTAAGAGGAATGATTATGTCACTTTAAATTTAGCTTTAACCCGCCAACTTTCATCATCAGTTTTCTGTGTATTTGTTGCAAACTCTTTACAGATGCGAGAACGTGATGACCTGCCCCATAAGGCCGATAGGGTCGGGTAACGAGCATTGCCCCTACGATTGGTTGGCCGTCTATGATGGTCGCGATGAGCATTCACCGCTGATAGGCAAATTCTGTGGCCTCGGCAAGTTTCCATTCAGCATCATTGGTAAGTACAAAGGGGCAAACTGGCCCAATACGACTACTACTGCCTATTTACAATCTGCCACGCAGGCACATCACAATATATGTACGTGGAGTTTGTTACATCACCGGCTGGTCCGCTGTTAAATACCGGCTTTCATTTCAATGTTGGCAACTGGCCAGGACATGTGGAGACTGCCGGGATAAAGCACGGTGTCTGTGACTGGTTGCTCAGCTCCGATTCGCTGAAGGATAGCAGCGCCAGCGAGGGCATCTTCCTCAGCATTGCCCACTGGTATCCACCGAACACCTCCTGCAGTTACCACATCAAAGGACATCCCGGCGAAATCGTGCGACTCTATTTTCCCAGGTTAGCAATTAGCTGCGATTTATTATTTCCCTAGCTTGACTTATTAAATCATAACTAGCCGCAAATTGTCCATTGAAAGATATGCAACTTGAATGGAGGCCTAAGGTGTCCTAACGCACTCGACTGCTATATTAGTTGAAGATATACCTCAAGGTGTGCAGATGTTTTAATTCGCATGCGAATGTTTTCTATTCAATTTGCATATACAGAAGCCAGGACACATCGCCTCCAGCCACAAAGCAGCAAGAATAGTTTTGCGACCTAGATTAAATCAGCGACTGGGTCTGCTCACCAAATGTGGATGGCATTTCCTTATGCTTATGCTTGTTAGCTGCATATTCCGAACATAATTATAATTATAAATATATTAAATATATAATAATTCCATAACTGATTGTTCTTTAAAATGAGCGCGACTTCAACTTCGTTCTCGTTTTATGCTATTTCTTTTCTCTCTTCAGCATTTGCAATTTCGAGTCCTACTTTTGTCTGTTTGTCAAGTGGTCTGCTTGTCTGCAACTCGTTGTTTAGTTCTCGACATAACCCTACCAATTCTATGTAATTTATATATACATACATATATATATGTATGTAGTGGCGTTGTTGTAGTCCGAGAGGTTTCTATGCAAAATCCATCGGCGTCGTCGACATTTAACTTAAAGTGCAAAGTTTTGTGGCAATGTGGCCGCCTAGCTAACGGTTTTGCATCCTTGCCCCAATCCACACACAATCCTTGCCCACTCCACCCCACGTCCCACTCCGGTCCAGCTTGAATTTATTCTGGCGCTGCGTTCTTTGCTGTAAGCGTATTTTAATGAAATTTGCCGCAAAGATTTATGTGACATTTTAATTTAACGTGTTGAGTTGAAGTTGTTCTTAATATTTTTTATTTTTACTTTATGCAGCCTGCCGCTTGCCGCTTGCCGCTTGCCTCCCCCCGCCGCTCTTGCCCAGTTCTGTCGGCGTCGACGGGGCCGTTGTTTGTGTCTGAATTTGAATCTCTTCTCTGAACTTATGTGCAAGTGTCGCATTGGTCGCTGCAGTTTGTGTTTGCGTTTTCCGAATATTCTCCATTGTGGTACGAAAATATTTTATTGTGCAGCGGTTTTTGGCTGGCTTCAGCTTAGTCGCCAAGGCGAAACCAAAGTTTTGAGGCGCTGACATTTTGGGGGCACTGATGGCTTGGTTGAATGCTGCACGAGGGCGTTGCTAACAGAAAACTTTATTTTAAATCCAGAAAGGCTTGAATATCAGTAGATATATGTAGATATATATTATGCAGTAACCACAGTGAAGTCCATCCATGATGCCTTAGTGTAATTGTCGCATATTCATCATTTTAACTGAATCGAAATAAATACTGGAAAAATTCAAATGCTTTATTATGCTACTTTACAAGCAAGTATATATTCAATATTCTCCAAGGCAAACCTATCGCTTATAAAATATGTATGCAAATGTCCACATACATGCCAAATATATACAAATATTTGCCAATTTACCATTTTGCCTCAGTAAGTACGTACTTTTCATGTAAATTTGCAGACATTATTTGCTGTGATCTGCTGCAGCTGGAAATACAGCTGCAGAAACGTTCCAAAGTTAGTCAGAGTGGAACTGCAACTATTTCAGCACATTTGACCATGTTGCAACCTTATAATTTATGCACAAAATGTTGCAAAACATTGCCAAGTTTTGGCTAAAAACTGCAAAGAAAACTCTGTGTGTTTGCGTGTGTGTGTGTGTTGCAAACATCAGACACAGACACAGAAACACAAACACAAACAACGACATGCATGCATTTGTCTACATCGAGGGGTAAAATATCAAACAAGTTTTTGCCAAAAGATAAATATTTATGTCCACCTACAAGGCGTGCAAAACTAAGTCCGAAACAGAAAACGCCAGGATCCCAGGACCCCCGACGAATGGGGAACTTGCGAGCACGTTTACACCGATTGCCATTAAGAGTTCAGAAGTGGGCAACATGATTGCGTGATTACAGTGCACAAAATGCAACACTGCACTGCACAGCGACAGTGTGAAAGAGACAACACTACACACACACACACACACACCTTACATTTTTGTGTGTGTGTTCTTTTTGTAGAAAAGCAACGCTGTTTGTAAGCGACACTCGCAAAAATATTCGAATACTCGCTCAGGCAAATAAAATGTTGCACAAGTTTTGCAATTTATTTCGCCAAATTTGAATATCAATTAAGCATTCAGAAATCAAATATTTTTGAGTTTCTCTTCGAGTAATCATTTACAAGTTCCTCTTCTTTTTTCCAAGTGCACTTGCTTCAAAAAGTTAAAAGTAGACGAAAAATGCAATAACAAAATTGCGTGCAGCATTTTGTTGAAGTTTTTGTCGCTGCTCATGTCATGCTTCTTCTTGGTGTTGCTGCTGCTGCTTGCTGCTTGCTGCCAACTTCACTAAAGTTGGTGCAACGCCCATGACAACAATTGCACGCCCACACAAAGTACCACACCCCCAAACACACACACGCACGCACACTGACGTGTCTGTCTGTCTGTTTGTCTGTTTGTCTGTCTGTTTGTCTGTCTGTCTGTTTGTCTGTCTGTTTGTCTGTCTGTTTGCGTTCACCTCTTTTAGTCGTTGTATCTAACAGTTCCTTCTCGCAATCCTTGAGATCTACACTTACTGTTTGGCTGCCTTAACTGTTGCTGCCCCTACTTGCTGCTCCTGCTGCTCGTGCTGCTCCAGCCTGATGTCTGCGCGTCTAGACACTGTCGACATTGTTTCCAACAAACTTGCTCATTTAAGTAACATGTCATGCCTGCGCTTTTTTCTCCTCTACTAAGTATCT